>CM064531.1:3118711-3608711 GCA_032716605.1 Paralithodes platypus
TTTTTTATATATCTGATTGCATACTTGCATCTAGCCTTTAGTCTGGTGAACATATCAAAAATAGGTCCCTGCCTCGGCTTGTTATGATCCAGCCATACACTACGAGCATCTCGGGATGCCTGGTATTGTCATGAAACATGGTCATTCCACCCAGGTTTGTTAAAAGAGTAATTTTTGTTATGCTTGTGAAATACTATGTCACTAGCCTTAGTAAGACAAGATTTAATATTATTATACAGCTGACTGACCTCTTCTCGATGACTAGCATTAACACAATTGGGGTCTTCACAGATAATGGCATCCTCCCTGCCAGGAACAAGCTCAGGAAGGAGTGTGTGTTAAAGTGCAAAATTGCTCACACTCCTCCATGGCAGTTTTGGATTTACACTATTGTTTGACTCGGTTAATTCTGGCACTCTTTCCAAACTAGCTGTTAAGGTCAATGGGATATGATCTTCATCTGTATAAGTATACTGAATTTCCATATTTGATATCATATCATGGAAATCAGCACCAGCTACGGTATGATCTAGCCAAGACGTTGAGCCCCATGCTGCACTGACACATGTGTAACTACTATGAGGGAGCATGAGCTGAGAAGAGATAATTAGATCATGCTCACCACAGAAGTTAGTCATATGACTAGCAAACAGAGAGTTACTCATGTCCTTCAGATTAGCATTCCAGTCCCCTATTACAGAGTAGCAGGTGGTATTTAGTTCTTGTAAAAGAGCACTTAGCTCTCCAAGGCATTCCAGGTATTGTTCTTCATTTTCATTACATTGGTAGGGCAAGTACACACTAAGAATAACTACTTTCCGTTGGTTATCTTCTATTTCTATACCTGTACACCATGATAAATTTGTTACAAGTGGTTTAACCCGGCTGTTTAAAGAGTCCCTCCACAAAATAACTACTCCTCCCGGTGGGTGACCTGCTACTAGACCATCCATAGCATCGGTTGTCGAGGCCCCAAACCCATGAAAATTATCACAGATAGTACTGAGGTTACCTAAATCCTGTTTAAAATACCAAGTCTCCTACAGGCACACAATATCACTGGTATTAAGCACGTCTACTACATCAGGGCGGAGGAGAAGTCCTCTGTTGGTTTTAGGGAGCCCCCTACAGTTATAGGTAGCAATACGCAAATTGTTGTGAGATGAAGTAGACTTTATATCCATGATTAAGAGTTGTGGGGAGGGTGGGTTACCGTGGTTATAAAGTCCTCACTTGTTGGTACCGGTACCGGTGCCCTACGTTCTCTCCACCAGTACACCGATGCTTCCTCTGGCCAAAGTTCTTCATCCATAAACACCTCAGGATTTGGACACTCACAGTTGATTCTAAATGAAATATACGAGTGCCTATCAGACCAGGGAATAACTGGCTCAACATCCATACTAAGATCGAGTTGATTGGAGAGATATTCTTTCAAGTCGGATGCCGTCACTCCTGGCTTAAAACCTGTTGCGAATACTTTGGCTATGCATGGTCTTTGCACATTTTTAACTGTACTTATCCCCGTACTTTTATTTTTACCCTTAATCCCCTGATGCCTAGAGTTCCTAGGTTGAATTTGCATAGCCATAGAATTCCTAACATTGTTTGACATGTTTGTGGTACCAGTACCGGTACCAGCACCTCCATTCAGCCTCTTTTCCTCCTCAGGTATGTGACGAGTTTTACCTTTGGTGGAATGTACTCTAAACCATTGTCCTTGACCAGTACCTTCCCCCTTAATATCACCTGAGGGTGAAGGCGTTGTGGTCCTGTCGGTAGGGGTTGTTGTGGAGCTCCTTTCCGTCGCAGGTGTTGTAGTGATGCCTTGCGCGTTGCCTGTGCGTACCGCTATATTATAGGACCCAGGTGCTGCTGTACTTCTTGTAGCTGGTGACCCGCTCCTCACTGCAGGGTTGACGTCACTAATTTCCCAAGAGGCAGAATTTTTGTTGATGTTAGGGTTAGGCCTACCTCGGGTTGTCTCGTTGGTACTGCTCGTTGTGGCTCTGGCTTCCTGTGTGAAGAAGGAGGCGCCATCTGATGTAGAGCAGCTGATAGTGGTCGCTGCAGGGTTGGCATCAGTAATTTCGCCATTGGCAAAAGTTTCAACGGAGTTAGGCCTTCCTCGGGTTGTTTCGTCGGTTCTGCTCGTCGTGTCGTGGACATTCGTGTATGTGGCCGTGGACTCCTGTGTAGTGGAGGGGACGCTATCTGATGTAGTGCGACTAGTAGTGGACTCTGGTGTGGTATTTATGGGCTCTGGATTGGCGTCATTTACAGCTGCAGTAGGCCTAGGCCTAGTTGAGGGAGAACCGCCTGAAGACATTAAATTTATTTGGGATTGACTGTAGTCCTCAATCACTAACACTCTACTACTCAGATCACCAGTTGCACTCAATAAGTCCTTCATACAATCATTTTGGGCTGTGGAACACTTTCTCAGACTAGCAACTTCTGATTGGGTTTTCTTGATCTCACTAAGGAGCACAGTAACGTCAACATGATCAAATTGGATGGGTAGGAGTTTACCAAGGTTATGGGCAACAAATGTTGGCAAGGGCAGACCAAGTCTTAATGACTGCCTTTACACAGGGCCATCACTAGTGCCGGATCTAGCAAAAATATTGCTGAGATTCAGGGTCCACAAATATGCCTGGATAAGTGACATCGAGAAGGCCTTTCTCATGTTGAGACTTCATGAAGAAGATCGTGACTACACCCGATTTCTGTGGCCGAAGGATCACTTGGATTTATCTTCACCCTTACTTTGCAACCGATTTAAGGTAGTGTTGTTCGGGGAGACTTGCTCACAGTTTCTTCTTAATGCCACGATCTTGAAGCATCTTTCCATTATCAAAGAGGATCCCGAAGTTGTGGAGGCTATTAAGGAAGGTTTGTACATTGACAACCTCCAGGGGACAGGCAGTGATGAAGAGAATGTCATTAAGCGTTACTGGGATGCCCATAGAATAATGTCTCAAGCACATTTATATCTTAGAGAGTGGGCTACCAATATTCCTCAACTACGAGACCTACAATTGGATGGTGTTGCTGCCAAAGATCAAGAGCGATTGAAGACATTAGGACTCTTATGGTTACCTGACACTGATCTGTTGACGTTCAACGCTAGTCTCCCAGAGGCAACAAAAAGAGAGTGCTTAAGAGTGACGGCACAACTGTTCGATCCACTCGGAGTACTACTGCCTGTTACAATAAGGTCCAGAATTTTCTTACAGCAATTATGGAGACTGAAACTAGATTGGGACGATCCGCTACCTGAAGACTGCGCTACCGAATGGTCTACAATTACCAAGGACCTGCACCTCTGCTGTGACTTTACTTATCCTCGGAGGTCGGTATATGCTGACTCAGTGGAACTTCATGCGTTTAGCGATGCAAGTGGTGTCACCTATGGCACTGCAATATATTTTGTGAGCCCGGAACATAGCGGTCTGGTCATCGCTAAAGCAAAGGTCGCTCCCATAAGATCCATAA
Organism: Paralithodes platypus; assembly: GCA_032716605.1. Lineage (NCBI taxonomy): Eukaryota > Metazoa > Arthropoda > Malacostraca > Decapoda > Lithodidae > Paralithodes > Paralithodes platypus. The sequence goes on from CM064531.1 coordinate 3,122,210, forward strand.
CAATACAAAGACTAGAGCTAACTGCTGCTTTACTAGCCGCCAGATTGATCAAATTTGTAGAGGTAGCCTATCATAATATTGTAAAAGTCAACAAAATTGTTTTATGGTGCGACAGCCAGGTTACATTGCATTGGTTGCGTAATATGAAGAAGCTTCCAGTGTATGTCGCAAACCGTGTTGACGAGATAAAATCCCTTCTTCCGACTGTTGTATTCCGGTACGTATCCTCTATAGAAAACCCTAATGACTTACTGTCTAGAGGTGTTTCGGCAAAACATCTGAAATCTTCTGCGTTTTGGTGGGAGGGGCGTTGGAAGCGGAAACCAGATCGAAGGTAGAAGGTAGGGGAGGTGTGGTGGAGTGGTCTTGCCACTGGATTGGTAATCCAATGGACCCAGGTTCAAATCTCGATATGTCAATGGGAAGATATTATTGGGATTGAATTTGTGTTGTGCCTAGTATCAGTGCATTACCACAAAGCCCACCGAAATGCCAAAAAAATACCCTCATTGTTCCCTGATTAAATAGCACTGTATGAATATTCCCATATTCAAAAGTAACAGGGTACCAATGCCTAGTGAGTTCACTGCTCAATAGGTGGCATTCTGAGAGTGAGGGTCTGAGTCTGGAGGGTGAGACAGTGAAGCACTTGAACGAAGTAACCAGCGGCTTCAGAGATGGAGCTGCTTCGAGCTATGAATGGATGCTTCATATGCCTCACTCCCCAGACTGGAACGAGACCTCACGGGCTTCACCGTGTTGAGCGGTGGATTGTAAGGGCTCTCAGCCTATGCCCGAGAGGGAGTAGTTGGAATATAGAAAAAAAAACAAAAAAAAAATGTGGCTTCGAAACAAAGACGAGTGGCCAGAAGACATATTACCAGATGACCCAACGCCAAAAGTAACTAGCCAAGTCATTGGGACCAATGATGAACAGGACACACGGTTATGGAACTGGGAAAAATATGGCAGTTATGATAAATTAATTCGGGTAGTTGCATGGACTATTCGATACAAGAACAATTTGAAGGCTAAAATTAAAGGGACATCTCCCACAGACAGTGCCCTTCTCAGCATAAAGGAACTAAAAGTAGCAGAAAAGATTATAGCTTAAAGATGCCAGCAGGAATGCTTTCCTAAGGAGTACGAGATGCTGTCTGGTGACAAGGGTACTCGCAATAATTTGGTAAACCAATTAGGACTTGTCATGAAAGGAGGTTTAATTGTATGTGAAGGTAGATTGAAGTTAGCGGCTCTTCCGGATACAAAGAAATATCCGATACTACTGCCTTCCAAACATCCTTTCACTACCATGCTCATCAATATGTGTCATCGTGTCTGTTGTCACTATGGAGTTAATCACGTGGTCGCATATATACGGCAAAGGTGGTGGATTCCTAAGATAATCGGTAAAACTAGTGACAAGTAAGTATATAACCTGTCGTCAAATACAGGGTAATACCTACGTGAAAGCTAGAGTACCACCTCTACCAGACATCAGGACTACTCCTAGAGATCCCTTCGAGGTCACAGGGGTCGATTATACAGGAGCAATTCCTGTCCGGGACTCGCACAACAACAAGGCTTATATGCTTTTGTTTACGTGCGCTACTACAAGAGCTATTCACATTGAAGTAGTTAGCAATATGACCTGTGACAGCTTTATCCATGCATTCCGGAGATTTTGTAGTAGGCAGGGATTTCCGCAGATAATGTTAATTAAGCGACAATGCTGCAACGTTTGTGGGAGCTTCCAAACACTTGGAAGACATACAAAGCGATCCCAGTCTTCGGGCTCATCTTGCCAAAATCCGATGTGAATGGCGTTTTATTCCAGCACGTGCGCCTTGGTTCGGAGCTATCTGGGAGAGAGCCATAGGAATTGTGAAGGCTGGGCTTAAAAAAGTACTAGGTCGTGCTCTAGTCTCCTTTGAGGAACTAACTACTGTCCTATCAGAGCTGGAGGCTACCGTGAATGATCGCCCTTTAACATATGTCTCGGGTGATCTGGAGGACCCTTACCCTATTACTCCATCCATGCTGGTTAAAGGTCGTAGACTTCGTGACTTCCCAAAGGACCTAATTCAGCTAGATGAGCTGCAGGATCCTAGTTACAATAGTAAAACAGCGATACACAGCAGGTACAATTACATCAATAAATTGATCTGGGACCTATGGAGGCGTTGGTCTAGTGAATACTTGGCATCACTACGAGAAGCCTATAAGAATAAAAGAGGCTCATCAAGCAGTGTATGGCCAAAGGTAAATGACATCGTTCTTATACATGACGAGGGACCATGATCGTGTGCTTTGGAAACTTGGTAGGGTAGTTAAACTATACCCAGGACGAGATGATCTGGTTAGAGTGGTCCAGATTAGGACAAAAACTGGCCTGACCACTCGACCCATCGTCAAGTTGTATCCATTGGAACAGGAAATCGAAAGCATTTCGATCCCTCAACCGGCGGTCACTGGTGATGGTGTTAGCTCTCACGACTCCACCCATATGTCACCAGCGGTCGCTGGACCATCTGCCAGTAACGATCCTGTTGGAAGATTACCTCTTCGCCGAGCCGCTGTTAGCTCTTCACAGCTTTGGAGATCTAACATCGCTGCGGGATTATTGTAGATAATGTATATATTGGTGGTGGGAATGTGTCGAGACTCGTAAGTAACTCGACAGTTTAGGCTAAGTACAAATACTGGAAGTTCAAATTAGGCGCCAGTATTAGGTTAAGTTATATATATCTTTATAAAAGATATGTACTATTTAGTATTAAGTCTTTATGGGTTAATTATCCATTATTATATCGGGTTGTCATTATAATAAATCCGGTATATCTTGTAGTTAGTTAAATGACGCATTGGTAGAGAAGATAACTGCGCATGCGTCATTTTCGGGAACCTGAGGGTCCCTCGCACCAAGACAAACTAGAATCGCTTTAGCTACGACCTCGAGAACATCTCCTTCTAGCCGCTCCGATACAACCACCTGTTTCCTGCTAAGTCATCCTAATTCTTATCTCTTAGTGGCCACTATACCTTCTATCTATTCCTACCACTATCATTGAGCTATCTATCCCTATCAACCAATAAAAGTAAGTTAATTCTTGTGAGATTATAGGTAAATTTCACTTTGTTTACTCTTGAATTCTCACAAAAACCGCCACTCCAGATCACCCATAATCCCGAAATCTCACTATAACTCCGGCCAAGCCAAATGTTTCCAGTCAAAAGCTTTTCCCCATAAATAAAAAAGAACTAACTCCACCCAGAAATTAGCTGCACGTCTTCTCTCACGCCCATCCAGAAAGAATAAAAATAGAGCTCCTCCTCCTCACCTCACTCTCCTCCGCCACTCTACATGACGTCACTCCGCTACGCCACCTCACCTTTTCCACCACGTAAAAGAACACGCTCCCATCTCTCTCCCTCAGTCTCTCCAAACGTTGCAAGTCCTGATTGCCACAAAGATAGAAATTTCACCTCATACAACTCCTCAACCTCTCAACATTTTCCTTCCCCTGCATCTCAAACTTGCACACCCCAATACATACATTCAATCCGCCCATTCCATTCATCATATCCCAACCACAGAAATCAAAAGAAACCAGCACCAACTCCGTCCACTCTCAGCAACCCCACCATTTTACACAGCAAACAACCTCATCATAAACGCTCCTCCACCTCACATCCTCCATCACTTAAGAATAACCACAAAAATCCTTCTGCTGCCATATCTCCACCCAACCCACACCCTGTTTCCCACCATTCTATCACCCCACCTTTGAGTTCCCTCGTCGCCCCAACTACAAGTATCGACGAAATCCTGTATGAGGGAAACCTAGGCGCCACTCTTGCAAACTATAGATAGATATGTAAGGAATGCGGGTAACGGCCAAACGAATAAGCAACAGGGACAGCAAATTCTCCAAGCCTTATTCAGAATCCTTCCCTTATACATCTGGCATCATTTCCTCATCCACGGCCAGACATCCTTTCAACGGGACATCCATACGATCCGGGAAATGTTGAAACCACACTACCTGCCCTGCTTCCTCCACCACCTGGTGCTACCACCAACTCGATCCAAAGGTCAGTTCACCTCCATTCATCCATTCCCTCACATTCCCCCTCAGTAAATAGAATTCCCTTGCCAACCGTAATGAATAAATCAACTCTATCTTGTTCTCCCTCAATCAACGAGAAACTCTCACCCAATCCATGCCTCAACAACCCACCACCACTAATAACCCTGTGAACTCTGTGTCCAGCCCTAGACAAAGTAAATTCAATAAGAAAAACCTATCCACCTCTCCAGCTGCGATCCCAGAAAAGAAATGTATCCCTCAATCTAGCACTATCCTGAATAAATCCCTCCATTCTGCTAATAAACAAAACCCTGTGCACCCTTCTAAAATGAACCCTTCAAAAGTTACCCCCCGATGAAATTCCAACCCCAGTGCAGTGTGCACTCTTCCTTGCCTCTATCCCCTCTGACCATCCCTGATTTTTCCCATGTACAGCCATCCACTGATGATACTCTACAGGTACAGTTGGTCAAAGTTCCAGCTGACCCACCCTCGCTCTGGGGCTCGTAGAATTAACTGGCAATACTGGTGTAGTGGTGCAGGGATACCACTTGCCATTATTGTGTTACCTAAGTCTGTCCTGTATATTACTGCAAATTAGACTATGTAATGTTCATATTGTGAAGACTAAACGTTCCTTCATTAAGCCGCCACCAATAAAACAGAATTATGTATTCTTATAAAATCGATTAAAGTATGTTGTGGCAGCCAGCAGGGTTTATATGCGTTGCCAATCAGTGGCTATAATAACTTGAATATTTAAGCAAATCTACGAACTTTGGGTAAATGTTCGGGATCATACATAGCGATGTATGCATTTGTATTTGAGATAGGCTTACTTTCCCTTGTTTAGTATAATTATGTTCTAACAATGATATAGCCGAAATCAGATCTACCAATCCCAATCTTTGTAAGACACACCTCCTTTCTACACCAGTATTGCCAGATAATTCTGTGAGCCCCAGAGCGAGGGTGGGTCAGCTGGAACTTTGACCAACTGTACATGAACCATCCCAAATGTTTTTGTTACCCCATAAAACTCCGTTTTCTTTGCCCGCCATGCCCTCACGCCCAGCAGAAATGCCACAGCTGCCCATACCCCCTCCGTTTTCTATGCATGACAATGAGTCACAGAAAACCAATTTTTTCACACCCACTATTGCAAGTCCCATTTCGATGCCACCCCTTAAAACTTCTGTGCAGAAAATGAGTTCCCCCTCCACTCTCTCATGTGCACCTGTGAATCAAGAGAAACCTTCACCCCCATCAATTCCTCAGCAACCTATCACTTCTCTCACCTCCTCGTATTCATCAACTCTCTCTCCCTCCCTCTCAATTGAAGTATTACCCTCCATTCCTTTACTTCCCCAACCAGCACCAACCTCGAACGCCCTCTCTCATTCTCCAACTCTCTCCGTTCCTCCCCCGATCAGTAAAATTTCCCCACTTGTAGCAACTCCTCCATCAATGTTCTCTCCTTCACCCTCAAACCCAGAAAATTCCTCCCTCCTTGCATTTTTGGTCACCACTTAGAAACCCGCACATCCCCATCCCAAGACCGCCACCAACCCCATCACCTGTCTCACCCTCAAAACGGTCAACCTCATCTCCCCAACCATCACCCCGCATATCCAACCCCTGTGACCACCTTCAAACATCTTCGTCACCCAAGAAATATACAGCTCCGCCTACCTCCTATTCTCCCCCTCCCTTGCCACCCTCTCCACTATTACCCAAACCGCTCCAGAATCCACCTCCAAGAGCTCCCCCGCTCGCCAAACTACCTCCGCCCTGTAATCCAGCACCGGAACCGCAATCTCCACCAATTTCTCCTTTATCAATTCTACCAAATTCGACTCTTCTCCAAAGCAAATCTCTTCCGCAACAATCTCTCCAAACTTACCTACTCACTCCACCTCCACAATTTCCCTATCAATCCCCCACACTCCAAACCACCATATCATCATAAACTCTCAACCTCCAGCATTTCTCACCCTTCCAGCAACCCCGCTCTCACGACCACAACTCTACAAAATTCAACCCCTCCCAAGCACCAACCTTTTCCACTACAAACCTCCTCACTCTGCCTACGAAAATCCCCTCCACCAATTCCTTACCAACCCCCCATACCCCTACCCTCAAAACCACCATCCTTATCCAATGGTCAACACACCTCAACCTCCGTCACTCCTACCAACCCCAGCCACACCTCTCGTAACCACAAACCCCTACCCAATTCAGCTCCTCTCAAGCGCCAACTTTTTCCCCAACAAACCTCCCAACTCTGCCGACACAGTACGCCTCCACCCTTACTCTCTCAAAACCACACCCACAAACCTCACCCTCACCAAATCCTAAATATTCCATTCACATCTCTCACGACAACAAATCCATCCCCCTGTCAACCCCTCTCCAACCAAAACCTCTTCCCCCACCAACTTGCCAGCTCTACCTACCTATTCCATAGCCACACTTGACCTACCAATACCCCACATCCCAACCTTCAACACCTCCATCCTTAACAAATCAGCCACAAATCTCAGCCTCCATCCCCTCACAACCCCATCAACGCATCTCACAATAACAACCCTTATGCCACCGTGGGTTTTGCTCCACCAGCCTTACCAACAAACCACACTCCACCTTCTAAATCTCCACAGTCCCACCATCCACTCACACAAAAATCATTCAACACAACCCTCAAGACAGCTTCCAACCAAACCATCGCCAAAATCACAACCTCAAAATTCCTACACGCCTCACCTCAGTTTCCACCCGGGCCTCCTGAACTAGGTGACCCTTCAAGCTCAAAACCACAGCCTCCACCACCTCCTCTCACCGAATGTTTATCACGAACATCACCTGACCACCGACAGGACCTGCCCATGTCACACCACCAAGGAGCCTCTCTCTCCTTGACCCTTGAGGCTCGGGGACGAGCCTACCATGAAGGGGAGGGAAGTAAAATACCCCAGAAAGCGAAATCCTCAGACACAATAATCCCTAGTAACGAAAGGACCAACACCTATGCGACCACGCCCCACACAGGAATGTGGAAGCCGCGTGCGTCACAGATGGCGACCCTTTTCATTCCTGATAGGTTAAGGTGTATGTATGTAATTTCCTATGAAGTGATTTATTTATATTCTAAGTACGTAAGTGTAACTATACAAACACTTATGTTATGTACATGCCTTAATGATCATGCCTTATAATGTTAGAACATAGGAACAGTACTTAATTTGGATAAAAAACACCATCTGAGGAAGAGCACTTTATTGACAACGTTTCGCAGATAGCTTCATCAGGTTAGTGACCTGATGAAGCTATCTGCGAAACGTTGTCAATAAAGTGCTCTTCCTCAGATGGTGTTTTTTATCCATTCTGTCTACTTTTCAAGTACCACTCAACAGTACTTAATTTCTTTGTTATATTATAGTTGTGTATGTATGTATTTCCCCGTGTCATGATTATTTATATTCTAAGAGTGTAGGTAGGTAACCAACTACGAGTAATAGGACCTCAAATACCTATATACATATATCTTGTACCTTAAGACTCTAGCTACCACCATCTCTAGAACTATACAGACACTGATGTACATACCTTAATAATCATGCCTTATAATGTTAGCACATAAGAACAGTACTTCAGTTCTTCTTTATATTATAGTTGTGTATGTATGTGTTTCCCTGTACCATGATTTATTTATATTCTAAGTGTGTAGGTATGCAACTAACTACGAGTAATAGGAACTCAAATACCGATACATATATCTTGTACCTTAGGACTCTAGCTACCACCATCTCTAGACCTATACCAACACCCATGTACAGGTCTTCCTTTTTGATCACCCTGTTGTAACGGGAAGAAACTGTACTTTCCCTTTTGGTATATGTTGTAAGGTTTGACTTAACTGTAAGACTTTTTCCCCTTCATTCACTCTTCCCTATATTTAAGGGAAATGTATCGTTTAAGAAGGGTTAAGTAACCCTTGTCTATGTAAAGAGGGATTTAGCCTAGATCAGGAGGAGAACTAATATTCTCAAATCTATCTAAAATACTTTAAATCCTAATTTATCTTTTCACCTCTTCTGTTATTCCCTGTAAAAATCCTTCCTTTTCGAATTTAGAGTAATGCCCCCTTGTGTAAAAAGACCGCCAATTCCTACCCCAGCGACGCCACCCTTTGTGGTCACCCTCCCCTTTTTTGGCGGGATCTCTGGCACTGGCTCTCGGCCCCTCACTGTCGTGACCCCAGGCCTACGAGAGACACCTACCTAACCCCCAGTCTCTGTCATCATTCCCCGCTTCTTCTCCGGACTTAGGCTTCCTTTCCCTCCATTCAGAGGGAACCAGTTTGGGACGGAGTTGATGTGATGCTGAATTGCTGATGGCGGAGAATCGGAGATTCACCCCTCCCATTGGCTGAGTGCAGGATGCTGAACTTGTGTACTGTATGAGGGTTCACGGACCGCAGGAAGATGTATGATTACCCCCTATACCCCAGGATACGGTAGGCCGAAGAAACCTACAGGCAAGCCTGGCCGATACCGGTATCTAGCGGAACTGGGATGTATAATACTGAGAGGAATGGGGTGGATACAGACAGCAAGGTTCGAGTCCTACTCCTAGGTTAAGAGACTGTCCCAGTACGGTAATGGATGGGTCCCAGGTTAATGGTATAGAGATAATTAGATACAGACCATACGGTACCAATGTTAAGAGTTGTAAACGGTAAAATGTTCCTTCTATTAATATCAAGCTTAAGATTACTGCAATATGTTTGTATCTATCCTCCCGTACCTATTTGGATCTAAATGTGTTGTCAGGAGGGTAAATCGGAGCTGTCAGTATTAAATTGGTCTAAGAGTAGTACCAGTAGCCTAACCGAGAGTCAAAGTCTTGTCAGCCAACATGGAAGGTGAAGTTCTTGATTGGTCTTTGCTAGCCTCCGATTTATCCTACTGTCCTAATGTACCTGAATAATGAGCATGAGTCACGATTGCATAAAGAATAAGAAAACCATGGGGACGGCCAGTTCACCTGAAGGTGGGCGATCAAATAATTCGAATGAATTACCGTTCCCAAAAACATCCTTATGTGATATCTAGAAAGTAGAGAATATGCTAGGTCTCAGTGGGGTTTTTGTGGTTCTTTGGTCTTATCATCGTGTCGGAGTTGCAGTCTTTCCCCTTCCTCGAAGGATGTTGGATGTGGGTCAACCAAACAGGGTTGTCCTCTCGTTAATTAGAATGCAATAACGGGTTTGTCGTCATCTCTTCCTTTCTATCCTTGAGTACCTATTTTCCACCTTCGCAGCTTAATCTATCTTTTTCTGTCTCTCCCTCCCTCTCTCTCTCTTGTTGGCAGCAGAAGAAGGGAAGTGAGGAAGTAGGAGAGATACTCCAACTGATACCCCCCCCCCCCGTTACAGTGGTGTGCAGCGGTGCGATTTCTTTAGGAGTCCATGGTTGACATGCTCCAGTTCCGTTCAGAGCTCCTGAATTAATCCCGTACCCCCCGTAGAAGAGACTGTACAGTACTGGTTCTTACACTTTCGCTCGGGTGTTTAGAATCAGTGCGTTGCAGTTGTCATTGTTCACGCTACCAACCCGTGAAATAGTTACCACAAACAGTATTGGCCATGCTACCACATTTCAATACGGTTAGTGTAATATTTCAGGGAATCTTTAAGTGCAGCAGATACCAGCAAGAATCACAGTGACTGTGAAGGAACCTCAAAGTTGAGATAGCGGTGGTTAGTGTTTTCCGGTTATTAGTTGTCTATCAATTATCCTTCTTTCCTGTCCAAGATGGAGAATCCTTATCCAGAGCCAAGGCACGAGGTGCAAGATGCTTTAGTCAGGAGGAATGAGGAACAAGGAAGTGAAGTGTCATTTGAGGATACGGACAGTTCCCGGTTTGTCACGGTCGACCAGTGGGAGGAAGGTCAGAGTGAAGACAACTCCCAGAATGAAATGGACCAGATGAAAGCCATACTGGAACGATTAGTCGGTGAAATGTCAGCATTGGCAGACCAGGTGCGAGACGTGAGAGACCGAGAGATGTTCCAGAGCCCAACTGGTACTCCACAACCAACCCCCAGCATTAAGAACCTTTCCCCGCCTCCGCCTATTGCCTTTGCGGACTCTCTCAAATCTGCAACCCCAACACCTCCCACTCCTTCCCCTCCAGTACCCTTGATCCGTAATCCCCCAACCTCACTTTCCCATTCTTCTTCACCCCCCCCAGCTCCCCTCCGTCAGCCCTACCACCGACGTAGTGAAGGGATTAGTTCCCGAGATGTACCCATGCTTCACATGGATGAGTTACGATCTTATATGGCTTCCACGAAGATTGAGGTCTTTCAGATGCGGATCGAAGCCTGTATGTCCCATGACGAGGCAAGGTTGAACCTGGCCAAGTTCAAGTTGGATTCCGACCTGGCTGTTCTGGTGCAAGTAGAGACAGCTCAGGGAAAGTTAAAGACTTGGGCAGAGTTCATCCAGTTCCTGAAGCAGTTCTTTCATAAGACGCCAACGATGTCCGAGTCGTTCCGAGAAGCAGAACATAACACGTACGTCCTCTCAGAAGATCCTTATGATTACGTCCAGAAGATGACGTATAGCTATAGTATGATTCAGTCCATGTTCCCAGGGGAAACTTTACCTCCACGCGACCAGTGGCTTAAAATAAGACTCCATGCGACCCTTCCCTTGTCCGTTAAGCAACAGGTGGATCGATACATGCCTGTTGAGATACCCCTGAAGGAGTTCCTGAGGCACCTGAACTATGAGCGTCAGCTGCAGAACCATGCGGAACGGATGGTCGCAGGAGGACGGGTTTGTGAAGTAATGAAACACCATGCCCCAGTGACTACACCGCCTCCCAGCAGTAGCCAACCTTCCCTGACGACCCCTCTCCTTCCATCAACGGGAGTGGACGATAGATTCATCCGCCTCCAGGAATCTCTGGCGACCTTGTCACAGGATGTCCAGAGATTAACACGAAGACCTCAGTATACAGGATGCCCCTTCTGTAGAACAAAGGAGCATAACAGGGCGGATTGTCCCCTCCGTCCCCCACGTTTAGCATGTTTCGACTGCCTGAGAGAGAATTGTAGACGTGGGAGACCTGACTGCCCAGGGCGAGAGGGTAGAGCAACAAGGTGACTCGGGACCTCGAACAAATCTCCAACCATTTTCCTCGTAGTAAACCAGAGATCGTGTCGCGCCATGGTAGATACCGGTAGTGAGCTTACGCTCGTTAAGCAGTCCTTGGTGATTGAGTTAGGGCTTCCTATCTCTCTCAGCAAGAATATTCCAGCCCTCTTTGGGATTACTGGTACCTCCCTAAGGATTTTGGGCACGGTCTCCCTGGCGGTATGCGTAGGAATGTCCCAGACAATACAGCACCTGGCGGTGGTGATCCCAGACGACTATATGGACACTGACCTGCTTCTTGGGGTCGACCTTTTGGGTCGCTACCCTATGTTATGGAATCATCCACGTCAGACGCTACGTTGGGGGGATGTTACCTACGACATCCATCATGTTACTACAGGGAAAAGAAAAGCGAGATCTGTTCGCCGAGTCAAGGCTACACTCACTGAGGAGAAGCCCCAGAAAGAAAATTGCATTCGGCTCCCCCGTCGAATGGTGATAGGTCCTTACCAGACTGTTATGCTCCCTGTTATTGTTGGTGAGGACATAAATAGCATTCTTGAAATTCAGCCCCGGAACCCTGCTCTTCAACAAGAACTTCCAATATGTGTGCGAGTTACTAGTGAGGCCGAAGTCTTTCTCCCTTTCGCAAATCCTTCCCGTGGAAGAGTGGTCCTGAAGCCTGGCACCCTCCTAGCCATGTACGAGAAACTGGCAGAGAGTCAGATTCACGATGTACCCCAGTGCATGAAGACCAAAGTAAGTAATGCTATGCTACCTGACATGGATCAGCCCTCCTCCTCGGGGACCCGAGAGGAAAAGTTACAGTCTTTGATTGACAAGTGTCAATGGGACCACTTGGAGGATGGTCAGAAGGGTCAGCTGGGACATGTTCTCAAGGAGCATAATTCGGTTTTCATCTTGAGTGAACACGAATTAGGCACTATGAATGTTCCCCCGGCCCATATTCATGTTTCAGACCCTACACCTACGAGAAGCCCTTTGTATAGAACCCCGGAGAAAGCAAAGCCGATTCTCGCACAAATGTTGAACGACATGTTGAAGAAGGATATCATCGAGCCTTCAACAGCGGCCTGGTTGAGCCCTATAGTCTTAGTTGCTAAACCTGATGGCACCAAGCGCATGTGTTTGGATTATCGTCAGGTCAATACGAGACTACAGGCCGACATCCAGCCACTGCCCAGGTTAGATGAGTTAGTGGAATTGACTACTGGACACAAGTATTATGCTACGCTGGATCTCAAGGACGCATACTACCAGATTCCCCTTTATGATGAGAGCCGAGATCTGACGACTTTCAGCGATGGAGTAGCGTTATATCGTTTCAAGCGGCTACCTTTTGGGCTCAGTTGTAGCCCGGCCATATTCACACGGCAGATGGGTTCGGTCCTGGCTCCCTTGGCAAAGGAAGGCTGGGTCAGAAACTATCTGGATGATGTGCTGCTATGGGCATCTAGTTTTGATGAGCTCCTGACTCGTCTATCTACTCTTTTCAGTCACTTTGCCAAGATGGGCCTGAAATTGAATCTCACTAAGTGCCAATTTGCGCACCCTGAGGTAAAATTTCTGGGCCACCTCATTTCTGAACAGGGGTGTAGACCAGATCCGGAGAACGTCGAAGCTGTGATCAACATGAAGTCCCCCTCGAACGTCAAGGAAATACGGCGATTTTTGGGTATGGCCGGTTTTTACAGGAAGTGCATTCCTCAATTTGCCAAATTTGCAGCTCCCTTAACTGAGTTAACCAAGAAGTATGCCCAGTTTGAATGGTCCTCGGAGTGTGAAGAGGCGTTCCAAAAGCTGAAGACCTTGTTAGTTAGTGCACCTGTTCTAGTGAAGGTGGACATGCACCGCAAGTTCCTTCTGCATACAGATGCTTCTGGTACTCATGTGGGCGCCGCGTTGATGCAACCTCAGTCAGACGGCACCTTGCGGCCCGTGGGGTATTTTAGTAAGAAGTTGAAGCCCGCTGAAACTCGCTACTCCACCACTGATCGTGAAGCTTTAGCCGTAGTATTAGCATGTAGACAGTTTCACCACTACTTGTGGGGAGTCCGTTTCAACCTCATGACGGATCATCAGCCATTGGTGTCAGCCTTTACGAAGAAGACTAAGTCGGCTCGCATGAGTCGGTGGAGTCTAGAGATGAGAGAGTATAGGTTTGACATCAGTTACAAGCCGGGTCCTAAGAATTATGTTGCCGACCAGTTAAGTCGACCCGTGAGAGCAGTGAGGTGGGAACAGGATCAGAAATGGTTAGGTAAGACCAGCGCCGAGATGAGGGAGTTGCAGTGTCAGGAGGCCCGATGGAAGGATCTCATAGTTTTCCTCGAAGGTGGGGCCTTACCTAAGCATCGCTATCCTCGAGCCACGCTCGATCAGTTTGTAGTGGACCAAGGAGTTCTTTATTTTGTAGTGGCTAAGTCGGACGGAAGTCTGCATTACCTTCTAGTTGTGCCGAGTGAGCTGAAGAAAGCTGCGTTGAATCTGACACATGACCAAGAGTCTGGTCATCTGGGTAGATTTAAGAGTATCATGAAGGCCGAGTCGCTGTTTTACTGGCCTAATTTACGTAGTGATGTAAGTACTTATGTTAGGGAGTGTTCGGTCTGTCAGCAGTATAAGGGCACCCAAAGACTCCAGCAGCGCTGGCAGGAATTGCCACCCGTTAAGCAACCTTTGGAGAGAGTCAGTGTTGATCTTACGGATATGACGGCAGGAGCCCAGGGGTATCGTTACATTCTGACAGTAACCGATCACTACAGTAGATTTGTAAGGTTCTATAAGTTAAGGTCCAAGGTCTCGGCGGAGGTCTGTGGGAAGTTCCGAGAGTACTTATGCGATTTCGGGTCGCCTCAGACCCTCCTCTCTGATAATGGTGGAGAGTTTACCTCGCAACAGTTCCGAGATTTATGCACTTCATTTAATATTAAGTTGGGATATGTGACTCCTTATCACCCGCGTGGGAACAGTGTGACCGAACGGATGCATCGGACATTAAAGACGGTCTTAGCAACCTTGTGTAAAGGGCACCCCTTAAGGTGGCCCCAGTATGTAGGCGAGTGTCAGCGCGTTTTGAACTGTGCAGTGCATGTGACGCTAGGGGAACAACCTCATTTTGCGTTCTTTGGTCGTTACGCTCCCAGACAATTAGGTGCAGCGTTACCATCAATAGAAAATGAGGAACGCCAAGAGGCTATGTCCGTCGCGAAAGAGGTCCTGGAACAGACCTCACTGACCATGGCCAGGAAGTTTAGAGACGTGGCTAATCGGAACCGCCGGAATGAAAAGGTCAATGTGGACGACATGGTATGGATCAGGAACGAGAATCCACTACCCGGGACTAGCCAAAAGTTGAACGCAAAGTGGGTGGGTCCCTTTAGAGTCACGGAAGTAGTCCGAGACGGGGCTGCGTATAAGCTAGTAAATCCCTATACGGGTGTGTTTATGAAAAGGGCCGCAGAGAAAGTGAAACCGTTCGTGGGTGAGGAGTATTGGCAGGTAGAGCAAGTTGAAATGCCGGTTGAGGAAGACTATCAACCTGAGATTTTAGCACCCAGAGCCCGTCAGCCGGCCCGGCGTTATATAGAATCTTGTTAGAGTGTACAGTAGAGTCCCTGTTGTGGTCGTCTTGTTGTGTACTCCCCTGTGGCCCCCGCATGGTTAATTAATCTTTCCGGTCAAACCCCCGTGCAGCGAAACTTTAAGAGACGTAGGTGCCTAGATTTTGTAGAACGTCATACAGGTGATTGGGACTAGGGTGGTGGCGTTCCCATCAGGACGTGCTGTTGGCTCTGAGTACCTTTATGGTTGACTGGGGTTATACTCTTTTCGTCCCGAGGCTCAGCCAGCGCACAGAGTGTGAAGGGACTCCCACGATACGGGCGTCCACGCTGCTCTCTAGTCTGGTCTCCTGGGGTTTTCCAAGCAATAAAGGGGTGGAGAGAGGCTGTCTCTACGGGGACAAGATAGTGCCTGGTTGGCACTCTCCTGAAAAGGAGGGACACTTTATAGTGGTATAGTGATTTGTTGATGAAGGAAGGGACGCCCCACAGGCAGAGTACAGTACAGTAATGTGTCAGATTCTAAGACGTTGGGTATAGACTGCGAGCTCTGGGCATGTTAAGATGCCAGGCGGATCAGAAATTCTGCTGTAATAAGTTAAGGCTGGATTAATTGGTAACTGTATAATGTTTATGTTGATGAAAGAGTGAATGAGGTAAAAAGTCTTCAAAGAAAAGGTAGAGCTGTGTAACGGGAAGAAACTGTACTTTCCCTTTTGGTATATGTTGTAAGGTTTGACTTAACTGTAAGACTTTTTCCCCTTCATTCACTCTTCCCTATATTTAAGGGAAATGTATCGTTTAAGAAGGGTTAAGTAACCCTTGTCTATGTAAAGAGGGATTTAGCCTAGATCAGGAGGAGAACTAATATTCTCAAATCTATCTAAAATACTTTAAAGCCTAATTTATCTTTTCACCTCTTCTGTTATTCCCTGTAAAAATCCTTCCTTTTCGAATTTAGAGTAATGCCCCCTTGTGTAAAAAGACCGCCAATTCCTACCCCAGCGACGCCACCCTTTGTGGTCACCCTCCCCTTTTTTGGCGGGATCTCTGGCACTGGCTCTCGGCCCCTCACTGTCGTGACCCCAGGCCTACGAGAGAGACACCTACCTAACCCCCAGTCTCTGTCATCATTCCCCGCTTCTTCTCCGGACTTAGGCTTCCTTTCCCTCCATTCAGAGGGAACCAGTTTGGGACGGAGTTGATGTGATGCTGAATTGCTGATGGCGGAGAATCGGAGATTCACCCCTCCCATTGGCTGAGTGCAGGATGCTGAACTTGTGTACTGTATGAGGGTTCACGGACCGCAGGAAGACGTATGATTACCCCCTATACCCCAGGATACGGTAGGCCGAAGAAACCTACAGGCAAGCCTGGCCGATACCGGTATCTAGCGGAACTGGGATGTATAATACTGAGAGGAAAGGGGTGGATACAGACAGCAAGGTTCGAGTCCTACTCCTAGGTTAAGAGACTGTCCCAGTACGGCAATGGATTGGTCCCAGGTTAATGGTATAGAGATAATTAGATACAGACCATACGGTACCAATGTTAAGAGTTGTAAACGGTAAAATGTTCCTTCTATTAATATCAAGCTTAAGATTACTGCAATATGTTTGTATCTATCCTCCCGTACCTATTTGGATCTAAATGTGTTGTCAGGAGGGTAAATCGGAGCTGTCAGTATTAAATTGGTCTAAGAGTAGTACCAGTAGCCTAACCGAGAGTCAAAGTCTTGTCAGCCAACATGGAAGGTGAAGTTCTTGATTGGTCTTTGCTAGCCTCCGATTTATCCTACTGTCCTAATGTACCTGAATAATGAGCATGAGTCACGATTGCATAAAGAATAAGAAAACCATGGGGACGGCCAGTTCACCTGAAGGTGGGCGATCAAATAATTCGAATGAATTACCGTTCCCAAAAACATCCTTATGTGATATCTAGAAAGTAGAGAATATGCTAGGTCTCAGTGGGGTTTTTGTGGTTCTTTGGTCTTATCATCGTGTCGGAGTTGCAGTCTTTCCCCTTCCTCGAAGGATGTTGGATGTGGGTCAACCAAACAGGGTTGTCCTCTCGTTAATTAGAATGCAATAACGGGTTTGTCGTCATCTCTTCCTTTCTATCCTTGAGTACCTATTTTCCACCTTCGCAGCTTAATCTATCTTTTTCTGTCTCTCCCTCCCTCTCTCTCTCTTGTTGGCAGCAGAAGAAGGGAAGTGAGGAAGTAGGAGAGATACTCCAACTGATACCCCCCCCCCCGTTACACTGTATCCCCCTTTCCCATAAAAATCAGACAAGCCACACCCCTGCCCCTGTTCCACAAATAAGGAAACCTCACCCCTATGCCTCTGTTAAAGTTAAGTTCTGTATGTATGTAAGAAGTAAGAACCCCACTTACAATGTTCGTTACTCCTTTCTATTATAAATATATATGTATAACTATTTCCCTATGTCATGATTTAATTATATTCTAAGTGTATAGGTATGTAGCCAAATACGAGTAATAAGAACTCCAGTACCTATATACATATATCTTATACCTTAGGACTCTCGCTACCACCTTCTCTACACCTATACCAACACCCATGTAAATGTCTTCCTTTTTGATCACCTTGTATCCCCCTTTCCCATAAAAATCAGACCAGCCACACCACAGTGGCCTGCTCCCGATAGCCTCGCTCGAGGCTCCCTTAGTTCAACCCAAAAATTCCTTTTTACCTTCAATATTCTTATTATAAATGATTGATCAAGGCCCCCCCCCCCCCCCCGACCAGTATATTTCCTGGCCATACTATGTTGTCCATCACATGCTATCCACTAGAAATAACCCTCTACCATCTAACCCCGACCCGAGAATGACGGGCCCATGCGAGGCTAGGACAACAACCTCTTCTATCTATCTATCTATTGCCGGACGCCTTACTCCCCTTAATGGGGTGGCCATACACAAGATGCCCCCAAGCGGACTTATCCCCTGTAAGAGGGACAACCCATGCCAGTTTACTGAACGACTTACAGGATTGACAACTCAATTTAGGGTCCGTCCGACTCCGAGGCCTTTAATGTATTTTTTTAGCACTATTTTTCTACAGTGGTGTGCGGCTAATCCATCCACTAACCTGCTTCACCCTAAGGTGGCAGTACAGATTTTTATAAGGTTTACTCCCCTAAACAGGTTGCCGACCAAAGCTGACGAGTCCCATCCACCCGGATTTTTATAAGGTTATCTCCCCTAGATGGGTTACCGACCAAGGCTAACGAGTCCCATCCACCCGCAACCTCTTGACCCCTAAAAAAAGACTGCTACCCCCTTGACCTTGACACTGAAGGAAATCAACCCCCACCACCAACCATAGTCAACCTCAGCAGTACTAAGTATAAAATCCTATCAACCTCAGCTAAGAGTATCCAGAGATCGAAAGTAGAATCCTTTAACAGACCAAGCTAACCTAAGAAACTAGATGCCCCATATCATTAAGGTGCGGCCCCCCCATGCCACAAGGGACCCACAAAACCCCAAGCATGCCAGCCCCGCGTAGCAATAACCTTGAACCGCCAGCGACCCACCACCATTCTTGCCAAGCACCAGGTGAGTCTTGATCTTATTATGAACAAACCCCTATGTTGATTCAAGTCTGCTATACTCCCTGAACATTAGCAATACCCAAGACCATACCTAAACTCATTTCTATACTCGTAATAGCTTTCCAGCTAAAGAAGAGAAATAAAGCTTGTGTTTAGCGCTGACAATACCACCCAGCATTGGCCTGTATCGCGCCACACAAAGTAGTTCCCCCCCCTTAACGATATATCACTCTCCAAGACGATACTACTAACTCTTGTTAGAACTAAATGTCTAAAGAAGAACACCTATGATAAAGACCCACATGTCGAAAGTACTAAGACCCCCTTGATGTCCCCCCTGAGTTCAGCAGAACAAATAAACCCCTTCATAACTCTGACATCCAGTAGTACCCCAGTTCGCCACCCCCCCTTGACCAGCCCTATAAATGCTTCCGCCAGAACCAAACTTGGCAGTTAATAATTAGCTTTCAATCACCGGCCTCCCGCTCTGTAGAAAGTCTAGTTATACTCCCCACCTCAAGAATAGTTACTGATAAACGGCATTCCGTAGTCTTTAATCTATCTGTGAGCTATAGCTAAACCTTTTGTGAATTCAATATTACTTACGGCATCCTGTTGGGTAATATTGGAAACATAGACAACCTAGTTATATACAAACAATAACTGTATTACAAACTAATAGTGGTATGCCCTCTGCTACTTTAGTTTATAACCAGTTATTTTTCCGCCGGTAAAAGAGGAAAACACCTGTTTCCTTCCAAGATAATTCTTTTGACCTTCAGGCGACCTAACGGTGCCGTCAGTTGTAGGACAATTCCAACCTTAATCCACAACCTCCTGGCGGCCTGGGCAAAGCCAGAAGTTATTCACTCCTCCTTGACTTGGACAGCTCCACCACCGATGGTTTGGGTAGATACAGACGCGTCAGGAACCCTGGGTTGGGGTTACCAATCAAACTTAGGCCACCAGAGCCAAGGTCGATGGTCAACATCAAATCACCTCCATATCAATGCCAAGGAGTTGCTAGTCCCACTATTCTTTTTACAGGAGCACGGCACAAGCCAGGCGGGAAAGTCCCTAGCCTTCAGAATGGACAATTTGACTGCAGTGACATGCATTCAAAAGCAAGGGTCAGTGAGATCAAGAGTGTTACAAGGGTTGTCGGAAAAGATATTTCGACTAGCCGTGAGGCTCGGGATTTATCTTCACGCAACATATCTGCCCGGCGTGGCGAATGTATGGGCGGACGCTTTGTCCCGGCGACAGAGCACGCAAGTAGAATGGGTTCTCAGACAAAACATCTTTCAAAAGTTGATTGCGGAGCCCTACAATCCACAAGTGGACTTGTTCGCATCAGAGACGAGCTACAGGCTACCTCAGTACCTCACACGCCAGAGTTTAACTCCTGCTGGGGGTCCGGATGCATTTATGGTAGAGTGGAACAAATGGAACTCCATTTATCTGTTTCCACCTCCAGACGCATCCTTAATGTGCAAAGTAGTTAAAAAACTACGGGATTACCGGGGCATGGTCTCGATGATCGCGCCCTTGTGGCCGGCTCAAGTGTGGTACAACCAGTTGAAGACGTGGTGCGAGAACCCGGTGTCACTCCCGATCTCGTATTTCCACTTAGAGACAATTGAAAACCTCAAGACCTCGCTGACTTTCGCCTTGTGGATATTCAGAAGGCCAAGTGGCTAGTCCAGTTTGGGGAAACCATGACTCACAAGTTGATTAATCAATATGCTCCATCAACCCAAAGACAGTACCAATCCCACTGGAAATCATTTTCTACATGGATTGTAGAAACTGGCCAACAACAGTCCTCAGTGGCTCTGGTGTTTAACTATTTAAATTACCTATTTGATGTTCAAAAGTTGTCAGTTGTCACATTAAGGAATCACCTCACAGCAATTAGGACACCATTTCTAGACTTAACTAGTTTGACTGTACCGGAAGCGGAAGAAAAGGGATTTATGAGGTCATGCTTCAAGCTCAGCCCTCCCCCTCGTCAACTCACACCCACATGGTCTCTGGATCGAGCCCTTGAAATGCTTCAGTCCCGTAAATATTGCAAAGATCCTCCCTTTGATCTCATAATTAAAAAGGCCATTTTTCTAATGGCACTGGCTACGGGTGACAGGGTGTCTGAGTTGGTGGCGATGAGTTCGGAGCCAAACTGTCTGAGATTTAAAAGGCGCAACATAGGGGTACATATTGCTCCTGCTCCTAACTTTATTGCTAAGAATGAACATTCTAATCATGTATTTACAGAGTTCGAAATTCCGGCTCTGAAACAGGGTGACAGGTACCATTTATTGTGTCCAGTGCAGTTACTTAGGTTATTTATGAGGGCTTCCCAACCATCACAGGTGGGAGCCCTCTGGGTTTCAAGGACGGGTGATCGATTACAAAAATGCCGGCTAGCCGCGTTATTAGTAGAAGTCATTCGAGAGAGTAACCCGGGCGTGTTTGCAAGATCACACAATATCCGTAAATGGGCGTCATCACTTCGATTCCTCCATAATTACTCTCTAGAAGACATTCAACAGACCCAATTGTGGTCATCAAATCATACTTTCCTCACACGTTACCTGTCCGTCAATCTCATGAAACCTTCTCGTACATGTGTAGCATTAAGGCAGAGAGTCGTGTTAAGCTGATCTTATGAAAAAAAAGGGGGGGGGGTATCCTAGCTAAGGACTCCTCCTGCCTCTGAAGTGAGACAAAATGTAACGAGTATTAACGTTAAGGTCATGTGATAATCGTTCCCTAGGCTAAAGTAAGCCTACCCAGGAACATTAATTAATTTTTAAGAGGAAACACTATGGATGCAATAAGGTTTCCAATATACTCAATAATCTCAGGGATTAGATCTAGAGTATAAATATTTTTGGTAACATTACCTAAGGCCATGAATATGTAGGCCTACATATTAATACATTTGGGTGATAATGAATGTTTCATTTCCCCTGGAATATATAAACTGAATGGATAGTTTATTCCTGTGTTACACCAACTGTTCTATGCAACTTAAAGGCGTTAACACCACAGGCTTCCTTTAAGAAATGCCGCCTGTAACCTTCTTTTATATTTTATTTGATATTAAACTGACCTGATTAGTACATGTTCCTTGGACCGTAACCGGTTTATTAGTGGTATGTGATGTTTATGATGAGTGTCCCACCTCCAGTCTTGAGAATTCAGGTGCATCGTCAATGATGAAGGGGCCACTAATAAATTATAGGTTTGAGTCCCGAAGGGAGGAAGGAAAACCTAATATTTAGTAGTGGCCCCGGAATCATTGACGATTTTGGCCCTCCCTTCCATCCCCTTCCCATTCATCTGCTACATTTTTGAGAGTCTCGATATGTCAGATTAAGGAGAAACGCTCGCAGTAAGCTGGATGACGAACGGTACCCAAGAGCAGAGGTCTGGGAAGCGCAAAGCTAGGTCAAGTTTAATTTTTACTTTTATTTATTTATTTTACTAGTTTCTTCTAGTAGTGGACCCACATCATAAGGACGAGTCCGTGAGTGGTTATTAAGAGCGTTTCGCTCACGATGTAAGGCAATCGTATTTTGAGTTCTCCTTGGGCGGGAAGTTGGAACAGCAAGCTTGGTGTTCAAAGATTGGCCATTACCTACGTAAGGCGCATCGTCAATGATGAAGTCACTAATAAATATTTTCCATGGTAAGACTTCTAATAATAATAATAATAATAATAATAATAGTTCTTAAAGCTAGCGCATGCTAAGCTAGCTAAGGATAGCTCAATAAGGCCGATTAGGCGTATTTCCATTGGGGTCCTGTACTACTACCCCATCCCTTTGCTCATGAGGGATGGTAACGACTCAGTGCTTGTGAAAAATCTTTAATGCGCCGAGCGTGGGCGCGAACCCGGGCCTTCTGGGTGGAAGTCCGAGACGCTAGTCACTACACCAAGCGAGCCTCAACGTATTTGAACTCATCAAGTAGCAGGGGCTTCACAAGGAGGAGTTGATGATAATAAATTGATTTGTGTTCATGCTTCACAGGATTATAAGACAAATAACGAATCATAAATCTCTCTCTCTCTATATATATATATCTATCTATCTATCTATCTATCTATTGCCTGACGCCGTGATCCCCGAAGGGGTGGCCACGAACGAACCGCCCCCATGCACCTCTGTCCCCGATCAGTCGACGCCCCTCCCCCCAACCAGCACCGCCTTCGTTCATATACTTCCTCACTCCATCCTTCCACCTCTCTTTCGGTCTACCTCTCCCTCTCTGTCCCTTCACCTCGCTCTCGTGGTCTTAGTCATTCTCTCGCATTCCATACGTTCCATATGGCCGAACCATCTCAAGTTGTTCCTTTTCACACTTTCCAGCACATCTACCTCCACACCACACCTCCTTCTTACTTCCTCATTAGTCTGTCTATCCCTCCATGTAACTCCGCACGAACTTCTTAGGTAATTCATTTCCACTGCTCTCACTCTTGGTCTGAGTCTCTCAACCAACGTCCATGCTTCGCTTCCGTAAGTCAGTGTCGGGATTACCACACTGTCATGCAAGGACTTCTTCACTTCCATACTGACCACCCTATTTCTTGTTACTGCTTTCAGCGTTCCTACAACCCTCTTCCCCTGTTGTACCCTCTCCCGCACTTCTTCATCCATAGTCCCATCTTTACTCAACACACTGCCCAGATACTTAAAAGAGTTGACGATCTCCATAGCCTGACCGTTCAGCTTCACCTCACACTCTGTGACTTCACCCCTTTCGAAGACCATAACCTTGCTCTTCCCCGCATTTACCTTCAAATTCCGTTTTTCGCACACTGTTCCAAACTCATTTACTAGACCCTGCAACTCCCATTCATTATCACTCATCAGAACTGTATCATCCGCAAACAGCAGTATAGGTAGCTTCCACTCAATTCACTCCCTTTTCAGCGATACACCAACATCCACTGCTCTTGATAGTATTTCTTTCATGATTCCATCCATATATACAGTAAACAACCACGGGGACATACACACCCCTGTTTCAAACCAACATTCAGGTCAAAGAACTCGCTCTGCTCACTCTCCATACGTACTGCCGCCTTTGCACCCTCATACATGCTCTTCACTGCTTTCAGCAACTTGCCCTCTACTCCGTATATTCTAAGTACTTTCCACAAACCTTCTCTATCCACTCTGTCATAGGCCTTCTCCAAGTCCCTAAAGGCAACATACACCTTTTGTTTCTTCTCCAGATATTTCTCCACAACACAATTCAGGGTAAAAATCTGATCTACACATCCTCTTCCCTTCCTAAAACCTCCCTGCTCGTCGCCTATCCATATCTCCTTTCTCACTCTCACTCTCTCAATCACTACCCTACTGTATACCTTCCCTACTACGGATAGAAGACATATTCCTCGGTGGTTACCACACACTCCTCTTTCCCCTTTGCCCTTATATAGGGGGACTATTATGCCAGTCTTCCAGTCATCGGGTGCTCTCCCATGCTAGTTTGCACATTTTCCATACCCATTCGATCACTATCTCACCACCATACCTCAACATTTCCCCACACACTCCATCTGTTCCTGGTGCTTTCCCCAACTTCACTCTTTTCATGGCTTCCCACACTTCTGACCTGATCCCCACCTACTGGACGAGAAGGGTTGGGTGTGAAGGGGGATCAGCCGGGTTGGGCCAATCAGCGCTCTGCAGACCCCCGTAATCCTGCGTTAATCTCTAACCGGTTTGGTAAGATGATCCTCAGGGTATTAGAGTGTTGAGCCTATAATTGGGCTTTGTAATTGGGGTTGTGTGGGACAGGGATCTGCCTTGCTTAGGCCAATCGGCTTTCTGCAGACTCCCATTTTCTTATGTTCTTATGTACTCCTCCACTACTTCTCTTCTTCTCCCTCCCATACCATATCCAGCTATGTTTGCTGGCTCTTCATTCCTTACATTTAGCAACTCATTGAAGTACTCCCTCCATCTTTCGACTCTCTCTTGCTTCTCGGCTAGCATTCTTCCATTCTTATCTTTCACACCCTTACTGTTTCCCTTGCTACCTTCCCAAACTTTCTTGACTTCTTTCCAGAACATTTTCTTACTCTCCCTCCATTTTACACTCAGATTCCTTCCAAATTCCTCATCTACTCTTCTCTTATTTTCCTTCACTACTCTCTTCACCACCCTCTTACTCTCCACGTACCTCGCTCGTTTCTGTCTCTCGAAATCTTCATTCCCTCTACTACCCAACCACTCTCTATATGCTTTGTTCTTTTCTTCCACAGCTATTCTTACCTCTTCTGTCCACCATGCTGTACCTTTCACTCCCCTCCCTCTTCTCCTCACTCCACACACCTCCTCACATGCTGCACAGATCTCATCCTCAAACACCTTGCTCATCTCCTCCACTTCCTCTATCATTTCCAGGTCGAACCCACCTAGTCGTCTTTCCACTGCTCTCCTGTACTCCTCCCTGACTTCCTCCTCCTGCAACCTCTCCACCCTCCTCACCATTCCACCCTCCTCTCGCCTCCCTCCAGCTCTCCTCACCCACTTCTTTTGTATCCTAACCTTAGCTACCACTACATAATGATCAGACAGGCCTCGTCCAATACCCCTATACACCCTAGCATCCATCACAAATTTCTTCATTCATTCATCCTTACATACATAATCAATCAATGACTTTCGTTCCACCACTGTCTCATCTTCCATCGTCCACACCCGTTTCCACGTGTACCTGTGGATCATTCTGTGTCGGGTGTTGGCTATCCACAGCCTCCTCCCCACACATACGTCCACAAATGCACTACCATTCCCATTCACCTCTGATGGTACCCCCCACCCTCCCACCACTCCCTCAACTTTCCTATCACCCACCTTACCATTCATATCCCCAATCAGAAATATTCTTTCGTTCTTGTCAAACTTCTCCAGGCACGCCTCCACATTCATCCAGAACTCCTCTTTCTTTCTTTCTTTCAAGTTTATCCTCTGTCGGGGCATACACACACACAATCACCCACGTTTGTATTCCTACTTTCATTCTCACCCACACAATCCTTGAACCCACAGACCCATACTCTCTTACACATTCCTTCCATTTGCTACTTACAAACAAACACGCACCTTCTCTCGCTGTTCCTTCACTCACTCCAGCACACACACCCATTCCACACTCCCACTCTCTCACATCTGAACCTTTCCATTTGGTCTCTGTCATTCTACATATATCCAGCCTGGCATTCACTAGCACTTCCAGAACCTCTCTCTCTTTTGTGCCATCATTCATGCCACTAACATTCCATGTAGCCATTCTCAGAATGTCCGAAGGAATGTCCTTAGTCGGTCATGGTTCGTCAACATAGGTTCCGTCCGCATCCGAGGCTGTTCGTTCGTTTTTCTTTACTTAGGTATTTTTTCCGGGTGGGGGTCGCAAGCCCACCGACCCAACCTCTTTAGTCGCCTCTTACGACACGCAGAAGGCACGAGGGGCATATTCTATTCACTTACCCCCAGGGGGTATATATATATATATATATATATATATATATATATATATATATATATATATATATATATATATATATATATATACAGTATATATAATTATATATATATATATATATATATATTAAATATATATATATATATATTGAGAGTGTAAAAGAGAAGTTAAATGGAAACTGTTTAGCGTCAGGCGAAAGCAATAAGGATATTCAGTCTCATGCTGAAAACGATGACTATATTGCTAATGATAGTAGTGATGGTGCAACGAAAGATGGAAATTTAGTTAGAAATAAAGGTAAATTAGGTATAAATAAAAGAAGTAAATTGAGAGTATATTGCACAAGCTGTAGGAGTATGTAACAAAATGAACGAACTTAGAGCGCTTGTTAGCAAAGAAAATATAGACATAATAGTGCTAACTGAAACATGGATTAATACAGAACCCAGGCATTTTTTAGCAGAATTTAATATACCAGGATATAGTTTGTTTAAATATGACCGAACAAGTAGAAGGGGCGGCGGTATAGCAGTGTTTGTGAGGAGTACATTAAAAAGCTGTATTAAATCAGGTATTAGACTAAATAATGATAATGAAAGTGTTTGGGTAGAGTTTAACGAAGGTAGTGAGACCATAGTTATTGGAGTTATGTATAGATCACCAAATATGAGTAGAAATGACAGAACGTCATTATGGGAGGAAATTAAAATGGCATCAAGGTTTAGCGATGTGTGCATTATGGGGGACTTTAATTTTCCGAATATAGATTGGCAGCATCAAATAGGCGACTCTGATTCTGAGGAGTTTATTGAGGTAGTACAAGATAGTTTTTTATTTCAATTCATAGATACACCGACTAGAGGTAATAATATTCTCGATTTAGTTTTCAGTAAAAATGAACATATGATAAATAATGTAGAAATAGGGGACCACCTAGGAAATAGCGACCACAATTCTGTGTATACAATGAAATACAATGGAAAGGTAATACCAGAGAGAATACAACATTAATATCTGACTTCATAAAAGCCAATTATGGTGGGTTAAGAAGAGCCCTATTAGCGGACCCTATGGTCAAAAAATGAAGTCGATCCAGGTGTCCAAATGAGTGTACCCTTTCTCAGGTACCTGTCAGCTTAAGTCAGGAAGAGATGTCAAACTTGGTAGATACATACAATAATTTTATCAAGCCAGTATTCAATGCTCAACATAAATATATCCCCAAAAGAAAATTTAGATCAACACAGAACCAACCCAAATGGATGAATAATAGACTATTATATCTTCTAGGAAAAAAAAAAATGAATATATAGAACAATTAAGAAAGGCGAAATTCACCTACTTGCTTTCTATCAGATCTATCATGACAGGTAGAAAAGGATATTATGAAAGAAAAAAGAAATTATGAAATCAAGGTTGCCAATGACTCAAAAAATAATCCTAAAGCTTTTTACCAAACTATTTAAATCCAAGGTTAGTGATGTAATTGGTCCCCTTAAAACTTCGATCTGAGAAATGACAGAAAATTATTTAGAAATGTGCAGTACATTAAATAGTCAATTTCTTTCCGTTTTCACTAATGAAAATTTGGCACAGTTTCAGAAGTCCGTAAGGTATATAGCGATAGTATAGAGAATAGGTTAAGTATGGTTATTATAGGTAGAAATGATGTGCTTAAGGAAATTGACAGACTGAAACCACATAAATCGCCTGGTCCTGATGAGGTATATGCTAGAGTATTAAAATAATGCAGAGATGAGTTAACTTACCCATTAACATTTCTATTTAATAAGTCATTAGAGACTGGCTTAGTTCCAGAAGCTTGGAAGCTTGCAAATGTAGTTCCAATCTTCAAAAAAGGTGATAAATCAATAGCATCCAATTACCGTCCCATTAGTCTTACATCAATCATAGGAAAGCTACTAGAGTTAATTATTGCTAGTAAAATTAGAAACCACTTAGAAACATTTAATTTAATAAATTCTTCTCAGAATGGATTCACTCAGGGACGTTCTTGCCTTACTAATTTGCTTAGTTTTTTCTCAGAGGTATATGCAGCAATAGATAATGACAAGTCATATGATATAATATATTTAGATTTCAGTAAAGCTTTCGACAGAGTCCCCCATGAGAGATTGATGAGAAAGGTTGAGGCGCATGGAATAGGTGGCGCGTTGTTGGGGTGGATTAGGTCATGGCTAATTGGTAGGAAGCAGAGAGTCAGCATAAATGGTACCAAGTCAGAATGGGGAGTAGTCAAAAGTGGTGTCCCCCAGGGATCTGTATTAGGTCATCTGTTGTTTGTTATATACATAAATTACCTTGATTTAGGTATAACTAGTAGGATAAGTAAATTTGCAGACGATACCAAAATGGAGAGAAAAATTGATTCAGATAGAGATATAGAGCGCCTCCAAAGGGATCTAGATACCTTACACGAATGGTCAGTAAATTGGCAGATGAAGTTTAACATTGACAAATGCAAGGTATTAAAGATAGGGAAGATGTATACAAATCTTAAATATAAACTAGCTAATATGGTTAGAAAACTCAGATTGTGAGAAAGATCTAGGTATGTTTGTTAGCAATGATTTGAAGCCTAGAAAACAGAGTATACGCGTTCGTAACAAGGCAAACAGGATTCTCGGGTTCATCTCTAGGAGTGTGGGTAACAGAACTGCTGATGTTATCTTAAAACTTTGCTTGTCATTAGTGAGACCCCATATGGATTACGCTGTTCAATTTTGGTGTCCTTATTACAGAATGGACATAGATTCATTGGAGAGAGGACAAGGTAGAATGACAAAAATTATCCATAATATTAGAAATCTTCCGTATGAAGAAAGGTTGAAGAAATTAGGCTTACATTCGTTAGAGGGAACATGATAGAGGTGTTCAAGTGGGTTAGTGGGATTAATAAAGGGGAGATGAAAAATGTACTAAAGCTCAGTGATAGCGAAAGAACTCAAACAAATGGTTTCAAATTAGATAAATTTAGTTTCAGAAAGGCTATAGGCAAATATTAAGAACATAAGAACATAAGAAAATGGGAGTCTGCAAAAAGCCGATCGGCCCACACAAGGCAGATCCCTGTCACACCCAACCCCAATTACAAGGCCCAATTATAGGCCCAACTCACTAACACCTTGAGTGCCCTACCAAAACGGTCAGGGATTAACACAAGATTACCGGGTCTGCTGAGCGCCGACTGGCCCACACCTGGCAGATCCCCCTCACACCCAACCTATCTCGTCCATATGCCTATCTAATTTTATCTTAAAGCTCCCTATCGTTCTTGATCCCACAATATCACTTGGTAGCCTATTCCACCCATCTACAACTCTGTTACCAAACCAATATTTGCCTATATCTTTTCTGAAACGAAATTTATCTAATTTGAAACAATTTGTACGAGTTCTTTCGCTATCACTGAGCTTTAGTATATTTTTCATGTCCCCTTTATTAATCCCACTAACCCACTTGAATACCTCTATCATATCCCCTCTAACTCGGCGTCTCTCTAACGAATGTAAGCCTAATTTCTTCAACCTTTCTTCATACGGAAAATTTCTAATATTATGGATAATTTTTGTCATTCTACGTTGTACTCTCTCCAATGAATCTATGTCCATTCTGTAATAAGGACACCAAAATTTAACAGCATAATCCATATGGGGTCTCATTAATGACAAGTAAAGTTTTAAGATAACATCAGCAGTTCTGTTACTCACACTCCTAGATATGAACCCGAGAATCCTGTTTGCCGTGTTACGAACGCTTATACATTGTTTTCTAGGCTTCAAATCATTGCTAACAAACACACCTAGATCTTTCTCACAGTTTGAGTTTTCTAATTCCATATTAAACATTTGTATGCATCTTCCCTATCTTTAATACCTTGCATTTGTCAATGTTAAACTTCATCTGCCAATTTACTGACCATTCGTGTAAGGCATCTAGATCCCTTTGCAGACACTCTATATCTCTATCTGAATCAATTTTTCTCCCCAAATTTACTTATCCTACTAGTTATACCTAAATCAAGGTAATTTATGTATAAATTTATATATGTATTGGTTTGGTAATAGAGTTGTAGATAGGTGGAATAGGCTACCGAATGCTATAGTGAGATCAAGAACGATAGGGAGCTTTAAGATAAAATTAGATAGGCACATTGACGAGATGGGTTGGGTGTGAGGGGGATCTGTCAGGTGTGGGCAATCGCCGCTCTGTAGACCCCCGTTTTCTGACCTCTGGCCATATCGGTGAGGTCGGTCCTAGTGGTGTTGGTGAGCTGGACTTTATAAGCCCAGCTTATAAGGCCTTATAATTAGGGTTAGGTGTGGGAGGGATCTGCCTTGTTTGGGTCAATCGGCTTTCTGCAGACTCCCGTTTTCTTATGTTCTTATGTTCTTATATATACTGTATATATATATATATATTTTGTTTTCTATGTGAATGAGGGAGACAAGAGGCCTAACTGCCTGCAGCGAGTGCCTCCCCCAGTTTTCAAAGAGTGACAGGGCCGAAATCAAGGGACGTTCGAGCTAAAATGCCTGGACACACGGAGTTTGAAGAAATTTAAGTCATAGGAAGAGGGAAAGACTGATTCTGGGAGAGAGTTCCAGAGCTCAGCAGTTGAATAGAAGAAAGTCTGAGAATAGTGTTACACTCCTGGGCTGGAGAGTTTCACAGAGTAGGGGTGGGATTGTGTTGCAAGGCGGGTACTACGTAGTACGTACTCTACGTAGAGGAGGTGGTATACACTGGGAAAGCTCCGAGGAACACTGATTATTGTAGTAGCGATAGAATAGTGAGAGAGATGCAACATTGCGGCGAAGAGAGAGAAATTGCAGAGAGTTGGTGAGTGGACGGGAGTTAATGATGCGAAAGGCTTTCCTTTCTACTTTATCTAGGAGTGCGATGTGAGAGGATCCTCCCCACACATGTGAACAATACTTCTGTTTTACAACAGAAGACCTCAGTGATATCCCTACACCATCGCCGATTCAGATTGATAATTCAGATGTTCTAAGCAATATCACCGTTACAGAGAGAGAAGTATTGAATTGTTTAGATAAACTCAAGGTAAATAAAACGCCTGGACCTGATACAATCTCGCCTAGAGTTCTAAAGGAAGCTAAGGATGAGCTCTCCAAACCACTGACATTACTATTCAATAAATCCTTGCAGTCTGGAACTATGCCTGATCAGTGGAAGATAGCCAACGTAACACCGATATTAAAAAAAGGCAGCAAATCCCTACCCAGTAACTATCGTCCAATTAGCTTAACCTCAGTTGTATATAAAATGCTAGAAACGGTCATAAGAGACAGACTCGTAAATCACTTAGAGGAAAATAACATAATTAAAGATACTCAACACGGCTTTCATAAAAAACGTTCCTGTTTAACAAACCTCTTGGACTTCTTCCACGATATCCTCAACCTCTACGATGAGAGTAAAGCTGTAGATATTATATACCTTGATTTTCAAAAGGCCTTTGACAAAGTTCCCCACAAACGTTTACTGCTAAAACTAAAAGCGCATGGAATACAAGACGGTGTGTTGAAATGGATAGAAAATTGGCTCAGCGACAGAAAGCAAAGAGTAGTCATAAACGGTAAGGCATCTAAATGGACCAATGTAAGTAGCGGGGTACCCCAGGGATCGGTACTAGGACCAATTCTCTTTCTAATTTACATCAACGACATAGATGAGGGTCTCACCTGTACAATCTCAAAATTTGCTGACGATACAAAAATTGCAAATAGCGTACTCTCAAAAGATCAAGTTGACGATATGCAACACAATCTAGATAAATTGTCACATTGGGCCCAAATTTGGCAAATGAGTTTCAATGCGGATAAATGTAAAGTACTACATATCGGATACCTAAATGAGAAAGCAAACTATTCGATGAATGGCACTCAGCTTAAGAATGTAAACAGAGAAACCGATCTGGGAGTAACAGTATCGAGTAACCTAAAACCGAGTCAACAATGTTCAGAAGTTGTTAAGAAGGCAAACAAAATAATTGGCTTTATAGGCAGATCATTTGAGCATAAATCCAAAGACGTAATCCTAACCCTTTACAATTCCTTAGTCCGCCCTCTTCTGGAATACTGCGTTCAATGCTGGTGCCCTTATTACCAAAAAGACATAAACAAGCTAGAACGAGTTCAACGTAGAGTTACCAAAATGATACCTAGCCTAAAGAACAAACCATACGAAGAGCGTCTTAGAGAATTAAATCTATTTCCTTTAACCCAGCGCAGATTAAGAGGTGACTTAATTCAAGTGTTCAAAATCATCAAAGGCATCGACAATATGAACTGTAGTAAGTACTTCACTATCGACCAATCTAATTACACGCGGGGAAACGGTTGCAAAATTATTGGTAAATCTTTTAACTCACACGAATCTAAGAATTTCTTCTTCAATCGAGTTGTCAACTTGTGGAATGGGCTTCCCCGAGACGTTATAGACTGCAGCACCGTTGATTCATTTAAATTCCGCCTAGACAAATATCTCGCATCAAACCCGCGACTGACTGCGTTTGTAAATTAATAACTTTATTTTATCCTCCCCTCAGTTACTAACCCATATGTCCCCTACTAACTTCCTAGTCCTGCCACGTTAGTGGCAGGGCAGTAGTTCCCTTTCCAATGTTCCCTTACCCACTCTAAACCACTGTTTGGACACTTGATCCTCAGTGTTTTGGAGGACAAGCAGCAGCCTAGAAGGGTCACTAGATCTGTTGTTGCTTGATTTCCTTTGTACTCCTTAATACAAGGACGCACTGTGCCCTTTACAGAGCAAGAAGCTGCGCAGGGGTAAAGAACCCCTTGAGGCGGTTGAGCACACCCAGCTTCTGGGAGGCTGCCTTAGCGAGACTGGTAATATGGTCTTTCCAAGTGAGAGCAAAAGAAAAAGAGACACCGAGAACATTGAGGGAAGATGATGGGTTGATTTTTGTATTGGTGAAGAATAAGGGATAGTCCTCTGGAGGTTCCTGATGGGTAGTAAGATGGATAAATTGAGTTTTGGAAGCTTTAAATGCAACAAGGTTTTCTTTACCCCAATTGGAAATAGTAGCTAGATCAGAAGATAAGTGTTTTATGGCTTCATTACGTTTACTTTTGAGGGACTGCTGGCTGGGGCATTCTGGAAAACTAATTGAGTGGTGTAAAGTAGAGTCGTCTGCATATGAATGGATGGGACTGGATGTACAGTTGAGAAGATCATTTATGAATATTAGAAAGAGAATAGGAGATAGGACAGAACCCTGAGGAACACCGGAGTTGTTAGGATGAGGAAATGAGCGATGGCCGTCCACAACCGCAGCTATGGAACGGCCGGAAAGGAAATTAGAGACAAAGGCACAGATGGAGGGACAGAAACCGAAGGAGGGCAGTTTGGAAATTAAAGATTTGTGCCAGACTCTATCGAAGGCCTTCGATATGTCTAGTGCAACAGAAAAAGTCTCATCGAAGTCCCGAAAGTTGGATGACCAAGAGTTAGTATGATATGAAAGAAGATCACCAGTAGAGCAACCCTTAATTAAGGAAACCATACTGGCGATCTGAGAGCAGATTATGAGAAGAGAAATGCTTAAGAAATTTGGAAGCAAGAATAGTTTCAAAAACTTTAGAGATACGAGAGATGAGAGCAATTAGACGATAGTTGGAGGGTTGAGAGCGGTCACCCTTCTTTGGGACAGGTTGAATGAGAGCAAACTTCCAGCATGAAGGAAAGACGTTAGAGGAGAGACAGAGACGAAAGAGTTTGCCTAGGCAGGGGGTCAGCAGGGAAGCACAGTTTTAAAGTACAACAAGAGGAACACCGTCCGGACCATACTCCTTCTTAGTATTAAGCCCAGAGAGGGTAGAAAGTACATCTTTAGAAGAGATTAGGATATTAGGCATAAGTAGGAGAGAGGGGGGTGGAGAGGGAGGAATAGCACCGGAATCATCCAAGGTAGAGTTTCTGGGCAAAAGTTTGAGCAAAGAGTACAGCATTGTCAGAGGAAGAAGTGATGGTTGTGCCATCAGCGTGGAAAAGGGAGGGAAAGACGAGGAAGAAAAGTTGTTGGAGAGATTTTTGGCTAGATGCCAGAAAGCTTGGGAAGAGCTAGAGTTGGATAGTTCAGTGTATTTATTATTGATGAAAGAGTGCTTGGCAAGACGAAAAACAGATTTGGCTTGATTCCGTGCAGAAACATAGGAAGAATGAGATTCTTGAGTTTTAAGGCGTCGGTACCGTTTGAATGCTTCCTCCTTGTTGTGGACAGCAGTAGAACAAGCGTGAGTAAACTAAGATTTTTTTGCATTAGACTGAGAGAAAGAAAATGGAATGTACGTTTCCGTGCCCGAGAGGATTACCTCGGTAATGCGTTTAGCACTCTCCGAGGGTCCTCAGCCACGGAAGCAGAAGTCATTGCATGGGAAATCAAAGAAGTACTGCCGGAGAGGCTCCCAGTCAGCAGCGCCAAAGTGCCACAAGTGCCGCCGGCTGGGAGGATCGGATGGCCGTACTGAAGAGATAGGACAGGTGACGGAGATAAGTTTATGGTCAGAGGAGCCCAAAGGAGAGAAAAGATTGATAGTATAAGAAGAAGGGTTAGAAGTCAGAAATAAGTCAAGAATGTTGGGCCGATCTCCGAAGCGATCCAGGATATGGGTGGGTTGCTGGACCAGCTGCTCTAGGTCATTTATGATAGAAAAGATGTAGGCTTGTTCGCCAGATTGGTCAGTAGAGTGAGAGGAGAGCCATTGGCGGTGGTGAACGTTGAAATCTCCTGAGATGGAGATTTCAGAGAAGGGGGAGATAGATAGAATGTGTTCCACTTCTAGAGTTTAGATAGTCGAAGAATTTGGGAAAGTCGGCAGAGTTAGGGGAAAGATAGACAGCACAGAAATATTTAGTATGAGAATGACAGGATAGTTTGAGCCATAAAGTTGAGAATTCAGAGGAGTCGAAATCGGGAACACGAGAGCAAGTGAGTTTGTTGTGCACGTATGCACAACATCCGCCTCTGGCTTTGAAACTAGGATAGAGAAAGTAGGAGGATATAGAGAACGGGCTGCTGGCAGTTGCTTCAGATACCTGAGTTTTGGTGAGGAAAAGATCAGGTTTGGAGGAGGAGAAATGGTGTTCGATAGAGTGAAAATTAGAGGATAGGCCGCAAATATTGCAAAAGTTGATAGTAAGAGTGACAGGCCGTGGTCCAGAGTATTTAGAGGGGTCGTCAGGGGAAGGTCGGGCATGTGTGGGGGTCTTTATGGTCCCCCTCCTGGGGACTCCGAGGCTGGGCCTGTGTTCATAATTTGTTGATTTTAATAATTATAAAGGAGGAAGTGTGGTGTGCATGTTAAGTGTAGTGAAGTAGATAGGAGGAGGAGGGGTTTGTGAGAGGATGCTGGACTACTCTCAGTGTAAGTGAGGCACAAAGGGAATCAGTAGGAGAGGCCAAGCAAATGAAACAGGAGTTCCAGCGATTCCTTATCAAATGCCCACAGCCTCTCCTGGGTATAGCCCTGTTCGATTGGTGCCTACAATCTCCCCCATTCCCCCTATTAGTCGCCTTGTACGACATGCAGTATATATAAATATATATATATATATATATATATGTATATATATATATATATATATATATATATATATATATATATATATATATATATATATATATGTATATATATATATATATATATATATATATATATATATATATATATATATATTTATATATATATATATATATATATATATATGTATATGCTAAATATCCACAGGGAAGGAAGGAAAATAAACACGGAGTCCCAAGCGCTTTCGTGTATTACATCTTCAAGGGACATCTTCATTCTCTGTCTGTCCTCTGTCCCTTGAAGATGTAATACACGAAAGCGCTTGAGACTCAGTGTTTATTTTCCTTCCTTCCCTGTGGATATTTTGCATATTATAAGTTCACGTGTTGCTGTGACTTTCTTGCATATATATATATATATATATATATATATATTCCATGGTAAGTCTTCTCGACGTATTTGAACTCATCGAATAGCAGGGGCTTCCCAAGGAGGAGTTGATGATAATAAATTGATTTGTATTCTTGCTTTACAGAATTATAGGACAAACAACGAATCACAAATAAATCTGAATAACATTTTATTAGTTCAATGAAGATTATGTTCAAATTAAAATAACATAATATTAATATTTTTACACAACACCGGTATATTGATTTCAGTGTCGGAATTTTAAAGAAGATTGACAAGTTATAGTATAATATATTATTCCTAATTGACGTGGAATTCCGAATTACTCATAGCGAGGGTAGATACGGGGTCAACATTTCCTAAACATATATTTTTTCTTAGACATTTAACTTGCACCTTATCTGAGTACCTTGACTCTTCATTTTGGTACATAGTTGTGTTTCTCGATCCAGTCTGAATAGAAGGCGACGCGAGTGTAGACTCCGAAGAGTAGGGGCTCACCACAACCCTCGCCCCACGACACTATTCCCTGCAGTACCCCGTCACACACCAGAGGGCCCCCGCTGTCACCCTGTTCAGAGATTACTTGCATTACATATGTACAAAGGTACAAAGGAAAACAAGCAACAACAGATCTACTGACCCTTACGAGACTGCTTGTAATTAATCTACCTAACCTATGTGAAAGAAAGATAGCATAGTATGGAAAATGTGTGAAAAAGTTCCTATGCAGCATGAAACATGATGACATAACATTTGTAAAATCCCTGATGCATGACATAAAAGTGTAATAGTAAACATACAGTACATATTGTAGAATCCCTGATAAATGGTCAAACAATATAATAGTAAACATAATATAAGTGCAAGGGGGATTCGTTGGATAGGGGAAATTATAGGGGCCTGAAAATGTTTGCCCAAGTCATGAAGGTCTGTGATAGTATTTGAAGATATGATCAGGGAAAGCATTTCTATCAAAGATATGCAGTTCGGTTTTCATGCCAGGACGAGGTACAACCGGTGTTATCTTCATAGTCAGGCAGCTATATGAAAGATATCTACTTAATAAGAGGGATCTGTGTCATGTGTTTGTAGACCTGGAGAAGGCCTTTGATAGACTGCCCAAAGAAGTTGTGCAGTGCGCTATGAGAGAACTTGACGTAGAGGAGTGGCTGGTGCGTGTGATAATGAAGATGTACGAAGACTCACGAACGGCAGTGAGGCTGAAAGGTATACTGAGTGAGGAGTTTACAGTTTGCGATGGAGTCCACCAGGGCTCTGTGCAGAGCTCTCTCCTCTTTGTTGCCTTTCGGCTCGATTCAACTGTTCGACTCAAGTGCTGGAAGTTGACGACAGAGGTAGTCATTGCTGTGCAATGTTTGTTTTCTTAACCAGTTACTATTTGACAGTTTTGCAAAGCTAAACAAAAACACCTATTGCAATCAAAAGATTAAACACATACCCCACAGGCGTCATGTTGTCCGAGAGGGTATCCGGCACACATCATATTTTCAGAGATTAACTCCTCATCATAAGAGTCGATACAATATGCCTGCTCCACCACCGCCACATTAGTTGACATCAGGACAGAGGAAATTGGCCCTCCCTTCTGTACACAATAGAGAGATAGATATGCATTATGTAGGTAGATAGATAGTTTACAAAATAGTGGAGTATATCGTCAATAATTATAACAAACTATAAATATGAAGTAAAATTATCTGTACGCTAGTAGATTCAAATTCTGCAATTATGTGTCTGTTAGAAGAAATTTTTCATCCAGTTAAGATGAACAGATTCTAAAGATACAGAGGTTGCCCCATACGGATAAAGCCCTTTAACAAAATAAACGCTTAATTCTGTACTGTATTTATCTTTAACTTTAAAGTAAAAATCCTGCCAGCCAATCAACACGCTGCATTGAACCGTCCCTTTAAACAAGCTGTGAGTGACATTCCTGACGTTTATCAAAACACTGTCACACCCTGCCGTTCAGCCAATCACGAGCCCCCATTGTCGCTTCAAGCAAGTACTGGGCTAGCCGCGCTCAAGTACCCACCTTTTAAATCGCTCTCACTCCCTTCACAGACCGTTTCTCCTGGTTGCAATAAGTCATATTACACTGGTGCAATGATCATACTCCCGTCAGCCACTCCAAGACATTTGCAACAAGCTTCCAGGAACATATTAGGAAGATATAAGCCAGGAGGAGAGAGAGAGAAATATTAGAGACACGCGGCTGGGGACCGGGTGACTGGCTCGACCAATCACAGCGCGCCAATTCGTGAGGCGGGACTATAAAGAGAGGTGGGTGGGGCCCCAGAATTTTGGAGACACATAAACCGTTTAAAAGGCCACAATAAACCTACAACATCTTCACTCATTGTAAACGGTAACACCATCACCGATCCCAGGGAAATCACAGACATCTTCAAAGATACATGGGCCCAAGTATACCACCCACACCCTCCTGAAAGACCCGCCCAACAACACATTCGAAACATCGAACAACATGTTAATAATATTGCAGACAACATCTCCCACGACACACACATCAACACAGACTCACTTAACCCCGACAACTACCTCACTGCTCCCATTGTGCCTGACGAAGTTAAGCTCATTCTCTCTAAAAACACGGAGGAAGGCGCCTGGTGCCACAGGAATAAACCATCACATTGTAAAGCACCTCCCAAACACATTTATTAATGCACTCACTTGCTTATACAACGCCATCCTGGCATCAGGCTACTTCCCCGTCTGCTTTAAGACCGCAACAATCATCCTTATTCCCAAGAAAAATCAAAATAGCAAAGACCCACTGAACTACAGACCCATTAGTCTACTTGAGACTCTTGGGAAGACTTTTGAAACAATCATAAATCGCCGACTCAGACTGTACCTCGAAGACGAAGGACTTCTCACTGACAAACAGTTTGGTTTTAGACCCCGCAGATCCTCCCAGGAAGCACTTAACATAATCACCAACTACATTCACATTAACAAACACTCCAGACGAGGACACAAAACAGCACTCATCACAAAAGACATCAAAAAAGCATTTGACACTGTATGGCACGTAGGCCTGAAGTACAAAATCTGCGAAAACTTCAATTTCCCCTTACCAATTAAAAAACTTCTCTGCAACTTCTTAGATAACAGATCAGCCAAAATTAAATTTTCAAATTTCTATTCAGACTCATTTCCACTCCATGCAGGCGTACCTCAGGGCTCCGTGCTCGCACCTACACTGTACATTTTCTACACTAATGACATGCCAGATCCAATCAATAATGACTCTCTCACAATTTCCTACGCTGACGACGTGACGCAACTTGTTAGGGCAACTACCATAGACGGTTTGACGAACAAAGCCAAGAGAGAGCTTGACCGAACAGCACAATGGGAACAGAAATGGCGGATTCAGGCTCATCCTCGAAAATCCTTTATCACCTACATATCCACTGGTTACCTACGTCCTAGACCACTATTCCTCAACTCCCGCACACCTCCTCCCGATCGCATCCCAGTAACTGTCTCACCCACCAACAAAGTACTCGGCCTAACCTTTGACAAAAAACTTCTCTTTCATCGTCATGCAAATCAGATTTCCCCATTGCTTCAAAATCACTTCAATCACTTTTCCGTTTTCAAAATGCCTCCATCAAAACTAAAACCCATTTGTACAAAGCCCTAATTAGACCGCTACTTTCATATGCCCCACTGACCAGCACTCTTTTGGCAAACTCCCACAAAATTAAACTTCAAAGAATCCAGAACAGAGCACTGAGGTGGATCCATGGAACTCGGTGGTATGAGTTCCAAACATCGGAACACTTGCATGAACTCTCCCGCATCCCTCCACTTAATGTCTACAACAACTTTCTGGCTAATAAACAACTTGAAAAACTTGAGACCTTTAATAACTTTGTCCAAATTTTTAATAATATCACTCAACCCATCCGTCCCTGGTCGAACCTCTTGCATCCAATCAACAGAGAGGCTCCCAATCCCCTATTCACATAATAACTTTGTTACACCACAAACTCACACTCAATTCTCACCATTCCTTTTACTCACCTACCAGCCAAAATTTCTAATTCTTTCACAAATACACAATAAAAACTAAAGAAAATTAAGCTCTTCATAAGACAGTGTAATCTTCTCTAGACTGCAGTTGACAACCATGCCTTGCTGCCCCACTTTAGACCCTTACCATCCAAATTGCCAGACCATCATTAAAACATTCTCCATTACCAAATTTTATATTCAATTCACCCAGACTCATCTGATTCGTCCAGACTGGTAGAGGCGGTGGGGCATGCCGGCTCGTCCACAGCCCAGCCTCCATGCCACTTTTGACCGATCAGAGCTTCTGAATCTCACTTCACCAAATTAACTTTTACCACCCAAATTAATTATCTTTTGCCCTACCACCCATTTTGTTATCTCCAAGCCTTCTTGACGTGCCATACTGAGGCCCTCGGAAAATGTGTCTCAATACCAACAGTGCCTCCCCTAAACCCCCAAACTAAAATCAACAACTCACGCAAGTTGGGTTAAGCCCCGACACTCTTTATGCTCCTACTTTTTCACTTTCTCTCTTACTACACCAATAAAAACTTCCCTTCTTTCACCCTCACCCACCTTTTCTATATTCATTCATTCATTCATTCCCCAGACATCATTCCTGTCATGGAAGCCACTGGGCTCACCTGCCAGCAACAACCTCTCTCTCCCTCACCTGGACAGTGATGGGAACTTGGGCAAGCCTGCTCCAGCCTACCAGCTCACTTGTCGGCCTCCAGTAAAGCCCACCTCTGGCCAAACACAACCTTTGTCTGCCGACCAGATACACCACAAATATCCTGGTGCTTGTCGTCACATTGCTAGCTTACACACCTACAGTATAGCCAAGCAATTCAAGAGGGACGACAAGTGGTAGATGGGACTGAAGAATTCCAGAAGACATATTGGCCGACCTTGAGGTGGTGAAGATTGATCCAGAGATACCCAATACTTGTTATTAAGGACCCTTACGGGCCCGCAATAGACTTATTAAAAGAGAGAGAAATGCTTGACAAACCCAGTGGTTCCAACCAATGAAATTGATGTGTTCTTATAGAACAAAATAAAGAGAAATGGATTAGTCTAATGAATAAATAAAAAGATGCAATGTTGAGAGAAGATAGCTGTCAATGTTAGAGAAGGTTCCATGACATTTAGCTATCAATAGTACAGGATCTTCTAGGTTAATAAGTAAATGAAATTATTAAGGGGAATCTGTTTGAATAGTTATTAGTGATAACGGGGTTATGAGAATTATTCAAGAAGAGGGGATAAATGATATTTGGCGATAGGTTAGACCTAGCTTGATAAATAGCTAGGGAGGACTCTAGTCTGTCTGATGAAATATATTGTTTTGCTATAAAGGAAACATCGTTATTCTACTAAAGAGATTATTGTACGGAATACAGTTCTAATATTAGCAATCCTGAAATCATGACATAAGTAACAAGTCGAGTCTACTATCGTGAGAGATATTGTAATATTAAAAGAAGTTAACAAGGCGTTGATAGATATAGTAATGTTATATTTGAGTTGGAGATTGTAATCCTGATATACGACGTGATCAAATGCCAAACGTTGTAATGAAGATATAGGTACTTTTGAAATAGCGGTTATATTGGACTATGTAATGAAATATATTATTTGAAGCTTGTTGATATTGAATATAGTATAAGAGTTAAGTGTATTGTGTTAATTCATCTGTAAACTAGGAAGCACGAGTGTTGGACACTCCGGAATAGAGTTAAATGTAAGTAATTGCCTACGGGTACATATTTATATGTTTTGAGATAGATGTTATATATATATATATATATATATATATATATATATATATATATATAGGTTGTAAATATAGGAACGTCTAGATTAAATTGATTAAAGCCTTGGTCCTACGATTGGACATATTGAGGCGTAGTAAAGTTTTGTCAATTCTTTTGGATATACTGACGTGCCTTTGGATCGAAGTCGGAGTGATTCAAGCCTGAATAACGTGTATCCAAATAGGTGGTAACGGGACCTTAAGAGTTCCAACATACAATATATATTGGGTCGACGGTATTATTCAATTTATGGATTGAACTCATTCCAGTCCGAAGAGAGAATCGATTGCTATGATGATACATGCTACCGGGGAGTTTTTTAAATAAAGGATACGAACTTCTGAACAACTGTCGAATTATTCCCACCTCAGTAGAATACTTAGATTTGGAAAAATAAGTACTACAAACTTTACGACAGATTATTTAAGCCAAATCATATTTAGTTAAATAGATGTATTCGGTCAGGTTAGAATAATTTATGCCAGAGGTCTATTTTCATGACTTAAAATTGAACGGATTCCTCATAAACTTAGCTCTCACCTGACACCTCGGTCATTGCCTGATTACCAGAAACGTACTCACTAGAGGCAAATACATACAAATAGTTATGTGCGTAATCGAGCCCTATTTTTATTCATGTGTACAGTAACTGAGCCCAAATTGAGTAACCGATATTTTAAAGAATAACTAAACTCTAATTCAGTACCTCCGTAGCCCCCCAGCCTGAGATGATACACTGCTGCAACACTTCAGGGTCATGGTCTTGATCCGGTACCGTCACAGCCTCTAGTCCCGATCCTAGGGCGAGGGGTTCCACTAACTGCAATAGGGTTCATGTAAAGTTACAATCCAATGTTCGTTGACAACCTTATTCATATAATCTGTGTACATTGAAGTTACTATCCACTTTATCTTGACAGTCCTTACATGTTTCAACAGCCCATTACTAGTGCTAAGTTAACCCACCCTGAGCAGAGCGATGTCGTTGTCCGGAATAGCAGAGTTGTCAACCCAGTTGAAGAGGTCATGAACAGTGACCTCTGCCACATGCACAGTCACCTGACCCGGGGGTGGTGAAGTCAGGTCATGACCACCAGCGATCACCCAGAACCGGTCAGCATGCCACCTGACCACAAAGTA
The DNA here is from genome assembly GCA_032716605.1 of Paralithodes platypus. Lineage (NCBI taxonomy): Eukaryota > Metazoa > Arthropoda > Malacostraca > Decapoda > Lithodidae > Paralithodes > Paralithodes platypus. The sequence continues at coordinate 3,165,180 of CM064531.1, forward strand.
GATGTTAAGGTTATGTTGGGGACATTTGCTAGGCTGTGTTGCTGCAGCACTCCTCACCATGCCTTGGCCCTTTGGAACCTGTGGCGAATGAGTTACCCAACCTAGTAAACTAGGGCTACAGTATATGTTTACATCCTCAGATGGGACATCCATTTACTTGATCTTGGTTCTTAACTCTTTCACGCTTTTATGATGCAGAGGTTGCCAGATTAGCAATAATAAATAGAGTTCTCTCGCTCTTATAATTACCTCTCCAAAATTAGTTTTCTGCTCATAGCTAACTCAAAGACAACTGCAGAGGTTGAGTAACTAAACTAAAGGTTTCTAAATACCCCTGATGGTAACAAAGGCTTTAAAGTATCCCTAACAGGCTCAAAATCACGTCATAAGCGTGAAAGGGTAAATAAATTGTTAAATGAACAGATACAGCAAGTATGAGGAGACTGCCCATTCGCCTCACTTTGCCTGGGGATTGAACTTGAGAACTTGCAGTTGTGAACCAAATGCACCACCAGTGCAAGACAGGTTGTTCATTGCATTAATGGTTTCATTCTTGTAAATTTAATTTAAGGTTTTACTGTAGCTAGCAACAGATTATGTTATTCAACTTGGATTTTTTTTTTTTAAGTCAAAGAGTAAAGATAATTTGTTTTTTATTTAACATTGCATGGATGCACACTAAATACATGCACAGGTAGGCTCAAACCCTATGCCTGTTTCTCTGCCAGTTAAGAAGAGTCCCCTTGATTATTCTTTTGTTAGGTCTCAGTAATTACTAAAAGGACAGGGTATAGTCATAATCCCTTAACCTCGTGATCCCTTGTAATCTCTTAGGTATATCGTCATTAATTTGATGCTATTCTGTCTAACACTAGAAAACTTTACTGAGCTAAGCAAAGATCTGTAGGAATCAAATATGTGGATGGCTCCTACGAAACTAAACAAATAATTCAAACCATGAGTTTCTGATGGTGTATCAAGCCCAAAGGTAGACCTATATGATTTATGTGATTATGACATATTTTAGACTCACAATACCCGCGCCTTATCACCATTCCAATCACGTTTGCTTTCAAAATTGATTTATTATTGTAGCATCAAATACTTCCGCCTATTATAAATGAGTATGCGCAACTCCAAAGCTCATCAAAACCGAGAAAAATAATTGGCCGACACCTGTACACCTCTCAGCCAATCAAGAGAGACTAGTGGACACTAAAATATACATTTGTGACAACCTGCCGTCCGAGCACACGTCGGCGCTGATTGGTAGGCGAGATCAAATGATAACGGGAGAAAGGAAGAAGAGGTTAACGGAAACAGATGAAGAACACCAAGCCTCGCTAAAGCAGAAGAAAAACAACCCGTGTTCCAGTACAGTATTCATTCAAAGTACCCCAGGGCTTGCTCCTACATCGCTCAGCTACACATGAGGTCCAGAGAAGTGAATGGTTGTGGTGGGCAGAAGTACACTGAGTCGGAGCTAAGTCTAGTCTGGCTGCCGTGAGATGACCAGCTAAGAGTGTGTGGCGGTGAGGAGTCAAGAAAAGCTGGAAGAGGGATAAGCAGAATACTACAATCCAAGTATTTGGTTGAGGGACCTTCTGGCCCAGCATATGACTTGAGGTCAAAAAGAAGTTGATAGACACACCCAGTAAATATAAAGACAGCTATATTAACTGAAACTTAGAAAGAACTAGACAATAAATGATGAATAAAGTAGACCAGACCAGATGGCTGGAGTAAACTAGGAAAGAAGAGTAATTGGACAGAGGAAGAACAAGCGGAGAAGTGAGAAGTACAGTAGAAAACTGAAAGTATATAAAGTAGAGTTTTTCATAGCTGTGTTTTATAGGCATGTCTCAGCATAGTCGATACCTGTAGTTATAAGATAGATAGTGTAATAATAGAATTCCCGTTAGTGATTTCAACCCAGAGTCGGAAAGTAGAGAAATTATCTAAAGATTACCGTAGCCTTTTAGGATATCTTGTCCGACCCGAATTAAGGGGATGTATTTAGTTTGTTCCCTAGACCTCCATCAAGCTTAAAATTACACCCCCTTGAGTCCCTTTCAAGACAAATTTGTACATTTTTCGTTAGAAAAATTTCCCGGCCGAAGGCCGGTTCCTCTTAAATTACAGGCTCGCCAGGATAAAATCGACACCTGAATGGCACGAAAGGTCTTAATATGGGGTGAAAGTTCTTAAAATCGCTAAACTAATGGGGCAAACGTTTTAAAATATCAAAAACAATGGGGCTAAACATGAGGGAAAAGGGGTCAAGAAAAAAATCCCTCAAGTGGAAATCTCCCCTTAAAGATACTTAGGTATGGAGGCAACCAGTTAGACTGCCCATTTACATAGTACGATACCCATATGCTAACAATAAGACAAAGATGTATTAGATATAGAATGCTAAATTAGATGAGTTACTTTGTGAAGCGAATGTCGATTTTCTTTCTATGTGTATGAAGGAGAAAAAAGGCATAACAGTCTATAACATGTGTCTCCCCAAAAGTTGAACGTGATTTCACTATTCTAAACTTGTATTTACTTTGTTTTTTATATATATATACTGTATATATTTGTGTGTGTGTGTGAGTATTGGAAACATATGTGCCGTGTTTGAGAGCTAAATGGCTTACATTTTGTGTAGGTGAGACACAGAAACTGTGAGGGAAGCCAAACAAATGAAATAGAAGTTCCGGCAACTCCTTATTACATGTCTATGAGGCTTCCCCTGGGTATTTCCCTGCTCGATTGGTGTCTACAATCTCCTTAAAGTATGACGTTCGAGGTAGAAAGGGCGATAGTTAGACTGCCCTATTGGCTAGTCAGTATAGTAGAGTCATTTTCAGAGCTTCCGTGACCGTGTTTAGGATACCAAAGTTTCTCAGTGAATTTAACAAGGGCAACTGATGCTATAAAAAATAAGCCCCCATACACCTCACCAAAATGACGGGAAAGTTGTTATTTTAGACGTTTTTCAAAATGGCCGCCGCCGTCATCTTAAAAAATTGATAAAGTTCTATTTCTTGAAGTGAATGGCCAAAAATGACAATTTTGGTGTCTATTCCCACTAATTTTGGTGTCAGAAAACCAATGGGATGGCATAATTAAAAAATAATTAATAACTAATTACCAAATAATTAAGAAAATAAGAAAATAATTAAGAAAATCAATGGGATGGCATAATTCATGATTTAGAGTCCCATTAACCTCAACATCTAAGACAAATATGATGTTGTTAAATCCACTGAGAAACTTTGGTATCCTAAACACGGTCACGGATCCTCTGAAGCTTACTCAAATAATATAATATATAATTTAAAATGTAAACCAAGAATGTTGACTGATCAATTCCTTCTTTTTCAGGTTTGTTGCATCGAATTTGGCGTGAAGAATCATAAGCATGGAACGTAGAGGAGTTAGTGATGTGCCTGACCCAGGACCTGGATTAAAATGCATATTATGTCAACATCCCTGTATAGCTGATGATAGTACGGACAAAACATCTGATACAAAGTGGGAGAATCTAAGGAGCAAGTGTTTTCGGTGGAAGGAACTTGATAAATTTCAGCATGCCTATGCAGCAGTGGAGTGGGACAAGGGGCCTAAAGGCCTGTACAAGCATAGTAAATGTTACACCCAGATCAGTAGTAATTGCTATATTCAGCAAGCACAGAATCGTAAACGGAAATCTGAACCGGAAGAAGTTCAAGCATCAACTTCAAGTCAACAACTCCCAGGAAATGTGCCTAAAAAGCTTCGTTCTAGTACTGGAGTGGTTCATGATAAGAATCTCTGTGTGTGGTGTATGAAAGGACCACAAAAAACCAGTAATCCTGGCAAGTCCAAACTTTTGCTGCTGTCAACAGTAGATGCATGGAACCGGTTCAAGTTGCATACAGTTTGTCTGTCAGATGAGCCTATAAGAGAAAGAATGAATACCCTACTTGCATCTATCCCAGACAGTCGAACGGCGTTTGGATTGGAAATTCGTTATCATCATGAATGTTGGCGCAATTATGTCAGCAACCCTCTGAAGGAGTCTTTTCCTGATGAAAAAACAGAGCATCTGCAACATGTTAATCTTCGAGAGGCCCAAAATATCTTCTTTCATCATGTCCGTCAAGTTATCTTTGAAGATCATGAAATCCGTACACTGCAAGGTCTTGTAAAGGATTACAAATGCATTACTTCAAATTATGGTTACTATTCCACAGCAAAGTCCAGTTTCGTGAAGGAAATTCTGATCAAGGAATTTGGAGATGATATAGCATTTCATGAACGAGGTCAGAAGAATGTGAGTGAACTGGTATATGATGCAAGAGCTGCAGGTTCATATCTTGAGGCTGCAATATCCTCTCTAGGTGTAAGTGACGATCAGCTGGTGAAGAATGTAGCTGGGCGACTCAGAGATCAGATCATCAAAACAAAAACTGTTCCTTGGCCTCCATACATACATGAGCTAGAAGAATATGAAGACCTGAATGATCTCCTCTTGAAGCTCATCACTTGGTTAAAGCACCCCACAAAGTCTGAAGTCGATGACAAGCCCCAAGTCAGATCAATTGCATCTATTTTGACCAGCTACATCACTGGAAGACGTACTGCATTTGAGACAAACCTCGGTATACTGTTACATGGTATGACAAAGAGCAGAGAAATGGTAGTCATATTACATAAGGATGGCCTTGGAATCAGTTACAATGATGTGCTTTTGCTTAGAGATTTCTGGGCAGTTACTGACCTGAAGCATTCAACTGAGTGTCCTTTTGAACTTTCTGAAGGAACACCGGCAATATGTATAGTCGACAACGATGACTTCAAAAGTGACACTTTGACTGGAAGTGGCCAATCACATCGTACAAATGTCATGTTTGTTCAGCCAGACCTACCTAAGCTAACTCTACCTACCCTAGATGATGATAGACCAGTTGCAAATAGCACCTTGCCTTCGTACCTCTCTGATAGCCTCAAAGAACTTGGGAGCCAGATGCAAAGAATTGAACCATACAAAACAGTCAAGCGTGGTGAACCACCCATCAGACCAAGGATAACGGATGAACAACATCTGGACACAGTTCCTCAAAGAATGAGAGGTGTCATCCATGCAATGGCCCGAGCTAAGGCAGACGGAACAAGACCAAAGCCAGAAGACCAGACTGTACCAGCCTTTTCTGGCTTCCAGGCCACGCTATCACCAGAAACCCAGAAAAGTCAAGCGATTTATCATATGACTTATCCTGATCCACCAAGCAAGACCATTCTGTATGATGCCCTGCGCAAGCTTGCAAAGGCAATTGATGACAAGAAGATGCCATTTGCCATTATCGTCGGTGATCATCCTGTCTACGCATTATTGCTAGAATTGAAAAGTGAGAATCCAGAGATATTTGCTGACATATTGACATTCATGGGGCCCTTTCATATCCAGATGTCTTTCATCAATGCAATCTACAAAAGGTTCAAAGGCTCAGGCATTTCAGATGTACTGGTGGGTGCAGGCGTCGTTGCAGATGGATCCGTGGATCAAGCTCTGCGTGGAAAACACTTCAACCGCGGTGTGCGTTGCCTTCGACTCTTCTACGAGGCTTTACTCCAACATGCACTAGACAAACGTTTGGAAGGTGCCACTCTGTGTGAAGAGATCCAGGCATCTCTCAATAAGTTACGCAGTTCAGTAGACCAACAAGAACTTAATGATGCACATGCTGAGTTAGAGAGCAATGCCGATCTCAAGGGGCTCGTTGACTCCCTATTCCAGAACTTAGATGGTGCTCCACTAGCAGAATTCTGGATTTCATTCTTGGAGATGGTAGAGATACTGACTCAAAATATACATGCTATAAGGACAAGAAACTGGATCGAGTTCAAGTCTTCACTGAAGTTGGTGCTTCCTTGGATGCATATTTATGACAACGATAGATATGGGCGCCATCTTCCAGATTTCATAGCAGTCCTAGAAAGTCTTCCCCATATCCAAGCACAATTCATGGAGAGTGGCATGTTTGCCACACTTAGAGCGCACCAATTACCTCACATATCTGCAGAAGAATTTCCAGCTTCAGAATCATCCATCACCAATTAGCCATGGATGGCACCTTGTAAATGGCTTATGCCTCCCAGTACGCTATACACAACCTGCACTTCCATCATTCCTGGATCTTCTAAAAACTCCAAGTCATCCACAAATGGAGAGCAGCGATGATGACAGCGGAAGTGATTCTGACAGTTATGCATCATATTTGTCCTGCAGTGATAGTGCATCTTAATGCAGTAGGTCTCATGTTTTATTAATTTAGGATACCAAAGTTTCTCAGTGGATTTAACAACATCATATTTGTCTTAGATGTTGAGGTTAATGGGACTCTAAATCATGAATTATGCCATCCCATTGATTTTCTTAATTATTTTCTTATTTACTTAATTATTTAGTAATTATTTATTAATTATTTTTGAATTGTGCCATGCCATTGATCTGCTGACACCAAAATTAGTGGGAATAGACACCAAAATTGTCATTTTTGGCCATTCACTTCAAGAAATAGAACTTTATCAATTTTTTAAGATGACGGCGGCGGCCATTTTGAAAAACGTCTAAAATAACAACTTTCCCGTCATTTTGGTGAGGTGTATGGGGGCTTATTTTGTTTAGTATCAGTTGCCCTTGTTAAATTCACTGAGAAACTTTGGTATCCTAAACACGGTCACGGAAGCTCTGAAAATGACTACTAGTAATGTAAAGGGACGCCTATATGCTAACTGTAAGACAAGTTGTATTAGATATTTAAGATCAGTTAAGGGGACATGGGCTGTTTTTCTGGTCATCCTTCTTCCTCATGCTTACACCCAATAGTTTTCAGATTTTATGACGTTCGATCCATTAGTTTGGCGATTTTAATACCTTTTGCCCCATTTCGTTATCAATTTTAAGACCTTTCGTGCCATTTAGGTGTCGATTTTTTCCTGGCGAGCGATAGCGAGCCTGTAATCTTAAGAGTAACCGGCCTTTGGCCGGAACATTTTTCTACCGAAGAATGTACAAATTAATCTAGAAGGGGGATCTGATGGATGTTTTTTTAAGTTTGATGGAGGTCTAGGGAGGGAACTGAAAAAAATAATAAATAAATGAAAAAAATCTACCAAATAGTGAACCATCCCCCCTAATAGGAAATAGGGAGTTACTCTAGGAAGCGAATGTAGATACACTGTAGACAGTTTAATACGTATTAGGTTCACTATTGAATTTATCTTAGAAATAGGAACGGTCTTGCTAGTTAGATGGCGGACATTAATGCCTAAACTAATAGATCCCTAACGTAATAAGGAAAATCTTTACCATTTAATATTAAGTCTAGATGACCATAGCATGCTACTGAATATAAGAGATCATAAATCAATCTTCCAAGAGAGAGAACGAGTGTCAGAGAGAGATTTATTATATATATATATATAAATTAGGATTAAGGAATTTACAAGATTAGCCAGTAGCTTCAGGCTGGTTTAAGTACGACTGTGAACTGCATGGGGGATTCTAGGAGACAACAGGGTTCAACCTATAGTGTCATCATAGTAATCTGGCGTGTAAAGTTCAAACTCCTTTTATAGTCTGAACTAAAGTCAACTAATTTTAAGGTTTTCATAAAACTGATAGATATTAATAAAGGACATTTCATTCGTATATCACAGACTCAACTAGTTTGCTCAAATCATGAATACTAATATGAAAAGAGTGCTAAATTACTTTAATCATACAACCATTGGACTTGGCATGTGATCAAAATGTCAAATATATACATATTTTGTTTAAAACTTAACGCAATACCTTAAGATTACAGTCTAAGTAGTGTCGCTTTCAGGCATTTAGGGAAGTATCACAATAAAGAAAATTTATTGTCAATTTCCATGACCAACATTTTTCCAACAACAATACTGGGATCTTATGTATTGGTATTGGATTAGATGACAGACTTCTTGTTAAAGTTTAACTCGTAACTCGGACGGTGTTCCTCCTGGTGTTCTCAAAAACTGTGCTTCCGTGCCGACTCCCTGCCTAGGCAAACTCTTTCGTCTCTGTCTATCCTCTAACGTCTTCCCTTCATGCTGGAAGTTTGCTCACATTCAACCTGTCCCAAAGAAGGGTGACCGCTCTCAACCCTCCAACTATCGTCCAATTGCTCTTATCTCTTGTCTTTCTAAAGTTTTTGAAACTATTCTTGCTTCCAAATTTCTTAAGCATTTCTCTTCTCATAATCTGCTCTCAGATCGCCAGTATGGCTTCCTTAAGGGTCACTCTACTGGTGATCTTCTTTCATATCTTACTAACTCTTGGTCATCCTCCTTTCAGGACTTCGGTGAGACTTTTTCTATTGCACTAGACATATCGAAAGCCTTCGATAGAGTCTGGCATAAATCTTTAATTTCTAAACTACCCTCCTTCGGTTTCTATCCCTCCATCTGTGCCTTTGTCTCTAATTTCCTTTCCGGCCGTTCCATAGCCGCGGTTGTGGACGGCCATTGTTCACTTCCTCACCCTATAAACTCCGGTGTTCCTCAGGGCTCTGTCCTATCTCCTATTCTCTTTCTAATTTTTATAAATGATCTCCTTAACTGTACCTTAATTCACATCCATTCATACGCAGACGACTCAACCTTACACTACTCCATTAGTTTTTCAGAACGCCCCAGCCAGCAATCCCTCAACGACAAATGTAATGAAGCCATAGAACTCTTAAATTCTGATCTAAATACTATTTCCAATTGGGGCAGAGAAAACCTTGTTAACTTTAATGCTTCCAAAACCCAATTTCTCCATCTATCTACCCGTCAGGATCTCCCAGCGGACTATCCCTTATTCTTCAACAATACAAAAATCAACCCTTCATCTTCTCTCAATATTCTTGGTGTCTCTTTTTCTTCTGCTCTCATTTGGAAGGACCATATTACCGGTCTTGCTAAGGCAGCCTCCCAGAAGCTGGGTGTGCTCAACTGCCTTAGGGGGTTCTTTTCCCCTGCACAGCTTCTTGCTCTGTACAGGGGCATAGTGCGCCCTTGTATTGAGTATTGTTCACATGTGTGGGGAGGTTCCTCTCACACCGCTCTCCTAGACAAAGTTAAAAGGAAGGCCTTTCGTATCATTAACTCACGTCCACTCACCAACTCTCTGCAATCTCTCTCTCTCCGCCGCAATGTTGCATCTCTCTCGCTATTCTATCGCTACTATAATAATCAGTGTTCCTCAGAGCTATCCCAGTGCATACCACCTTTACGTAGGGCACGTGGTACCCGTCTTGCAACTCAATCCCACCCCTACTCTGTGCAACTCTCCAACCCAAGAGTGAAACGTTACTCCCAAACTTTCTTCTACTCAACATCTGAGCTCTGGAACTCTCTCCCAGAATCAGTCTTTCCCTCTTCCTATGACTTAAATTGCTTCAAACTCCGTGTGTCCAGGCATTTTGGCTCGAACGTCCCTTGATTTTGGCCCTGTCACTCTTTCAACTATGGGGGAGGCACTCGCTATAGGCAGTTATGCCTTTTGCCTCCCTCAATCACATAGAAAAAAGAACAAAATTAGCAGACTAAAATTACTGATAAACAATGAGAGAAAAAGCGTCCGTGTGATTCCGGCTGAGGGTGGTCTTCTTTAACCCGGCAAGCGCGATAGGCCTCACGGAAGGCTTCCTATAGGGAACGCGATAGGCCTCACGGAAGCAAGACCATAAAAAAAGCCTTCCAAAAAAAAAAAGGGCCTATCAAAACAAAGGATTTTGTCTCTAGGTGAGATAATTCCCCTCTAGTACTCATCCATGTGTTTCTCACCCCTCCTCCTCCCCTCCTTCCCCACCTTATTCCCCCCTCCCCCCCCTCCTCAATTATCACCTATTTATCCTCTTATTATCATCATTTATCGGTTATTTTTCTCTCCCGCGATAATGTAGCACAAATGGGTTGCATAAAAGATCGTTATGCAACACCCAGACACCGGCACACACCGCCCCGCTCGTCTCAGTTGACTCCCAGACAGCGAGAGGGGAGGGCTGCCTGTGGCTCTCTCTCGCCTGAGATTATGACCGGGTGGCCAATATCTTCGTTTTTCACCATCCAAATGCTTTTCCCACTTATTTTAGCACTCTTGAAGGTTCATATATACATCATATATGTAAAATAAAAGCATACCGAAAACAAATAATGCTTTATATTGTAAATATAACGAATTCTGTCAGAATCCAGGGCTAGAAATGCACAAATAACTACCCTAGCACCTAGGTCTATATCGCGCTTGTCAGGTTAAGGGGAGGTTTTTAGTGTGTTCCCTATATTTCCATCAAGCTTACGATTACACCCCCTAGACCCCCTTTCAAGATAAATTTGTACATTTTTTGGTAGAAAAATTTCCCGGCCAAAGGCCGGTTCCTCTTACATTACAGGCTCGCTATCGCTCGCCAGGAAAAAATAGACACCTAATTGGCATGAAAGGTCTTAAAAGTGACAGAAATGGGGCGAAAGTTCTTAAGATCGTCAAACTAATGGGGCGAAAGTCTTAAAATCTCAAAAGCAATGGGGCTAAACATAGGGAGAAAGGGATCCAGAAAACAATCCCTCAAGTGGAAATTTCCCCTTTAAGTCTCCGCAACACCCTTCATTGTTTTGTTACATTAGCTTGGTCTAGTGGTTGAGGACGCATTTATTCATATTATCTTAGCTATCATTAGACATCTGTTCAGTTTAGGAAGTACCGGTATATAGTTAAGTTAAGTGAGATTTTTAATATAACTTCTTGACTCCCACATATCCTTTCTAAGTGCATAAAATCGTCTAATGTTAGCCAGAATATAGTGAAAAAGGCGTTAGATTACTAAAATGGTATATAACATACCCAGTAACACAGTGAGCAGCGGTGAGGACATGGTGCGGTGATATTATAGATCCTCCACAATGGAACTTGATCTCTCCACTTACATTCATGTACAGTGCCACCTGGTGGTAATAAAAATAATAATAATAATAATAATATACTGCTGCTGGAAAAAGCAAAGATACCACATATCAAGCCGTGGATTGACCTCCCAATCTACCATGATTGGAAGCCAAAGCGTCACATTTTTCCTTTGTCCCTCAACTTTTTCTTCATAATTGCTGAAGGGCACAGGGCCCTGGGTGGGGCTTTGGTTTCCCGGGCGTTTCCGCACCCTCCTTAGCTCCCCGCCATGGAGTGGCTTCGGTCACCCAGGCTTTATTGTGGTCGGCAGGGAGGGTTCTTTGGGGGCACTCGATTATGGCCTTGGCCTTATTCGGGGCCTTGGGGCTGTTCGGCCAGGAAGCTTGAGGAACAACAACAACAACAACAACATGAAGAGTAAGATTGCGGGAGGGATGAAGGGTGCGGGCGTAGCCTTCTCTCTATGTATCATCCTTCTCAACATCCAGAGGGGCTGTGCTGATATACAGGTGCAGAGGGGACCGGTAGTGTACCAGGTCAACACTAAACAAGTATTGAGGGACCTCGTCACACAGAAATCACACACGAGTGAAATTTCTGTCACCATTCCTGTCTGGTCTATTTCATATATCGGGAAGACGCCGCGGCTTGGCAAATACTCTGGCACAACCTCGCTACAACACCTATTGTGCTACACTCTAATTAGCTGCGGAGATGTAGAGACCAACCCCGGCCCTAGTTCAACGTTGAAGAAACCTCACCACCAAACAAGTAAGGCAGACACCGACATTTCAACAGTCCCTAGCAGTAAAATTCGTTATAACAAACTGGGCCAGCAGGCACCCAAGTCTCCCGTCACGCTCCAACTCACAACCAAGACCGCAGGGCAACCGCCAGCACAGTGCCAACATTCTACCTACTCAACATTACCCTCAACTGTATCATCACTACCACAGATATCGGTGACCCAAGTAACACAACATGCAACCAGAACACCCAAACAAGCAGGAAGCTCTAGCAAACACATCGACAATGAAGTAACAGCAACGAACAAGAAAGACAACAAGAGAAACCACCCACCCCCCACAACACGACGCCGCTGCACAACAAATCAACCAAACCTACTACAACCCAACCCAACACTATCGGCAACCCAGGTAGCTCAACATGCAACCAGAACAGCTAAAAAAGAAGGGATCAGTCGCAACAACATCAACAATAAAACAGCAACAATGGCCAAGAACAAGGACATCAAACAACAAATACAGGTAGGGGTGGGAGGGGGGCAAGGGGGAGCCACAACCTGTCCTAATCTCACGCGCTCACACACCATCAGCCGCTCACGGCGCACAGCTGATCACCACACCGCCAGACGTATGATGAACAGTAACAGGAAAATATGTATAGTGTGCGATATTGGATTCAACAAAAGGAGTACAACGTCACAATGTAGTAGTTGTAATGAAACAGTACACGATCGATGTACTTACGTTACTTGCAGAAAAGAAGTGGAATGCGATAAATGTAGGGAAGTAGCTATTAAGGGTCCTAAACTCATTTGTGAAATATGTGAATCACTCATAACAAGAAAACAAAGGATCATAAACTGTGTTAAGTGTAAAACTGTAGCTCACATGAAGTGCATCTCTAAGAAGACCAACAGTGAAGAACGGGAATTCCTATGCAACATTTGTGCCTTGCATTCATTACCGAATATTAATGTAAATGAACCAATTAGTATTAACAACTCAGAATCCAGCCAGGACACATTCAAAATCAAAGATGAATACAGAGTGTTCACCAACAAAGGGCTCCACAGAGTTCGAGAATTCTTCACTGACGAGCAGTTGGCCGTAATATATAAAAGTCATGTGCGCTCTCAGATGGATTACTGTTCACCTCTGTGGGGTGGAAGTGGAGTGGTTGCATTGAGGCAGTTGGACAAAATTCAAAATAAAGCTATTAGATTAATCAATAACCCTGCAATCACACAGGACCTTCCTACATTAGCCATACGAAGAAACGTTGCATCCCTTGCATTATTCTACAGATATTTTCACAGCAATTGTTCCGAGGAACTTGCTTCGATTGTGCCGCCTCTCCACATCTTTCCCCGTAGAACTAGGGCAGCTGAGAGCGCCCATGAATTTACACTTTCTCCTCCACAATGCAGAACTTCTGCTTATCAGAATTCATTTATCCCCAGAGCTACTACTCTTTGGAATTCACTTCCCTCGAATTGCTTTCCACAAACTTACAATCAACAAATGTTTAAATCCAGTTGTTACAAACATTTTATGAATGGAGGATGCCTTTAGGCACATGGACCTTTTTGTTTTATCTGTGTTTTTCCTTCCTCCGTTCATTGTCTCTTTAAAAAAAAAAAAAAAAAAAAAAAATCTTATCCACATTAACGCCAGATCAATGTACCATAAATTGTCAGAATTAAACGTGTTAGCTAATAAGGCCAAAGCTTCAATAATTGCAATCACAGAAACCTGGCTGGATTCAAGTATAAACGATGGTGAAATAAACATTCAAGGTTTCAATATGGTTAGGAATGATCGCAATAGGCATGGGGGAGGAGTATGTCTGTATGTAAAAAACAACCTCACACACACAACTAGGACCGACCTCCATGTAGAAAATCACGAAGCTCTGTGGATCGATCTACACCTGCCGAGGACAAGACCCATCACAATTGGGGTATGCTATAGGCCACCAGACGACACACAATTCTTGACCAAATTTGAACGAACGTTGTCATCGCTAGACCCTCGGAATGAATCCATCATACTAGGGGATTTTAACCTGTGTTACAAACAACGAAATGATAGGTTTGTACGAGAATATAGGCATATACTGACAATGCACAATCACAAACAACTCATCACAACCCCCACACGTATCTCTGAGAACACTGCCACAATAATAGACCACATAAACTGTAACAGAGAGGACAAAATATCCCAATCAGGGGTTATACAGACTGGGATAAGTGATCACTTCGTCACATATTGCACACGAAAAACCACAAAAATTACCCTAGAGAATCACAAGGTTATCAAAACAAGGTCACTCAGAAACTACAATAAAGAAACATTTCTGGACATTTTATGGAATACAGACTGGTCTCCAGTGTTTGGAAGTACAAACGTTAATGACGCAGGGGTTGGCTTCAGAACCATCATCACAAACATTCTAGACGAAATAGCTCCTCTGAAAGACATACGAATTAAAGCAAGGTCAGACCCATGGATCAACAATGACATACTACACCATCTGGAACACAGAGACAATCTGTTAAAAAGGCTAGCGAAACATAGACAGGATCAAGGTCTGAAACATGAGTTCAACAGGGCCAGGAATAAACTAAGTAGGAAAATAAAATCAGCGAAAACTAATTATTTTCACAATAAGGCAGAGGAATATCAGAATAACCCAAAGAAACTATGGAGGCACCTAAAAACAACAGGCTACAGCAACAAGACAAGGGATTCGTCTAACACTAATATTGCTCTCACCATTAATGATCAGATTTGCCACGATAAACGACAAATTTCAACCTACTTCAACTCCTTCTTCACCTCCATAGCAAACACACTTGCACAGAACCTACCTCAACCTCTCAATAAATACACGACAACAACGGCCACCTTTCGAAATTTCTACAGAGATAAAGACATACACCCAAACACATTTGGATTGCAAAATGTTACACCAAAATACACTTTTGACGAGCTGTCTAACCTAAATGTACATAAAAGCACAGGACCAGACAAAATTCCTGCCAAATTTCTACGAGATGGAGCCATTGGTATAGCAGGCCCCCTAACCCACATCATCAACTTGTCAATTAACACCAACACTGTACCTGCTGAACTGAAGGAAGCTATAGTAACCCCTCTATTCAAGAAAGGAAATAAACGAGAAGTTGGTAACTACAGACCAGTTAGCATATTATGTATTGTATCTAAAATCCTTGAAAGAGCGGTATACACCCAAATTGAACACTACCTCAAACAAAATAATCTATTCTATAAGTTTCAATCAGGTTTCAGATGCATGTACTCGACAGACTCCTGTCTCATCCACTTAACGGATCACATTCGTAAAGAAATGTCTAAAGGTAACTACACCGGTATGGTTCTTCTTGATCTACAAAAAGCGTTTGACACAGTAGACCATGATATCCTATGTAATAAACTACAAGCAATGGGCATAGGGTCTGTGAACTGGTTTAAATCTTATCTTAGTGGTAGAACCCAAAGAGTCAAAATTGACAATAATATATCTGATCCTATGCCAATTAACTGTGGGGTCCCGCAGGGAAGCATCCTTGGTCCCTTACTCTTTCTCTGTTATGTGAACGACATGGAACTGAGCGTCTCATGTAAATTATTACTGTATGCAGACGACAGCGTGCTCCTGGTTTCAGGAAAAGACCCAATAAGTATTGCCGCTTCACTTTCCAAAGAACTAGAATCATGTAGTGAATGGCTAGTGGACAATAGACTATCTCTTCACCTGGGCAAGACGGAAGCCATCTTATGTGGAACAAAACGCAAACTGAAAGACATTGTGGGCTTCTCGGTCAACTGTAATGATATTCCTATAACAACAGTGTCACAAGTTAAATATCTCGGACTAAAACTGGACGCGAGTTTGTCAGGTGAAACAATTTTGGAATCTTTCCTGAGTAAGTGTAGAGCACGTATAAAATACGTGTATAGACAGGTGGGATGCTTGCCCGCGGCGACCAAAAAGACCCTCTGCCAAGCGCTTGTTCAATGTCATTTTGACTATTCTGTGTCATCCTGGTACTCTGCATCATCTAAATCAGCACAGCACAAACTTCAGGTCACTCAAAATAAAATGGTTAGGTTCATGCTGAACCTAGGACCCAGATCACATGTTGGCCAGGAACAACTTCAGTCACTAGGTATGCTCAATGTCGCTGACAGGGCCAAACAAATGAGGCTCACTAATGCCTTCAACATTTTCTATGACAGAGCTCCAGAGTACCTAAAGAATTATTTTGTTAAAGCAAATGAGAGGAGTGGACATAATACAAGAAACAGGATGTTTAATTTTAAGGTCCCGAGAATCCAAGGACAGGGTAAGAAAACATTCTTCTTCACCGCCATCAAAGACTGGAACGACCTACCCCAGTCAGTCCGTGAAAAGAGAACACTGTATTCCTTCAGACGTAGCCTGAAGGAACACCTGAACCGGACAGCTGTGAGAAGGGAGCACCAAGCTTATGTCTACTACTAAATGCGACATAAGAGATAGACAAACCAAACTGAAATTATTACTGATTACGGATTACTAATATTTACTATAGGATGTAAGATATCTTAAAATAACCCCCTAGAAATACTTTCTCTAAAGTATCTATTTCTTTATCCTCCCCATTTTCCCCAGCTAACCTAATCCCACAAGGACCCCAATGGAAATACGCCTAACGGCCTTATTGGGCTATCCTTAGTTGGAATTATGCAAGGCTGGTACATGTCATATTTGTAACAAACTATATGGTACCAACTCTGTAAATTGCTAACTGAATAAATATTATTATTATTATTATTATTATTATTATTATTAATAGCAACAACGGAAGGGCACAAGAGCCAGCCCTCCTCCAACTGCGCGGGCCCTTCTAGCCCGCACCAGGCCCCACCTTGTAGCCACCACCACCAGAGCAGCTATCACCAGGCCCACCACACTGAGCTAACCAAACCAGGCCCTTCTTGCAGGAACAACACCAACAGAGACGTCGCTGCCGTAATCAAGACCACTGACGGCGACCTACCCCAGTCAAGACTTCCTTTGCCAATGTTCTAGGCCTGGCAGTTGATCATGTATCATGCCGTTCAAGGGAATGGGTTTGGGGATGTTTCCGGGAAGCAACTATTATATCCTCAGGCTCAACATCTGATTCAGCCTTGGTTGTGGTGGTGTCTGTTCTGGCGGTGATGTCTCCGTTCAGGCTGCTCAGTGAAAGAAGGGCTTGGTGGTAGCCGGTCTGGTGGTGAGGGCTGCGGGGAAGGGCCTGGAGTAGGCAAGAAGAGCCCCCGCATTTGGGGGAGGGCTAGTTGTTGTGTCCCTCTGTCCTGGACGGGGTGATAACAACTATCTTTGTTATGGGCCACGACTATATCTAGGATCCCTCCTCTGTTTCTCCTGTTTGCTGCTGCACAATAGTCTAGAAACAAACCACAATTATTTTCCTTATCAATATCGACTATTGAATAGAAAGTGCTGAATTCTGCTTGACAAACGAAGAGGGTGAGAAGCTTGATTACACTTGCACATTATAATGGACAGTCAATAAGTTTAAAATTTAATTCTGTAACAGTGTGCCAGACTTACCATGTAGGGTAGCGACCCGGGTACCACCTCAGACCCTCCCACAATTCTATTCTCAGGGCCTGCAACAAAATGGATCATTCCGTTAATTCGTGTGACAATTATGGCTTGAAGGGGCATGGGTTTACTTCATTGTGTGTATGTTTATGGGATGTTTAAAGTGATTTTAGGAATTTAATGTTGTTAACTCTCACACGTCCAATTAAGTATCTTGGAAACTTATTAGGTCTGTGCAAAGCGAGGACCTCTAGGCCTTACACATATTCTTCTTGTTCCTGTTCTTGTTGTTGTTAGGGTGACACTTATTGAAAATGGCTATTTCTCAGTTATTATAGAACCAAATGTAATGATTTTCCACATGCATATACACTGATCTATCCTCTAGGTCGTAACGGAGCTATTTTTTTTTATATTTTTATTCAGGCCTTGGCGCCCCTCATATCGGCACCTTCTGCAGTAGTGTGACGTAATCAAACAATTGCTATGTCTCGGTTATTACCGAACCAAATTTTATGAACAAACACAACAATTTTAATGATCTTTCACATGCATATACGCTGATCTATCTTCTAGGCCGTAGCGGAGCTCGCCCTGGGCGCCCCCCAAATAGCCACCTTCTGCAGTAGTGCGACGATTATCAAAAAATGCTATTCTCGGTTATAACTGAATCAAATTTAATGACCGAACACATGCATATAAAAGATCTATCCTCTAGGCCGTAACAGAGCCCTTTGTTTAAATTTCGCCCTGGGTGCACTCCAAATAGCCTCCTTCTGCAGTAGTGCGACGATTATAAAAAAATTGCTATTTCTAGGTTATAACTGAACCAAATTTAATGAACTTACACACGTATATACTCTGGTATATCATCAAGGCCGTAACGGAGCCCTTTTCATAAATTTCGTTTTGACGCGGCGGCCCGCTAATCGGCGCCTTCTGCAGTAGTTGTAAAAAGAGGTGAAAAGTGAAATGGCCACTTGTTTGGAAATTTCTAAGACATATTTCATAGCACTCCATATGCATATACTCTTGCTTATTGTTTAGGCTGTAAGAGGGCACTTTTAAAAGACTTCACCCTTGGCGGTTACCTATAGGGCCCCGTCTACAGGAGTTGATGGAAAATTAAATTGGCTGTTTTGGGGATTTTTTGCTTTGCCAATTTCATGCACATGCGTATCATGTACTCTGATCTATTCCTTGACCATAACGAAGTTCAATCTCCAACTTTAGCCCAGGGTGCATCGCTACTGTCTCCCTTCTACAGGAGTGATGAAAAATGAGATCGGATAATTTTATGTGACTAATGATCCACATATATAGTGTACATACATATACTTTCAATTATTTATTTGATCCAGCATATCGGCCATGGTGCCCCACCACAGGAATGACGAAAAGTTAAAATGGTTATATTTTGGGAATAGTACAATTTTTTTAGTTGCACATGTACAGCTACTGACAAATGTTTGTGAGCTCTTGCGATTTTCTTTATGTAAATACATCTATTCAGATTGGTGTTCAGATCAAATCAGCCATATATTAATTGATACATATAAATTAATACATATGTATTTATTATTGTATAACCGATTTGGTCTGAACATCAATCTACATGGATATATTTGCATACAAATAATCACAAGAGCTCACAAACATTTGTCAGTAGCTGTACACAATCTCATAAATTTCTTTGACATAATGGTTGGAGACATATTTTCAATTTTTGCCCAGGGCGCCCCACTGTTCCCTTCTGCAGGAGTAACAGAAAATCTATCTATCTATATATTGCCGGATGCCTTACTCCCCTTTATGAGGGTGATCATGCACAAAATTCCCCCAAGCGGACCTATCCCCTGTGAGAAGGACAACCTTTACCAGTTTTCTGAAGGATTTAAAGGATTGACCACAAAACCTATAGTCCTACAGACCTAAACAGGCGGTTATGGGCGCGGTCACCTACCTTTACACTGTCCACTTTTACACCTGTCCACTTGACCCTTTCCGTACGGCAACCTTTCCAAATTACACTCGCTACCTCCCCCCCCCCCCCCCCCGTTCAAGGTCAATGTAGGGAGATCGGCTCTCTCTCTATATACTGTATGTGTAAGACTGTGTAGCCCACATGAATGCATAGATTATTATTGCTATAATACATTATATTACTATTTATCTCTCTCTCTCACTCACCCTACACACCTCACCCCCCCCCACCCCACACCACTACCCCCCCCCCCCCCTCACCCCCACCCCGCATACACCACACCACACTTGCATCCACTTTATTCCCCCCCCACCCAGTTTTGTGGCGCTCTCACTCTCTCTCTCATATATATATATATATATATTGAGAATATATCACAAATACACGTGAGCCACTAAATGTTTCTAGTCTCTCAGTGGGGATCGAATCGTCGACCATCAGGACGATAGCCGACGCTTTAATCAATTACACCACGGCAGTCTGCCGTGGTGTAATTGATTAAAGCGTCGGCTATCGTCCTGATGGTCGACGGTTCGATATCTATATATATATATGTATATGTATGTACGTTGTACGTATGTATGTACTGGTAATATATTACCATTTTATATTTTTACTTTTTTTCCACACCACCCAAGAGGTAAAATTTTCAGCACATTTTTTTTAAAGAGGTTTCCCCTCTGTACCATCTGTACCATCTGTTTTGTCTGACTATGCAAGTCGTGGGGCGATTTGGAGCGGCTTCCATTGTGGATGGTGTCAAAGTCAGGAATGAAATGAAGTGAGAGTATAAATTTTGTGCGCCTGGCAGCGCGCCATCACGTGAAATTTGTGATGAGTTTTTTTGGCCGACGTCTGACAACGTCGCGGTAGCCATGTTGCCAAGCTGTATAAAATTTCCATTGAATTTACTAATAAGCGAATTAATTATAAAAACAATAAAGCTTTTTTGTACCTGTAGAAATAGCCTGAGCATTTCAAACCGACTTAAGGTACTTAATACCGAAAATAATATATTTTCGTTGTTAGGGATTATACATGTGGCACCAATGAAAAGGGAGTAACCGCGGGTAGGACCGCCTGTTAAGATCTGTTGGACTATAGGGTCCGTCCTAGTCCGAAGCCTTCTATGTATCTTTTTAGCACTATTTTTCTACATTGGTGAGCAGCTAGTCCATCCACTAACCTACTTCACTCTTAGGTAAGCAGTACGGATTTCTATAAGGTATTAATGAAATATATTACGTGCATCTGCACTTGATTTTAATTACCTCCGCCAACGAAGTTGGAGGTGTGATACTTGCTTACTCGGGGCTGTTCGGCCAGACAGCTTAGGGAATGACAACAAAAACAACGAAGTTGGAGGAGTTTTTGTCTTTGTCTTCATTTGTTTGTTTTTTGTCTGTTTGTAAAATGCCCCAGAACAAGAAGCCCACCACAGAAGCCACGAGCGAACACCACACAGAAACACCCGAAAGAAAGGTCCACAGAACGAAAGGACCAGCTGACCGAGCCAGCCAATTCAGACAGGCCCAAGCCCGCAGGGCTAAGCAGCTCCAGGCCGCACCTACATACCCCTTCTAAACTGACCATTTTCCACACCTCACGTACACTACCCCCTCGTGTCCTACACTTCTAACTACAATGATGATGAACAGGAATATACATTCATATTAAAAACACCCATGCCCTGTCCCTATGTTGAGCCAATGCCAACAGATCAGACAGCCATAATTATATCTATGTATGTTCTTACATCCGAGAAGTAGATGTTATATACCTTAGAAGTTAATACACCCATGCTGTCCCTAGGTTTAAGATATTCATATTAACATACCCTAACATACCTTGTCTTGCCAGACTAAGTTTCTGAAGACCCATCGCCCCCATAAAATCTATGTATTCAATCCTTAGGTTAAGTATTAATATGAACATTCCCTAACATATCTTGTCTTGCCAGACTAAGTTTCTGAAGACCCATCGCCCCATAAAATCTATGTATTTAATCCTTAGTTTAAGTATTAATGTTAACATTCCCTAACATATCTTGTCTTGCCAGACTAAGTTTCTGAAGACTCATCGCCCATAAAATCTATGTATTCAATCCTTAGGTTAACCCGTGGAGCCCCGGCTAGTTTTGTAATGTTTGCGCACCAGAACCCGGCCGGTTTTCAAAAAATGGTTTTATTCCAGAAACAATAGCGAATGGGTTAGGAATGAAGGAAAAACCACGAAAAACCGCTCAAAAAGCTTTAAAAATGGTCCTACAGAGCCCCCGAAAACGGATTTTACAGGAGTAAAAAATTGAAGGCAATTATCCCAAAAAAACAGGTTATTGCGCGCTCGCGCGCACGCACGTGGACTTTGAGAGTTTTCAACCATCGGCACGGTTGCGTGGGATACGTACACAGTTCCCATACAAATCTGAGCCCTCTTGAGTGGCTACACCTGAGGTTACGGTCGGCGCAATTAGGGTGACGCGTCAGGCGCGTCTCTGGGGCTGTGCGTTACATACATCGCCGACGCGTCAGACGCGTCGCTGGGGCTGTACGGGTTAAGTATCTTTATCCGCCATTGTGTTCACCTTTTTCCATTTACTTTTCCACAATTGTCACACGTCTTCCACTTACCTCCTTCGTATCCACAGTCCACACTACGCCATATTACTTCGTGTCCTACACCCCTTACCCGCCCGATTCTACCTACACGATGATGAACAAGAATATACATTCATATTAAAAACATCCATGCCCTGTCCCTGAGTTGAGCCAACGCCAACCCATCCGACAGCCCTATATCTATGTATGTTCTTACATCCGAGAAATAGATGTTAAAAAGAAACCACATATCCAAACTCATAAGAAATTAAAGATACCCACGGGTACACCAAGATATAGAACCATTGCCCCCATAAGACTTAGACAGCCATGACTACAGATGTTAGCCACCATGCTGTAACGTAATCCTTACCCCAACCAGAGATTGTATAGATAACCTTTGTTACCAGTATCTATCATAGTACCTCGAAACAATAACGCAGTACCCCTACGAACTGCCGCTTTCCTTTGGTCTATATTTCATAGAAAACGCAGTTCCCAGGGACACCTAGACGTACAAAAAAGCGTGTCAAATAATAGGTCCATAACCCCTCGTATGTACGAGAAATAATACACCATGTTTTTCCTTACTTTATCCACAGTCAAGCACACACCTACAGTTAACCTCCTTCTCCCCCACCGCCCCACAGTCCACATGATTCTATCTTTTCCAGACTCATATACCACCCCGTATTTGCATCCCCCGGTAGCATTTGGCTAACGTACTTTCACTGTCCTTTCAAACTCCAATATCAATTGTAGCCTAATGCCACCCCCACGCCCAGAGACCTTAGGGTCAAAATGTCCCTGTAGCCCCCTGAGCTCCCCCCCTCTCATTAAAATACCCCGCACTTCTCGACTCTGTCCGACCTAGCCTCTCTCTCATACCTCTTGAAGATCCTTGATTTTTCCGTTGCTAACGCTCTCCAACCTTTTATATATATACTCCTATCCAGCCTGCCTTCCCTTAATAGGCCAGAACAACATTAGAACTTTACTAACCCCTTGCATGCCATCTATTCTCTTACAACCTATTCACAACCCTGCACCCAATGGTCGTCGGTGCGAGGCTCGCCGCCTCACCAGTAACTAACTTCTATTGCCATACTTCCAGATAAATGTGGCAGAGTTAGCAACCAGTCTCCACCACATCCAGCAAACCATACGATTAACAACCAACCGATTAAAACCAGCTAGCCAAGGCACCTTCGGTTTGGATATTAAGAAGACCCACATCTGTCTCATAAACAGAGGGTTATTACAAACACTGGTGATATGGCAAGCCCCTAGCCACAGCCGCCGGACGACCATCCCAGAGAGAGAGCGCCCGGCTACCCCTTTTTTACTCACCCGAGGAGGGAAACCCCCACCCCCGAGGAGGTATACCTGACCCCCTGTTTTGACTTCTGAGTCATTGCCAGGTAGCACAGGAATTCTTCCTATCAATGAACTAACCATGCATGACTAACACCTTTACTAACCTCTATTAACTCACAATAAACCATTTACCTTTCTTGCATACTCTGATCACTAAATTAGCACCTCACCTATACCATAGAATGAAGATTGAACAATCTAAGAGAGACGCTCCTATCACAGCTGTCCCCATCCTCCCCGCAAAGTAGATCCAGTCTCCCTCCCATAAATACTTCCAGTATAGCCAAAATAGTACCTTTTACTAAGGTTCAGTTATATCACAAATTGAGGGCTTCCTATAGCCATGTGCCACAACAGTAATCACCACCTTACCTAGTCCCTGTATCTATTGAGAGCTCAAATAAGTCCATAAGACTCGAGATCCCTATGGCCTACAGGGCCCAAAACCGAGCCTATAAACCCAGTTCCAACCCCCAGTAAAATCAGTTGAAAGATAGACACCAACCCAGGTTGGTCACCAGAGTTAACCTTGAGCTCTATCCATGCTAGTTACTGAGAAGTAAGTTCCAGAGCTGGCAGACTCCGTGGCAGATTTGGATAGAAGGACTTGTCCACGTATTTGAGAACTTCATACATATGGACCCCCTGGACGGCCGCGGAACCAGTCGTTAGCCCCCAACATCATGGACGCAAGATAACCAGGACCAGACCCATCAGATACTACCCAAGATTCCCTTTATCAGTACTACATTGTTACAGTGCTGTTTAGAGATTCACTTATTAATATTTCTACGAAGTGGCTATCTCTTTGCCCCAGTATAATTCATATAACCATTCAATTAGGAAGTGCTAAGCGTATCAGTGTCCATTAATTAACAGGCGATACTAACTCTCGTAATCAACCATATACCCAGATATTATTACATAGAAGTGAAACCCTAGTGATATCTGAATGTTCGCCCACTGATTTGCATTCTATGTATTTCTGAGACAAGAATATAAAACTTAGATCAGTACCCCCTGAGGTTACTAGAATTCCCGTGCTCTAAAATACGCGTGTCTAATCTAGTCTGTGAACTACTACTTGTGCACCAGAGCTACCAGTAATAAATCTAACAGTGAATATGATTCTATAAGTAACATTGATGGTCTTCGGTATATAAACCTGTTGAATTAAAGCCAGTGATCAGAAGATTAATACCTGAACGTTGGAAGTGGGAGACTAGGCTCCATCCAGATCCACTTATGCTAGTGTTGTTCAATTATATTATATTGTCTTGCACGAGTATTCTGCAGTGGTATATCAATAAACGTGATCGTGTATCTTGTTACCAGGTGTTTCTTTGTGTTCTCTATTCCTCATACCTTGTATTGTGCATGCAGCCTTATATACCCAGTCATTTAGAACTCACATTACCCAAGTTAATCCTGTAGAAAAACAGGGCATAACATTGGCGGCAGCGGTGGTTCTTGATTCGGATAAAAGGTTGCATTACACTGCAAGTTTGGAACAGTAGAAGCATGGCAACATCGCAAAAATGGCAGCCCGCTATGGTACTCACACACATTCCCGAGTATGATGTAAAAACGTATGATATCGCCACTTACTTAGACATAATAAAGCCACTGTACGATGTGGCATTTCAGAATGACCGCGAAAAAATCGCCGTTGCATCATTGCACATTATGCAATCGGGAAAAGCCGTTTCGTAAATTGTTGTTAAGATTACCTGGAGCTATTCTCTTTGCCAAATTGCTAAACAGGTAAAGCAAAAGCTTACCTGGAACCAGTTTCGATCCCTCGTGATCCGGACCTTAGATCCACTTTTAGGTTCCCTCGTCGCCCCCAAAATAATAAAAGTCGACGAGATCAAGTATGAAGGGGATATAAATGTGACCCTCGTACAACTCTACAGATACGTGAGGACCACGTATAGCTCTGAAGATGACGAGCAACAAAATGAACTCTTATTCACCGCATTATTAAACATCCTCCCACCCAACATCATCGCCCATCTCGACCCGTACGGCTTATTCGAAGAACATATGCTCTCCATCAGAGAAGAATGCCTACTCAGTTCGATGAATCCCCTATCCAACCCTTCAGCCCCTATCCAAGAAAGTAAATGTATTCCTCCACTGAACGCTATCATTGATAAGTCCCTCTATCCCCCTAAAGAAAACTCTGTGCACCCTTCCAAAATTACTTCCGGTGAAAGTCCAACCCCAGTGCACTCTCCCTTGCCTCTATCCTCTCTGACCATCCCTAAATTTTCCCCTGCCCAGCCATCCACCAACGATCATCTTCCATCAATTGTGTTACCCCATAAACCCCATCCTTTTTCTATGCCTGCCAACAAACCACAGCACGTAGAAATGATCACCCCCACAGTAACCAATTATTTTTCAAATTCACCCCTAAAAAATGCTGCTCAACAACCTGTCACGCCTCTCACTTCCTCATATTCATCACCTGTCCCCCCCTCAAAACTGTCAACCACACACCCCCCACCATCATCTCCCCACCTGCCCAACCTCGGTGAACCCCTTCCAACACCCGCATCAACCAGGAATGCTATAGCTCCGCCTACCTCCTATTCCCCCACCAACCCTCCGCAGTCCCCCCAACAAGTCCCGTTTTCTAACTATGCCGACCTATGTACCAATAAATGTTTTCCCCATGCCCCCAGAAATGTTCAGCTATTCCACAAACAACAAAATTCCCCTTGTGACAGTTTTCCGTCAGTAGCTCCCTTCCACCCCCACACAATTCACACCCCTAGAAAACTTCAAAACCCCACACTTGACTCGCCCTCTCATGTCAAACAAACTCACCAATCCCAGATAACCTCTAACCAGACCGTAACTGCCACCAAGAAAATTCCCCAAATTCGTCCTGTTAACAACCCCAAATCAGTACATCAGTCCTCCCTCAATAACCCATGTCCTATGCCTAACTCTGCCCCCACCAATCCTCCCCAATCCAACATAACCCTTAACCAGACCGAGACTGACACCAAGAAAATTCCCCAAATTCGTCCTGTTAACAACCCCAAATCAATACATCAGTCTTCTACCAATAACCCCTGTTCTACACCTAACTCTTCCCCCACCAACCCTCCGCAGTCCCCCCAACAAATCCCGTTTTCTAACTCGCTCACCTCTCACCACCCTGACCCTCCCACACGTGCCGTTAATCCTCCCCTCACGCGTGACGACCTAGGGACCCAACCATGTTCCCCCCCTTCCCCCAGAAATGCTCAGCTATTCCGCCACCAACAAAATTTCCCTTGTGACAGTTTTCCGTCAGTAGCTCCCTTCCACCCCCCCACAATTCACACCCCTAATAAACTTCAAAACCCCACACTTGACTCACCCCCTCATGACAGACAAACCCACCAATCCCATATAACCTCTAAACAAACCGTCACTGCCACCGACACACCCCACCACTCTGATCCTCCCACACGCGCCGTTAATCCCCCCCCCTCACGCGTGACCCCCACCAAAGTGATTTCCCCCCCCTCATGCGTACCGAACACCTGCTCACCAGTCGGTCCCCCACCATCATGAGCCCAGCTAAACTTTCAACCTCCACCAATTCCCACCCTGCCAGCCTAACCTCTCACGACCACATTCAGAACGAAAAATCACCCCCGTACATAACCCCTACCTCCTCTTTCCCCCCTATCTTACCCCCCTCTTCACCGTTACCCCACCCTCCCCAAATTCCACCCCAAAGATCCCGCTCGACAAAATACCACGCCCATCCCAATCCAACCACAAAACTTTTTCCACCTTGGCTAAACCCCAAAATACTACTCTCTCTCTCGCCCCAAACAACATAAGCAACCTCTCAACTTCAACCACTCCTCGAAATCCCATCCATGTCTCTCCCGAAAATAAAATCAGTCCAAATTCAACCCCTCTCAAACCACAACTCTGCCTGCCGAGACCCACCCCACCATCTCCCTATCAAATCCCCACACCCCAAACCTCCAAACCACCCGATCATAGTAAACTCTCAACCTTCAGCCTTACTCACCCTTCCCCAAACCCCACTCACGACCACAACTCTCTACACAATTCAACCCCTCCCCAGCACCAACCTCTTCCGCAACAACAACCCCGACTCGACCTGCCCGTTTCACCTTTAACCCCCCCTATCACTACCCCCGACCGAAACCACTTAAACCCCCCTCCAAAACTGGCCCCGGGCCAGCTCGCACCCAGACCCACATTCCTAACGACAGACCTAACGGTATATCCACCCCTCCCTTCCAAAGTGAAAGTGAACCACCAAGGTCAAAGCCACAACCACCACCACCACCCCTATTACCAGACCGTCACCCAGACTAACGGCGACCCTAAATAACCCCCCCCCTGATGATGATGAGGATATTATTGTACTTGAATTTTTGTTTGGTTTTGATTGTTTTCAATTCCTAAGCGATTGGGCATGATTCTATAAATTTACATGTTTTCCATATACTGTATATTATATTTTTTTTCCCTTAGTCATACTACTTTTCTTGTTAACCTACACTTTTCTAACTATCTTTTAAATTTGTTTTATACATTGTTAAACACTTTACCTCTTCTTAATTTTCCTGTGTTCTTAATTATCTGTTCTTTCTTAAATTTAAATGTTTTCCATATACTGTATATATTATATTTTTTCCCTTAGTCATACTACTTTTCTTGTTAACCTACACTTTTCTGACTATCTTTTAAATTTGTTTTATACATTTGTTAAACACTTTACCTTCACCTGTAAAACGTTCTTCCCCTCAATATAAAACATCGTCGAGCGACTGAAGTCCCACGACAAACATCTATCTCCCCACCAGGACCTCCAAAGGTAGAATAATCAACAGACCCATCAGATTTAAAGACAGTTATACAAAAATAACACCCCGTTCTGACACTAAAGACCCAAGCCACACAACACACACACCCTCCTTCTCTACACCTCCTTCACCCACCTTACCTAAACCAATCTTGCACATTGCCTCACTATATTTTCCCAGCCTACAACACCGCCCAAGACAACCCCCCCCCCACCCCCAAAACCCCCCCCCCCCTAGACTTATATTCCCCCTTCATCCCCAGCTCCGTTTTCGCGCGGTAATCCCTCCCCTTCGGTTAGTAACCCATTCACCACACTAAACAGACCTCCTGTCAATCCCACACACCTCACTCCGACCCCCACGGGGGAAAACTACAAACCATTTATACGAAAGGTTAAAGTAAAAAACCCCACTGGACACTTACGTCTACAACGCCCACATCAAGCCCGGGCAACCGCCCGTCACAACACAGAGGACACATTCTTACAGGTATACATTGACCTGCAAAAGAAACCTGACCGTCGCTCTCTTGCTTGGTGGAACCTTCTAAATACCCTTAAAATGACCCACCATGACTATGCTTCTCTTTACTTCACCCTTGAGGCTCGAGGACGAGCCTATAATGAAGGAGAGGGAAGTAAAATGCCCCAGAACAAGAAGCCCACCACAGAAGCCACGAGCGAACACCACACAGAAACACCCGAAAGAAAGGTCCACAGAACGAAAGGACCAGCTGACCGAGCCAGCCAATTCAGACAGGCCCAAGACCGCAGGGCTAAGCAGCTCCAGGCCGCACCTACATACCCCTTCTAAACTGACCATTTTCCACACCTCACGTACACTACCCCCTCGTGTCCTACACTTCTAACTACAATGATGATGAACAGGAATATACATTCATATTAAAAACACCCATGCCCTGTCCCTACGTTGAGCCAATGCCAACAGATCAGACAGCCATAATTATATCTATGTATGTTCTTACATCCGAGAAGTAGATGTTATATACCTTAGAAGTTAATACACCCATGCTGTCCCTAGGTTTAAGATATTCATATTAACATACCCTAACATACCTTGTCTTGCCAGACTAAGTTTCTGAAGACCCATCGCCCCCATAAAATCTATGTATTCAATACTTAGGTTAAGTATTAATATGAACATTCCCTAACATATCTTGTCTTGCCAGACTAAGTTTCTGAAGACCCATCGCCCCATAAAATCTATGTATTTAATCCTTAGTTTAAGTATTAATGTTAACATTCCCTAACATATCTTGTCTTGCCAGACAAAGTTTCTGAAGACTCATCGCCCATAAAATCTATGTATTCAATCCTTAGGTTAAGTATCTTTATCCGCCATTGTGTTCACCTTTTTCCATTTACTTTTCCACAATTGTCATACGTCTTCCACTTACCTCCTTCGTATCCACAGTCCACACTACGCCATATTACTTTGTGTCCTACACCTCTTACCCGCCCGATTCTACCTACACGATGATGAACAAGAATATACATTCATATTAAAAACATCCATGCCCTGTCCCTGAGTTGAGCCAACGCCAACCCATCCGACAGCCCTATATCTATGTATGTTCTTACATCCGAGAAATAGATGTTAAAAAGAAACCACATGTCCAAACTCATAAGAAATTAAAGATACCCACAGGTACACCAAGATATAGAACCATTGCCCCCATAAGACTTAGACAGCCATGACTACAGATGTTAGCCACCATGCTGTAACGTAATCCTTACCCCAACCAGAGATTGTATAGATAACCTTTGTTACCAGTATCTATCATAGTACCTCGAAACAATAACGCAGTACCCCTACGAACTGCCGCTTTCCTTTGGTCTATATTTCATAGAAAACGCAGTTCCCAGGGACACCTAGACGTACAAAAAAGCGTGTCAAATAATAGGTCCATAACCCCTCGTATGTACGAGAAATAATACACCATGTTTTTCCTTACTTTATCCACAGTCAAGCACACACCTACAGTTAACCTCCTTCTCCCCACCGCCCCACAGTCCACATGATTCTATCTTTTCCAGACTCATATACCACCCCGTATTTGCATCCCCCGGTAGCATTTGGCTAACGTACTTTCACTGTCCTTTCAAACTCCAATATCAATTGTAGCCTAATGCCACCCCCACGCCCAGAGACCTTAGGGTCAAAATGTCCCTGTAGCCCCCTGAGCTCCCCCCCTCTCATTAAAATACCCCGCACTTCTCGACTCTGTCCGACCTAGCCTCTCTCTCATACCTCTTGAAGATCCTTGATTTTTCCGTTGCTAACGCTCTCCAACCTTTTATATATATACTCCTATCCAGCCTGCCTTCCCTTAATAGGCCAGAACAACATTAGAACTTTACTAACCCCTTGCATGCCATCTATTCTCTTACAACCTATTCACAACCCTGCACCCAATGGTCGTCTGTGCGAGGCTAGCCGCCTCACCAGTAACTAACTTCTATTGCCATACTTCCAGATAAATGTGGCAGAGTTAGCAACCAGTCTCCACCACATCCAGCAAACCATACGATTAACAACCAACCGATTAAAACCAGCTAGCCAAGGCACCTTCGGTTTGGATATTAAGAAGACCCACATCTGTCTCATAAACAGAGGGTTATTACAAACACTGGTGATATGGCAAGCCCCTAGCCACAGCCGCCGGACGACCATCCCAGAGAGAGAGCGCCCGGCTACCCCTTTTTTACCCACCCGAGGAGGGAGACCCCCACCCCGCGGAGGTATACCTGACCCCCTGTTTTGACTTCTGAGTCATTGCCAGGTAGCACAGGAATTCTTCCTATCAATGAACTAACCATGCATGACTAACACCTTTACTAACCTCTATTAACTCACAATAAACCATTTACCTTTCTTGCATACTCTGATCACTAAATTAGCACCTCAGCTATACCATAGAATGAAGATTGAATAATCTAAGAGAGACGCTCCTATCACAGCTGTCCCCATCCTCCTCGCAAAGTAGATCCAGTCTCTCTCCCCTAAATACTTCCAGTATAGCCAAAATAGTACCTTTTACTAAGGCTCAGTTATATCACAAACTGAGGGCTTCCTATAGCCATGTGCCACAACAGTAATCACCACCTTACCTAGTCCCCGTATCTATTGAGAGCTCAAATAAGTCCATAAGACTCGAGATCCCTATGGCCTACAGGGCCCAAAACCGAGCCTATAAACCCAGTTCCAGCCCCCAGTAAAATCAGTTGAAAGATAGACACCAACCCAGGTTGGTCACCAGAGTTAACCTTGAGCTCTATCCATGCTAGTTACTGAGAAGTAAGTTCCAGAGCTGGCAGACTCCGTGGCAGATTTGGATAGAAGGACCTGTCCACGTATTTGAGAACTTCATACATATGGACCCCCTGGACGGCCGCGAAACCAGTCATTAGCCCCCAACATCATGGACGCAAGATAACCAGGACCAGACCCATCAGATACTACCCAAGATTCCCTTTATCAGTACTACATTGTTACAGTGCTGTTTAGAGATTCACTTATTAATATTTCTACGAAGTGGCTATCTCTTTGCCCCAGTATAATTCATATAACCATTCAATTAGGAAGTGCTAAGCGTATCAGTGTCCATTAATTAACAGGCGATACTAACTCTCGTAATCAACCATATACCCAGATATTATTACATAGAAATGAAACCCTAGTGATATCTGAATGTTCGCCCACTGATTTGCGTTCTATGTATTTCTGAGACAAGAATATAAAACTTAGATCAGTACCCCCTGAGGTTACTAGAATTCCCGTGCTCTAAAATACGCGTGTCTAATCTAGTCTGTGAACTACTACTTGTGCACCAGAGCTACCAGTAATAAATCTAACAGTGAATATGATTCTATAAGTAACATTGATGGTCTTCGGTATATAAACCTGTTGAATTAAAGCCAGTGATCAGAAGATTAATACCTGAACGTTGGAAGTGGGAGACTAGGCTCCATCCAGATCCACTTATGCTAGTGTTGTTCAATTATATTATATTGTCTTGCACGAGTATTCTGCAGTGGTATATCAATAAACGTGATCGTGTATCTTGTTACCATGTGTTTCTTTGTGTTCTCTATTCCTCATACCTTGTTTTGTGCATGCAGCCTTATATACCCAGTCATTTAGAACTCACATTACCCAAGTTAATCCTGTAGAAAAACAGGGCATAACAGTTTGTATACTGTATTTGTTTGTCTGTCTATAAATAAAATATAGCCTATCGAAAAGCTATAAACAGATTGTTACGAAAGTTGGAGACCAGGTAGGATATGCACCAAGGAAGAAGCAATTTATTTGTGGAGGTGATTGGTAGAGCGCATTCCTCCGCCAGCGTAGACGGCTCACAAAGTTATGAACCGATGTTCACAAAACCTGGTATGCAGATAGGATATGCACCAAGTGAGAAGAAATTCTGATTAGGAGGCGATTGGTAAAGCGCATACCTCCGCCAGGGTAGCCGGAGGCACACGCTTTCCAGATTGCCCCCTAGTGACGCACCGAAGTTGGACAGAGGTTATGTTTTGGCCTTTGTTTGTGTATCTGTAAAAATGATATCTCAAAAAGTAATTAACCGATGACCAAGAAATTTGGTGAGCATATAGGATATGCTCCAAGAAGTGATAAAGTATTGGAGGCGATCAATAGAGCGCATACCTCTGCCACTGTAGGCGGTTCTCAAAGTTATAAACTGATTTTCACAATATATGTTAGTTATTATTGTGCCAATTTAATGATCTTCAACATGCATATACTCTAATCAATATTCTAGGCCATAACGGAGCACTTTTTTTTTTACATTTCATACTGTGCGTCACACCACACACCTCGGAGTTAACACGGCTGCAGTTATAGTCCGCTTGGACTTATTACTACTACCATTTACTCTCAAGCACCATTTGCACTACCGCGAGAAGATACACGGGTGTTATCGCTCTGTTTTAACCCACAATGATCCCATAAGATAAAATTATCATATTGAAAATGGCAATATATGAAATATTTAATAGTTTTTCGTGTTTACGCATAATTTCGTTATATGCAAAGATAAACAAAACACAAAATATATACATATATATATATATATAATTATATAAAGAGGTGCTTTTAATGTTCATTCGAAATATTTAACCCTCAACTATCGGGTAGTTTTGTAACACTACTACCTGCCAAGCGGGCAGATTTACCCTAAACGAGCTTCATTCCATGCTCTTTTTCATGCATAAAGACGAGCCAGAGCGTAATACAATTATGTATCCGTGAAAGGGCGATAATTGAGCTTTCCAATGACACCTGAACCATCCTTGTACGACCACTGGTTCTCTTGCAACGATGTTGCAATACGAAGGGAAAAACCCTAAAATACAGTAATTTCCTCAGTTTTTACTCTGTATCGTGGGACCAGGGAGGTGTAGACATGTTGTGGTGGTGTCAGTGGCGGAACTGGGTCCACGCTGAATGGTAAGAGCCCGCCCGCGGTCCTCCCACCGCGTCGACTCTCTCTCAGAGCCGATTATGTGCTCAAAATCGCATAGGACTTAAGGCGGGACCCGCTCTTTAGGCCTTGGTTCTCTAATGGACTTAAGGCGGGACCCGCTATTTGAGGGTTAATCATAAGTAATATATCATCCATAGCTGATTATAAATTACCATTTTCAAAATCGGTACATAGCGAATAAAAATTATACATACATAGCAAAAACATTCACTCTATATAGGTTTTCAGCTACAAGAAAAACGTTTAGTGGAAAATATTATATCATAATTGTTCTAGTTCAACATCAATATTTCCACTAATAGGCCTACCAAAGGCTTAATTTTCCAACTTATCAGGTAATTTTCGCTTTTCATGTTTTCAGCGGTGTATTCGGATTCGTCATGGCACTACGATTCCAGCGGTATGTACATTTTTAATTTTTGAACACTTTTTATAGCCTTGGGAGCTATTCCAAAATTTCACAATATTTACAAAGGAATTTACCAATTTTGTAATAGATTTGGGCATTACAGATAAATTTGGAATATTTGTGATGCTGTGAATCCAATGGCACAATATGTTCTTAATTTGACAATTTTGTTTACATATGGGAGCCTATTAATAATTTAACACTTTGGCTGCAGGCATATTTCCACCTATTTCCGCCATATTAGGGCTCATTCAGGCACTCCTGATTGATTAGGCAAGTGTCTGAATGAAATTAAATGTATTCAGCCCAAAACTAGAAGAAAATAGTTTCAAAATGACACCAAAACTAGCTTCATAGCTCGCGGGGTTCACCCGCAGCACTACCATAGACATTCGCTAAAATGAGCAATTATCGCTAATGTCGCGCTACATTTGCCTTTGGCAGCACTGTATATCTCTCGAGACTCTGACTCAGAGCCCTCAGTGCCGCGGCCGGCCTGGCTGGGGGAAGGACGTGTGGCCTGTCGTGCTGCCGCTCCCTCGCACTCCATCTACACGCTTAAGAGGCTTTAAAAGCCTATAAATTACTGTAAATTGCCATGGCGTTCGGGAACATCTCCCGCAGATTTCAGACTCAATAATAATGCTGAGATTAATATTAAAAACTAATTGACTTCTGTTGATCATTTCAAATGTCTAAACCTAGTTCGACTAAACCCTAGACTTATTTAATAGTCAGGATAATAACAACTATAATAGTGTCCCATTTAAAATTAACCCCTGTCAAACGGGGATGTTTGTAACTTCTACTACCTGGCAGGCGGGCATATTTACCCTAAACGAGCTTCATTCTATGCTTTTTTTCATGCATAAAAAAGAGATAGAGCATAATACAATTATGTATCCGTGAAAGGGCGATAATAGAGCTTTCCAATGACACCTGAATCATCCTTGTACAACCACGGGTTCTCTTGCAACGATCCCGCAACATGAGGGCAAAAACCCTAAAATACGGTAATTTCCCGAGTTTTTCCTTGTCTCGCGAGGCCGAGGGTGTGGAATGTTGCAGAGGTGGTGTCAGTTGT
Source organism: Paralithodes platypus (assembly GCA_032716605.1). Lineage (NCBI taxonomy): Eukaryota > Metazoa > Arthropoda > Malacostraca > Decapoda > Lithodidae > Paralithodes > Paralithodes platypus. The sequence goes on from CM064531.1 coordinate 3,200,331, forward strand.
GGTGCGAGGGCTGTGCCGAGCGGTCAGAGCCCGCCTATCGTCCTCCCAAAGTGTGGACTCTCTCTCAGAGCCGATAATGTGCTCAACATCCCTTCCGACATATGTCGGGTCCTGCAGGGGTGGCCATGGTTCTCTCGCCCAACATATGTCGGGCCCCGCGGCTTGAGAGTTAAACTAGACTCCCTTTTCCATAAAAGTGGGTAAAATTAGTGGCTCTGTCTCGAGTCAGCCACCCCCAGGCTATGGGGCATGTTCATACAAACATACACACAATTAAAATCGGTTTGGTCCATTGGATTATGCGTAGCACAAGGAATCCAAACATATCCCTACTTGTCAAAAAAAAAAAAAAAAAAAAAAAAAATTACTCCAAGATATTTTAACTTTTAAATTTTAAGCCGATAACATAAGTCACTTCCACAATTTACTACCTCTGCTGTTCAGAACTCATTAATTTCACAACCACTTTTCTTAGAAACTCACTCAATTTTGATCGCCTGTGCGTCAGTCAAAAAACATTTGTTAATAGTTTTTCTTGAACGGAGGACATTATTAGGTGCATGGATGTTTTTATTCTAATTTCATCACAGACAAAAAGGCTACTTACTATCAAGAGGACTGCATATAAAAGGCTCTATGCAAAGTGCAGTTAGAAATAAACCCAAAGCTACAGAGGGCAGGCCGAGATGTTTGTTGGCAGCCATAGTGGTGGGAAATAGCACACCCTCTAGATAAAGATAAATGAATGATACTGACACCCTTACCTATCACAATGACTGTTCTGCTTCCTGGACAACTGAACAAGTAAACCATTTCAACCAGTAGATATTAAGGGGGGATGGGCCGGTTTTCTGGACCACTTTCTCCCTCACGTTTAGCCCCATTAGTTTTGAGATTATAAGAAGTTCGGCCCATTAGTTTGGCGATTTTAACACCTTTCGCCCCATTTCGTTGTCAATTTTAAGACCTTTCGTGCCATTTAGTTATCGATTATTTCCTGGCGAGCAATAGCGAGCCTGCAATTTTAAGAGGAACAGGACTTCGGCCGGGACATTTTTCTACCGAAAAATGTACAAATTTATCTTGAAGGGGGGTCTAGGGGGTGTTTTTCTAAGCTTGATGGAGGTCTAGCGAGGAAACTAAAAAAATACATGAATAAATTAATTAATAGACCAAACAAACGGCCAGTCTCCCCTTAACCACTGCAGGCCAGCCCTGTGAGAGTCTCCACAAACTGTGCCAACTTAACTAGCACCACATTAATGTCTTAACCTAACTTAAATGTACTAAGTGAGTTTGGTTGATATCTACTATAGTCTATTCACTATATATATAGGCCAAAAATAACTTTCACTTCTTTACTCAAAAACGAAGATAGCAATCAAGCTGATATTCCTATCATTTGGGAAGAGCCAGCCAGGGAATAGGTGTGAACATTTACTGTTCATTTACTCTAGTCCTTTTTGAGCTACAAGAGGTTAGTGGTAGTGGACCTGAGTATATACATACATACATACATACGAACCACCTTGTGGAGGTTTTTAGTTTGTTTCCTACTCTTCCAGCAATCTTAAAATGTCACCCCCTTGACCCCCATTCAAGATAAATTTGTAAATTTTTCGGTAGAAAAATGTCCCGGCCGAAGGACGTTTACTCTTAAAATACAGGCTCGCTATCGCTCGCCAGGATAAAATCGACACCTAAATGGCACGAAAGGTCTTAAAATTGACAGAATGGGGCGGAAATTATTAAAAATCACCAAACTAATGGGGCAAACGTCTTAACATTTCAAAAGCAATGGGGCTAGACATGAGGGAGAAAGGGGTCAAGAAAAAAGTCCCTGAAGTGGAAATCTGCCCTTATGCGGAACACACAACAATATACAATAAAACTTCACACAACTTACGTTCACAGTAAAACCCCTAAATTATTCCCGCGATAATATGTCCAGTCTCCGTTTACTAAAAGGCTTTGTACTACCTCCTTGCCAGACTAAAGCCGGTATCACACGAGAGCTTTTATAGTCAACATTTTATAATCAAAATTTTTCTGGCAACATTTCTGGAATATTTTGCACTGGTATCGGAAACTAGACTGATGGTAGATGAATTTAGGTAACATAACAAATATTAAATGTTTACCTCATAAGCTGCCAGACCAGTTTTGAGGATAAATGTTGAGGGAAAAAGTGCTTGTGTGATACCGGCTTAACCCTCTCCGACATATGACGCGATTTTGAGCCTGTTGGGGATACTTTAAAGCCTTTGTTACCATCAGAGGTATTTAGAAACCTTTAGTTTAGTTACTTCAACCTCTGTAGTTGTCTTTGAGTTAGCTGTGGGCAGACAACTAATTTTGGAGAGGTAATGATAAGAGTGAGAGAACTCTATTTCTTATTGCTAATCTGCCAACCTCTGCGTCATAAATGCGTGAAAGGGTTAATCAGTGGCCAGCTGTTACTTTCTCACCAGAAAAACGATAACAAAACACTAACATAACCACGAAGCATCTGAGTGTAGTTGGCTGTGTTCTTACCCAACACCAGGTATTCGTCGCTTATATGACTACTTGTGTTAAGGGGAGGAAGACCGTTTTTCTGGACCCCCTTCTCCCTAATGCTTAGCCCCACTAGTTTTGAGTTCGGCCAATTAGTTTGACGATTTTAACACCTTTCGCCCCATTTTGTTGTCAATCTTAAGACCTTTCGTGCCATTTAGGTGTCGATTATTTCCTAGCGAGCGATAGCGAGCCTGCAATTTTAAGTGGAATCGGCCTTCGGCCGGGACATTTTTCTACCGAAAAATTTACAGATTTATCTTGAAAGAAGGGGCTAGGGGGTGTTTATCTTGAAAGAAGGGGCTAGGGGGTGTTTATCTTGAAAGAAGGGGCTAGGGGGTGTTTATCTTGAAAGAAGGGGCTAGGGGGTGTTTATCTTGAAAGAAGGGGCTAGGGGGTGTTTATCTTGAAAGAAGGGGCTAGGGGGTGTTTATCTTGAAAGAAGGGGCTAGGGGGTGTTTATCTTGAAAGAAGGGGCTAGGGGGTGTTTTTCTAAGCTTGATGGAGGTCTAGGGAGGAAACTAAACACAAATATATGAATACATGAATTAATAGATCAAACACACAGCCAGTCTCCCCTTAACCCCTTCTGTACCAGCGACGTCTTTCTTATTTGATGTCAGCTTCATTTAGACGATTTTACGAAGCTTAGGAAGGATATATATGGTAGCCAAAAGGATTAATCGAGACAGTTTGTAGCCTTTGAATTGGTAAACGTCACTCTTAAGCTGGATAAAATCGTCTAATAGTTGCCAGAATATATGGAAAAGGACGTCACCGCTGCTGAATGGGTTAAGGGGGATGGTTCACTTTTTGGTCAATATTTCCACTTATTTATTATTTTTCTAGTTTCCTCCCTACTGTAGCCCTCCATCAAACGTTAATAAAAACATCCATTATTATACCCCTTCTAGAATAATTTGTACATTTTTCGGTAGAAAAATGTCCCGGCCGAAGGCCGATTCTTCCAACATAACAGGCTCACTATCGTTCGCCAGGGAAAAAATCGACACCTAAATACACGAAAGGTCTAAATATTGACGAAGAAATGGGGCGAAAGGTCTTAAAGGTGGGGGCGCATGGGTTGAGGTAAACATGGACAAATAATCACCAACCTGCATATAATTATCCTGTAAAATGCAATGTCACTGAAATAATTATTAACAATGGTATAAAGGATTTTGCGGATCGTCTATACCGGGCCTGTGACGTCATAGTGACGTCACACCAGTATCCTCATCCTGGACTGGATGGTGGACTTACACTCTTGTGACGTCACAGGCCCGGTATAGACGATCCACAAAATCCTTTATACCATTGTTAATAATTATTTCAGTGCCACTGCATTTTGCAAGATAATTATGTACAGCTTGGCGATTATCATTCCATGTTTATCTCAACCCATGAGCCCCCACCTTTAAAATCGGCTAACTAATGGGGCAAACATCTTAACATCTGAAAACTAATGGGGCTAAACATGAGGAAGAAGGTGGACCAGAAAAACGGCCCCTCCCCTCTTAAATTGTGTAATTATAGCCAGAATCAAGGGTAAAAAGACGTCATCGTCCTGAAGGGGTTAACACTGTGTTTTTATGTGAGGGAGGGAGGCAAAAGACAGAACTGCATGTAGCGAGTGCCTCCCCCAGAGTTGAAAGAGTGACAGGGCCAAAATCAAGGGACGTTCGAGCCAAAATGCCTGGACACACGGAGTTTGAAGCAATTTAAATCGTAGGAAGAGGGAAAGACTGATTGTAGGAGAGAGTTCCAGAGCTCAGCAGTTGAATAGACGAAAGACTGAGAATAATGTTTCACTCTTGGGTTGGAGAGTTACACAGAGTAGGGGTGGGATTAGATGTGTGTGAATTTGTGTTTTTATCTGTGTTTGTTCGCTGTTTTATATTGTTTTTGTGTTTTCACTGTTCTTGCTCTGTCTTGAGTCGGTCACCCCCAAGAAGAAAAAAATACTAAAATAGAATCAAATAAAAATAAAAATAGGAAAAATGGGGATTGGGCCTGAGCATATAGATAGCTAGATAGATAGATAGACAAAATGGCATGCAAATTACACTGCCTACATCTAGTTTATTTTTTATTTTTTGTCTATTTTCTGTCTTTCTTCATTATATTATTGTTTATTTCTACAAAGTTATATAATAGTGATTAATAAATATAGCAATATTAAAAATAGCTACATTACAGCTGGACGTGAGGACAACTGTACAAATGTTGTCCCCAAAATGGCGTCAAATTGAAGAGTGCCCTGCGCATGCGTCAGTGAGCCTTTTGATTCCACTAATTGCAAAAGCTTAATTTAAGTCTTATATCAGCGCCCCTTTAATGTCACTGATATATATGATGATCCAACATGTTTAATATACCTTTTGTTATCCTTGGGTATCGATGAAGTGGTCCAAATTTTGAGTTAGATGATCTTTTTCGATTGTATTGGATATCTGACAACCCGCCGCTCACTGGTGGTGCCATCTAGCGGGGGTTATTATTATTATGTATTATTATTATGTATTATTATGTATTATTATGTATTATTATTATGTATTATGTATTATTATTATGTATTATTATGTATTATTATTATGTATTATGTATTATTATTATTATGTATTATTATGTATTATTATTATTATTATTATGTATTATTATTATGTATTATTATGTATTATTATTATTATTATTATGTATTATTATGTATTATTATTATGTATTATTATGTATTATTATTATGTATTATTATGTATTATTATGTATTATTGGTGTATTATGTATTATTATGTATTATTATGTATTATTGGTGTATTATTGGATTATTATTATGTATTATTATGTATTATTGGTGTATTATGTATTATTATGTATTATTATGTATTATTATTATGTATTATTATTATGTATTATTATGTATTATTATTATGTATTATTATTATGTATTATTATTATGTATTATTATGTATTATTATGTATTATTATTATGTATTATTATTATGTATTATTATGTATTATTATTATGTATTATTATGTATTATTATGTATTATTATTATGTATTATTATGTATTATTATTATGTATTATGTATTATTATTATGTATTATTATTATGTATTATTATTATGTATTATGTATTATTATTATGTATTACTATGTATTATTATGTATTATTATTATGTATTATTATGTATTATTATGTATTATGATTATGTATTATTATGTATTATTATTATGTATTATTATTATGTATTATTATGTATTATTATGTATTATTATTATGTATTATTATGTATTATTATGTATTATTATTATGTATTATTATTATGTATTATTATTATGTATTATTATGTATTATTATTATGTATTATTATTATGTATTATTATGTATTATTATTATGTATTATTATGTATTATTATTATGTATTATTATTATGTATTATGTATTATTATTATGTATTATTATTATGTATTATTATTATGTATTATTATTATGTATTATTATTATGTATTATTATTATGTATTGTATTATTATGTAGTATTATTATATATTATTATGTATTTTATTTATTATTATGTATTATTATTATGTATTTTTATTATGTATTATTATTATGTGTTATTATTATGTATTATTATGTATTATTATTTTTGTGTATTATTATTGTTTTGTATTCATTATTATTACTCGGCTGTTAACCCCTTGAGGCCTATTAATAGTTTACTTTGGCTACCATTAGAGTCAATTATTCAGCTTAGGAAGGATCTGTGGGAGTGAGGCAATAAACAGGTTGGGTTTGACCCCTTAGATTCTTAAGGGGGGTCACCGTTTTTTTGTTGTATCTTTCTCTCCTCTTTTTCTCTTTCCCTAGCTTGTATTCATTCGGCCCATTCAGCCAACTGTTTTAAGACGTTTATCCCCATCCAGGTGTCAATTTTTTCCTGGCAAGTGATAGCGAGCCAGCATCGTATGGAGAAATCCGGCTTCGTCGGAGGCATTTTTTTATCGAAAAAATGAACAAATTTAGCTTGTTGTCAAAACAAATATATATAGGCTATATATATATATATATATATATATATATATATACAGTATATACTGTATATATATATATATATATATATATATATATATATATATATTTATATATATTTATATATATGCTGGCTTGCTACCGCTCGCCGGGAAAATATTGACACCTAGATGGGGGTAAACGTATTAAAATAGTAGGCTGAATGGGGCCGAATGGATACAAGCCAAAGAGAGAGGGAGAGAAAGAGAAAAAAAGCGAGGTGGGCTCCCTTAAAATGACTCTACTATCTGCATATAATCGTGTAATTGAGGCCAGAATAAGCCGAATAAATTATGTCCCCGTACACTGAAAGGGTTAACGGGAGACAGACCGTTTTTCTGGACCCCCTTCTCCCTAATATTTAGCCCCACTAGTTTTGATATTTTAAGACGTTGGTTCCATTAGTTTGGGAATTTTATGACCTGTCACCCCATTTCCTTGTCAGTATTAGGACCCTTCGTGCCATTTAGGTGTCGATATTTTCCTGGCGAGTGATAGCCTTTGACCGGGACATTTTTCTACCAAAAAATGTACAAATCTATCTTAAAGGGGGGTCTAGGGTTTTTTTTCTAATCTTGATGGAGGTCTAGGGAGGAAACTAGCAGAGGATCAGTTCAAATCCACAATAAACAAAAATAAATAAAAAATAATCTAAAGGGCTTAGATACATGCATGCACGTTTGAGCCCTAGTCACCCAAAGGTATGTATGTATGTATGTATGTATGTACTCTGGCGCTTACCCCATTTTTCCTTTTCCTTTTTTTAATTTTATATTTTATGTTATTTATTTATTTTTTTATTTTTTTTGGGGGGGGAGGAGACTCAAGACAGAGCCCAAACATGGACATCTCAACACAGCAAAATACATAAAAAAACAAAAACATAAAATCACACACATCTAGGTCATCCAGGAGAAATACACAGAGACCCAGGCCCATTTGGGGTCCCCAGCTAGATTCCCAGGTCCCAGATCTCCCGGAGAGGCTCCGATTTTCACAGGTAGACACGTAACGAGGCTGCCAGCACAAACCCGGCCACCATGCTTCCAGGCGTACCCTTCATTACTACCGGCTCCCCAAAGGAGGTTGTGGAAATAAGAGAGGGTAATCCCCAACTGCAACACAGCAGTTATTTGGGAATCCCTAACTCCAGCACCACATTACTACCTCCAGGGATCATAAAAGATTGTTGGGAGCAGTGCACTACTCCCAACTACTGTACAGCACTGCATTTCCTTAAGCCGGTATCACACGAGAGCTTTTATAGTCAACATTCGATGAGGTCCTGATGTGGCGGCGTCTACGTCGTGGGACCACTTCCCGGAGCTGCCAACCGCGGATGGCTGCCGACCATCCACGGCCGGAGACAAGATCAAAGACCAGTGGAGGACAACCGGATGCCGGCCGCGGGGAACAGTCTTCGGGAGCAAAACCGCCACAACCATCCCCTGCCCCCTCCCTGGGGGCACGGGTCCTTGGAGCCGCTTCGGTCGCGCCGGGAATTTCCACACCTCTCACACCACACACACATATCACACAGTTTTTCCTACACCGAGAAATTACTCTCCGGCTGTCATTTCTCGAAGACTTCTTCTAGCTGGAGATATTGAGAGCAACCCAGGACCCACCTACACATACATAATTATGTCCAACTTGCTCAAAATCCATCACTTCGAGTCGCCACACTACGGGTTCAGTTCTTTGCAATTCATGCGGGAACTGGACCCACTTCACCTGCACAACACTTGCCTCCAAGAAACACTACACGAACACCTGGACCTGTTCCTCATGCCCCTCCCTCTCTCAGTCAAATCCCTCGCCTAAAACCCGTCCACCTCTCCTCCCCAACCCACCTAACCTTCCCATATCATCCACTCCTCCCCCTAAAACCCGTTCACCTCTCCTCCCTAACCCACCTAACCTTCCCATACCATCCACATCCTCAACTCAACACACCACACCCCATCCTAATCCATTCCAACCCCCATCTCCTGCACCCCAATCCCCACCCCCACCACCACCTCACCCATCCCAACCCTCACCCTCTCCCTCGGCCCCACCTCATCCTCGTGCAGCAGCACCCAACATACATCGTGCACATAACATTAACATTCTCCAATTGAATATAGATGGCATCAACACAAAGAAACACGAACACTCACACTTCATCAAACAACGGAACATACACATTGCCATCTTACAAGAAACAAAACTCCGCACAACACAAAAAACACCTACATTTCATGATTTCACCACCATCAGACAAGACCGGCCCGTCGGCGGCGGCGGTGGACTCATCACCCTGGTACACAAAGAAATATCATACATAGTCACCAGTGTACATACCAAATCCCTCCTCCCCCCAAATGATAACACAACAGAAATACAATCAATTAAAATACGCACTGGCAACAACTCCAACATAATCATCATAAACACATACATCCCTCCCCAAACATCCCCTACAGTACCAAATGAATACAGACCACACTTACAACACATCACAAACATCCCACACATCATCCTGGGTGGTGACTTCAACGCCAAGTGTGGTAAACTATCAATGGAAGTTAAATATTACTAAGCTATAATGAATCAAAATAAAATCAATCTAAATGAAAACTACTCTATATCTAAATTGAATTCAATCTGAAACAAGCTAATTTATATTCAAAGGTCTCACATAATAAATGTATCTATAGGGTAAGGTTATAAGGGTTAATATTAGTCAGGAATTAACTCACCAATAGTTCCACGTGGCAATGAGGCAAGGGAGAACGTTTTACCCAATATGGCGGTGGACAATGGGGATCGAGACTTCGGTCCCGATACATGAGTCAAGTTAAAGAAAGAATAAATGATTACATGGGAATGGACATGATTATTATGCTTATCTATCAGTCAGTCATGGTGTCGATGAGAGCGTCGTGATGGTGTAACTGTGTGTATTGTGATTAGAGGCACAAAAGCACGATCAACTGAGGGCGGAAAATTAGATGTTAACTGGTTGGTGTTCGTGAAGGCTCTGGCGTTCCTCGAAAGCACACCTTGCTGCCTTGGCAAACCGCCAGGAGCCCAAATTATCGTACCGCATCTAGGTTGCTCTATACGATAAATTATATTAATATATACGATAAATTCATATATACTACATAAGACCATGGCAATATTGCTTAATAGCATATTAGGCCTTTTATAACTTAACTTATTTACGATCTTATAATATACGATCTACTCGTCCTACGTCGTGCTGTAGGAGCGATCGTGACGTCACAGAGATATACGAGATCACAAAAGAGTCATATTCTATCGTATTTATACGATACACTACCCCCACAAAAAAAGACCTGAACCCCACCTTAAACCTAAAGTTGCCCAGTGGCTATCTTCTGACGCCACAAGTCGACGGCGCCAGCAGCAGCGCGTCTGGGACGCGTCCCGGTCCGAGAATGATCACCATCAGTTAGAGGTGAGTCGTTCCTTTGAGAATCCTCAGACCCAGCAATAACAGGTGGAGCATCAGATTGCAATGCGGAATCGAGCTCCAAAGCGTACAAACGTGCGATAGGACGAACAGTAGTTCCAGTGGCTGTCTTCAATAGCGCCACCCGCTCTACAGAGTCTGCCCCCTTGTATACCTCCAATACGCGGCCTAATTTCCAGTATAAACGAGGACTATCTTCTTTAATTAAAACAACTTCGCCAACTGTAGGTGCCGTTGGTCTACCAGAGGGAGTAACACTCCTTTCCCTCAATGCTAGCAGATATTCACTAATCCACCGTTTCCTAAAATCCTCGATTATCCTGGATATATACTGGTATCTCTTAGACACCGCTACCTCAGAGTACAACGAGGGATCCTCTAACTCTACTATGGATTGGAAATCAGATGGAAACGCAGTCAATGGTTTCCCATATAGCAAGTGAGCTGGCGTTAATGGTAGTGGTTCTTGCAGGTCGGTGTACACATATGTAAGCGGGCGATCATTCACGACTGCCTCTATCTCTGTGAGGACTGTCGTCAACTCACTCTTCTTTAATAGAGCACGTCCTACAACCGCTCTGAGTCCTGACTTTACTATGCCGACACACCGTTCCCACATTCCACCAAACCAAGGTACCTTAACTGGAATGAACCTCCATTCGCACTTCTTCTCTCCCAAAAAAGTGATGATAGTAGGATCACTACTCATATCCTTTAGATATTTTGATGCTTGGACATAAGTGGGAGCATTGTCGCTAAGAATGAGTTGAGGGAATGAACGACGGGCACAAAACCGTCTGAACGCCAGCATAAATTCTTCGCTAGACATATTATCACATAGTTCTAGGTGTACCGCTCGAGATGTCGCACAGGTAACAATAATATATAAACCTTCGCATGCTCCCTTGTCTTCAATGCCCCTGTGTAATCTAATCCTACCGCTTGGAAAGATTCTATGTGTTTTACACGGCATTCAGGTAGAGGTGGAGCTGGTCCAGTTGCATATGGTTTACCCTTTAGTCTCTGGCATATTACACACTTTCTTACTACGCGTCGAGCTACTTGTCGAACTCTGGGTATCCACCATGTGAGACGTAAATTTGATATAATATGACATACCCCGTAGTGTTTTACTTCCCTATGTGCACGTATGATCAATAGATCAGTAACGTGATGTCTTGTTGGCATAAGTATAGGGCGGTTTGTGCCGTCTGGTACACCCGACCACTTCAGGCGACCCTCACACCTGATGAGGCCATTGTCTAGGTGCAACCTTAGTTGACGCACTATATTAGGCATTAATGTCTTATTCGAGCTTTTCAAGGATTCTAATTCATTGGAAAAGGTTTCTACTTGAACCCATTTGATCAAAGTTACTTCAGCTGCTTTAAACTCACGAGCATCAATGTTATGACCCCTGTTGCAGAGTTGGCCCGTTACTTTAAGTTTGAGATTGGATACATATCGCAACACCCAAGCTACAACTCTGACTAGTTTATTATAGTCACCGAATTTTGTCCACTTTATGATAGGATGCGGTGGCTCATTTGGTTGGGCTGTAACTGCCACTGTTTCCAGTGGCAGAAGTCCCTCACCAACAGCATGCCATATCGTCCATTCACTTTCATGGAGCAGCCACTTTGGACCATGCCACCACAATTCGGACTTCATTAACTGGCTAGTCGTTATACCCCTAGTTATGAGATCACTAGGGTTTTCTTTTGTATTTACATAATGATAAGCAACGTCTGGCAATAGGGCCCTAATCTCATCTACCCTATTCCGCACATAAACTGGCAGAGACTTCTTGCTATGTATCCAGTTGAGTGCGACCTGACTATCGCACCAAACGTGAACGATTTCAATATTTAATTCGCTCTCGTATGCTGCGCGTACATGTTGCACCAGACGTGCTAATAGCAGCATGGCAGTCAATTCCATTTTAGGGATAGTTACCTTTTTAACCGGGGCTACCTTGGCTGTAACTAAATGTTCCCCAAATGAAGTAACAACATATATGGCTACCCCGTATGCTGTGGCGCTAGCATCGCAAAACGTGTGTAACGTAACGTCACCGAACGCCGCCACTTTACGAGGTATAGGTTTAGTACATAGGATGGCATATTCATTCAACAACAATGTCCCTTGGTCATTCAGGTCCTCGGGCAAACTGTCATCCAATCCTAATTTACGTCTCCAAACTTCCTGCATTAGAATCCTAGCTCTTATGGTAACGGGTAATGATAGACCCAAAGGATAAAAAAATTGCGCAACTTTGCTCAACAGACTTCTTTTGGTGTGCGCTCCTGTCTGCTGAGCAAAAGACCTTATTTGAAAAGTTAGTATATCATGTTTAGGTTGCCAGATCATCCCCAAATTTCTGGACTCTTCCTGGTTAAGAGATGCCGTACCGTCCACCTGTATTAAACTCTGAAGATCTTCACTATTAGTAACCCACTCGCGGAGAAATAGATGTGCATCCGCAAACAATCTGCGTGCTTGCCAGTATGCATATAACAAATCATCCTGACTATCGCTAGTACCCTGCAAATTGTCAATATATAATCCGCGAGATAGTTTATTTGTGTCCTCATGAGTGTCAGCTAGATGTTTTCTGATTGTGGCATTTAACAAAAACTGCGAGCACGTAGCCCCAAAGAGTACAACCCGAAAACGGTATATTATGATTGGACTCTCAGAGTCGCTAATGTCGCTGAACCAAAGAAAGCGGGTAACATCTCTATCTTCCTCCTTTAGCTTGACCATCAAGAATGCTTTCTCGATGTCACTGGTATAGGCGTACTTTCCCAGCCTAAACCGCAATAGATGTTGGGACAGGTCCGACACCATGGACGGACCTGTCACCAGGCAGTCATTTAGACTAGGTTGTTGACCTTGGTGGGCAGAACAGTCATACACCACCAGTATTGGTGTGGTGACGCTGTCTTTCCTTACCCCATGATGGGCCAGATAGTGAACCCTACCCTTCTTAAACGGTTCCTTGACATCGACTCTCTCAATAAAGCCCCTATCTTCATAACTCCGAAATACATCGTCATACGCCTGGCGCGTGCTCGGTTCGTTAGACAATTTACACTGTAATGCGCGCAAGCGACCTAATGCCAAACCATAGTTGGTAGGCAGGCTTATCTCACTGTTCTTCCAGGGTAAACTAACTTTATATTGCTTGTCTGAGGCACAGTAGCACACAGACTCGTCAAACCTTTGTAGCGCAACTTCCGAGTCATAATCAGTCTCCATAGGATTAATGCCTATGTGATCCAATCTCCACAGTCGTTCCAGGTCGAACTCGGCAGCCATCTTAGGGTCACTAGGTTGGGAATCCTCCCTTCCCAACTCCTCTGCCGCGGTTACATTGACTCTATATATCGAGACCGTGTCGACCAGGACCTTTGACTGTGTAGTATGCACGTTTCCGCTCATGCAATATCCAAATTTAGTGGGGATTAAAATTACACCACACATCTTTTTAAATCCAGGGTATACTACTTCATAATAATGATCCACACCAAATAGAACATGCACCTCACTCTGATTTCCCATGGGATCTGACAAGTTAACCCCTTTGCTACGTAATGCGTGTTCCACCTTCTTCACACCCACAGATACATATTCTGGTAGGGTGTCTACCACGATACAAGTCATAAAGTACCGGTTTTTACGGTAGAAATATGAAATCTCCGCTATCTCGTAGTCTTGCTTATCAGTAACCCCTGTGAAGCCCTGTAATCGAAGAGTTTCAGCCCCTACGATTCGGTGCTTCAGTCCCACTAGTACGGACCTCTTTATAAAGGAACGTTGAGACCCTTGATCTAGAAGTACCCGACAAACTTTGTTACTGTCATTACCTTCCATGGGAATCTGTATTGTGGGCAATATAGTGGTGTCTTGCGTGCTACCTAGTGCCACAGTTGTAGTACCCTCTTTTTTGACGTCTTTGACTTTATCTGCTGTAGGACACAACTTATCAAAGTGATGTCCTTTGCAGTGGCGACAGGGCCTTAAGTATGTAGCAGTACATTGTCCCTGCTTACCATGTTCCCCACTTAGACAACCCACATAGCTTCAATCTTTTCGCCTGTGCTAGTTTTGTCTCATTTGTTGGGTATTTTACGCAGAAACTCTATTTATGTTTGTTGTTACATAGCTTACATAGAATCTGAGCAGGTTTCTTATACGCACCCTCTTTCTTTTCTTTAGTCCCCACTGTCATGCTTACTGTTCCCCTCTTCTCCACATTCTCACTCCCTCCCAACACATACATTCTCCCTTTGTTCAACTGTAGATTATTGATCTCCTTACTGAACTGAGTTTTGAACTCCCCCAGCTCAAATTATATTACCTTATCAAGTATTGCCATAGGAAGCTTCTGACGCAAGATAATGACTATCATTTCCTGCATGGTAAGCCCTAGGGTGTCTAGCGATTGAGTATGGCACTCCATATTTGCCCTGAAGTTTGTCAACTCATCAACCTTAAACTGTGGTTCTGCGAGCCCCAACAAGGCAACGACATGGGCCATCTTCAACTGCTCTCTATCCCCGTATGTGGACTCTAATAAGTGTACCGCTTCAAGATAACTACCACCCACTACTGCAAAACCCTCTATTAAATGTAAGGCCTCTCCTTCCATTTGTTCCTTCAGATAGTGAAACTTGCGGACATTATCCAAAGAGGATTCATGAACCGTAGATCGAAATACGTCCCAGAAAGCTAACCACTCGGTTAACTTGCCCCCAAATGTAGGAAGATTGAGCTTTGGGAGGTGTACAGTATGTTTTGGGTCAGCCCTTCTATGGGCCTCATTATCGCCTCCCTTCTTACTCGCGACAGCACGCTGTAATAGGTACTTCGCTCTAAAGACAGGTTCGTCATAGAGGGCGCGATTATCACACTCTGTAACTATCTCTTCCTCCTCTATCATGTCAGCCACAATCACCTCACTCAGAGCCGTAATACGACCGTGGGTAGCCTGGACGTTTTCTAATCTAGCCTCCAATTCCTCTAGTTCAGCAGTAGTGATGAAAGTGTTGACGTCCACAATTAGCCTATTTAATACTCCCCGAAGTCCCGCCCTTTGATTTTTAGGGGCTTTGATCAGCACTCCACTAGACGGTGTCTCTTTATCATTTTTATTCATTTTGCATGTGAGCCTATAGGCTATGTATCTAAATGTTACGTTACAAAGACAACGGCCAAATAATAGTCTACTTAAGAGACGCCGACCGGCGGACTTCTATGTTATGGAGAAAAATAGTACACTAAATAGCAATACCTACTAATGGATCATATTGAACAAGAAAAAATGTTAGGTCAGGTCATATGTCACAGGAAGTCTGAAACGGAAAAGAAAATTATTGGGGAAAGATGATGGGTGGGATGCAGGACTTAGGCAGGCGCAATGATACAACCCCGGCGTCCCTCTCTAGCCAACGCTTCGTTAGCCCTACAATCTTGTCATACAGGACTTGATTGGTGTCTAAATCGAGGTGGACACCATCCTGGTCGAGGTCCCGGATGCTGAGAGTGAGAGATACAAAGCGGTACCTCGTTTCTACTAACCGACACCTCAGGGCGCGGTTAACAGAATTTGTTATGGCTTGATAGTCCGCCGCTGACAACCCTCGGACTCTCGTCCGGCTCTCAATTGCCACGATCTTACAACTCCCCCCGGACTCACGCTCCAGATCCAGCGCCACCTCTTTGATAGCGTCAGCTAACTCGCGGGGTACTTTACCGGGGCGTATATCATTGCCGCCAATAAACAAAAAAATCATATGAGGCCTAAACCGAACCACCTGCCCCCACTCTGGGGAGGCCCTCAGGGTGTCAACGGTTGCTCCCGGTACCCCGAAGTAGGTCAGCTTGAAAGTCTTTTCCCCCTCCGACGCCCGATACCACTCAGTTCCTCCGTCAGCTGCCCTTAGCCTATTTGCATATGAATGCCCTACTATGGCTATTCGCTGAGGTACCGGCGCCTGAGGTACAGGAAGATAGCCAAGCCCCACCCCTCCGGGGTCCTTGCTCCTGCATCCCTGGGCTAATCCCTTGCTCATTGCCTAAGAAAAATCCCCTACTGGTAGCTAAATCCCGGGTCTGGGCACCAATGTGGTAAACTATCAATGGAAGTTAAATATTACTAAGCTATAATGAATCAAAATAAAATCAATATAAATGAAAACTACTCTATATCTAAATTGAATTCAATCTGAAACAAGCTAATTTATATCCAAAGGTCTCACATAATAAATGTATATATAGGGTAAGGTTATAAGAGTTAATATTAGCCAGGAATTAACTCACCAATAGTTCCACGTGGCAATGAGGCAAGGGAGAACGTTTTACCCAATATGGCGGTGGACAATGGGGATCGAGACTTCGGTCCCGAGACACGAGTCAAGTTAAAGAAAGAATAAATGATTACATGGGAATGGACATGATTATTATGCTTATCTATCAGTCAGTCATGGTGTCGATGAGAGCGTCGTGATGGTGTAGCTGTGTGTATTGCTGTATGTGTATTGTGATTAGAGGCACAAAAGCACGATCAACTGAGGGCGGAAAATTAGATGTTAACTGGTTGGTGTTCGTGAAGGCTCTGGCGTTCCTCGAAAGCACACCTTGCTGCCTTGGCAAACCGCCAGGAGCCCAAATTATCGTACCACATCTAGGTTGCTCTATACGATAAATTATATTAATATATACGATAAATTCATATATACTACATAAGACCATGGCAATATTGCTTAATAGCATATTAGGCCTTTTATAACTTAACTTATTTACAATCTTATAATATACGATCTACTCGTCCTACGTCGTGCTGTAGGAGCGATCGTGACGTCACAGAGACATACGAGATCACAAAAGAGTCATATTCTATCGTATTTATACGATACCAAGACGTTGGCCTGTTTTGTCGACAACCCCGACACAGACAGAGGGCTGGTACTACAAAATCAAACTGATAACCTCATCATCCTTAATGACATCCATCAACATACCCATATTCCCCACCAAGCCCTCTATAACCCATCATCTCCAGACATCACCTTTTTCTCCCCAGAACTCGCCCCCACAACATCCTGGAGGGTGGTCAGAATCTTAGGCTCTGACCACCTCCCGATCATTATCACCACCAAAACCAGACTCACCCCAGCTAGCCACAAACACACATACACCAATTATAAAAGAGCTAACTGGGAAGTATTCACAAATGAGATAGAACAACACTTCACAACTCTAAACAGTACGCCCATCACTAACATCAACAATGCTGTACACATACTCAATAAAACTATCCAAAACGCTGACAAGAAACGCATTCCAAGAGGTAACAGAAAAAGACACAACCCCAACTTCACACCAGAAATTCAAAACCTCATGTTGTGAATCCTAGCTGGATATATACCGTAGTTTGAATTTCCCGGGTTCACGACAGCTGGTTCCTTTTTGTTTATACACATTACTTTATTTATCTTTGTGGATAAATATTACTGTGGTTGCACCAATTATATCTTAGTTTATTTTCCCTTATTATTTAATCATGGGAGACAATATAGAACCCTTAAATATATTTATATTGTTACAATAAAAGGGTATCTCAGTACACTTCACACAGAGACTTCGTCCCGTTCACAACAAACCACCAGTTGCTGCCACATAACAACAGAACTTCACTGAACTACACCTACGGACATGTCCATCACCTAACCTACACTCTTTGCATCACAGCTAAGTTCCTTTAATACTAGAAGTACTTCATAGACATTACTGGGACTACCACAGATAGCCTATACATACATGTTTACAAGTAAGTCAAACGCCGACCCGGTATCATATTTATAGCCTAGGCCATTTCATCTTCCCAGGTCTAATTATTTACTTTATATCCGTTTCTCCTCTACCCCCTAGGAATAATAATCAGGATATAATTGGTGCCGTGACCAGGATACTGGGCCATCTGTTATATATTGATAGTGATTGGGGGGGTATTAGGCCTGACTTGTCTGCATTTGTGTAGAGCTGGGCGATCCAGTGGACAAATGTTGAGGGGCGTATATGTCCGGGATTTTCCGCTGGACCGTCCAGTGCACTGCCCTGCTTTTTTTTTTGTTAAGCAGTTCTATAGACCAGGGGCAAAGGTGGACACTGTCAGACAGACCTCAGCCTGGGTTAGATGTGCCAGGGAGCCGGAAGGTGTTAGATAGGCTACTGAACAGAGTGCATGCCTTCTTTGAGGAGAAGGACGGGGCCGAGGAGGAGCAGTCGACGCAATAGGCTAGATCTAAAGACTAGGACGACGGCTGCGGCTGTTCCTCCTTCAGAGGAGTCTTGATCCTTCTTTCTTTTTCTTTGTAATTTGTTAAAATTCAATATAGCCTAGCCTAGTAAAGTAAATATTGTAAAGTAGAGTAATATGACATAGGGTAATTTTCCTTTTCTTTGATCATTTGTAAACTCACAGGGGGCACGCGATCTGCATGCTTCAATTTGCTTGGTTGCTGTCGTCATCAATGTAAGTAGGTTAGCCTAGGCTTAGAATAGATTAGAATAGGTTAGCCTACAGTGACGATTAGTATTGTTGTTCCTTAAACTATAGTTACCGTAAACTTTTAAGAATGGATGAGAAAATAAAGTCATTGCGGCGGTTCAGGGCCGCCAAGAAGGGAGGGATTACTAAGCTTACCTCTAATCTGTCTGAATTTATTGAACATGCTGCTACACTGCATGATGTAAGGGGTGTGAAAATCACTTTAGAAAACGCCCTAGCTGATATCGAGTCGTATAGCATAGAGTTGTATAGCTTATATTCAGATGATCAGTTAGAGGATGAGATGGTGAAAGATATGCAGTATGTTAATCAAGTAAACAGTCAGTTAGCTGAGTTAGATAGTGCTCTACAGACAACCACTACTGGTAGATCTCATGATAGTGCAGCAAGTAGGAAGCAGAAGGGTATTAAGCTACCCTCCCTGAAGTTGCCAGTTTTTGATGGGGATCCAACACAGTGGGTGGGTTTCTGGGAGCTCTTTGATTGTAGTGTTCACTCCCAAACAGACTTAACTGACATTCAGAAATTTACGTCTAAATGGACAACTTAGTGGTGAGGCTCTACAAATTGTTAGTGGATTTAGTTTGGTCGCTGCAAGTTACGAACCAGCGGTCACTATATTGAAAAAACAGTTATGGTCAAAAGAATCGTATCAAAGCAGCTCACATAGCGAAACTGTGTAATCTCCCACATCCTAGCCAGGAGGTCAGTGCTCTGAAAGATTTTTCCGCGTCATTTGAGTGTGCGTTAGAATCATTACGCTCTATGGATGTAACAGTAAGTGAAATGTGTGCAGTACTGTTGCATAATAAACTCCCTAGTGCACTCTCTGAAGTGATTAAGCGTGAATTAAAAGACAACTGGCTGGATGTGGATGAATATGTTCGTGTGTTTAAGACTGAAGTGTGCAATCTAGAAAGTAGACATAATCCACTAGAACAGTTTGGGGCGACCGCCACAGCAGCATATGCAGTGTATCAGAAACCCGATACCAAGCAGAAGTATGGATGTAAGTTGTGTTTAAAGACAGGACATTTTTGGGCAAAGTGTACAAAATACAAGAACAGTCCCGCCAAGGCCAATAGAGCAAGGCAGTTGAAATTGTGCGTCGGGTGCCTGTCGTCAGAACATGGCAGCCAGGGGTGTACTAACCCTAAAATTAGGCTGTGTCGATTCTGCCAACAGAAACATTTTAATTATTTGTGTCCGACGCCACGCCTTGAACAAACTGGACAACAAGTGGCCCCTGAACCAACAGTGACCATGGCTGTGGCTTCGGGCCGTAATGCAGTGTTGTTGCCTACCATTCAGATTCCCTTGACCGACAGAAACGGTCATACCAGTAGAGTAAGAGCTTTGTTGGACCAATGTTCGCAATGTACCTTCATCTTGCGCTCTGCTTTATCGCAGCTTGATTACGTTAGGGTCAGTAAGGAACAGCTAAAGCTCCAGGGATTTACTGGCTCACTTGGTAGTACTGAGTATGAAATAGTAGAGTTAACCTATCATCACAGAAGAAGGGTACGTAATTTGAGAGCCATTGTGGTGGAGGAGTTACCAGTATACAAGCCAGGGAGGGGATTAGAGATGGAGGTAAATGCTATAAAGGCTCGGGGTTACAAATTAGCAGATCCAGGTATCACTGATGGAGATATGATAGGGTTACTGATTGGGGCGGACTTTTATTACCACTTTGTACATTCAGGCTATGTCAGGGAAGGAAGTATAGTTATGTTACCCACAATTTATGGTTACGCACTGAGTGGCACTTATCAGTCAGATATAGAAGAGACCCATGTAGAGTTAGTCACTGTTCTTAAGTTAGCAGTAGACCCTTTAGTGGAGATACAGGAAGGTATTGGCAGGAATTCTCCAGAATTAAAGGATCTGACAGCTCTATGGGACTTGGACCATATTGGTATAAGTCCTTATGAGACTGGTAAGGGAGGGGAGAAAGTCTTAAATAGATTTTCTGAAACGGTACAGTATTCCGAAGCACAGGGACAGTATATAGTGGAACTGCCGTGGAGAGATAACATAGATAAATTACCTGATAACTTTAAGTTAGCCCTGGGCAGAATGAGAGGCTTTCAGCGTAAGTTTATAAAAGATCCCAACTACTGTCAACAGTATACAAAGGTTCTGGATAATCAGATAGAAAGGGGGTTTATTGAAAGGGTAGAAAACAGGAATCAGGCTGGTCATCCCATTCACTACTTAGCTCACCATGGTATTACCAAGGATAGTGTTACTACGCCTGTACGGATAGTGTTTGACTGTTCGGCTAGGATGGACGAGAAGGCGTTCAGTCTGAATGACTGTCTCCATACAGGTCCATCGCTAGTGGCTGACCTCACCCAGGTACTTCTGCGCTTTAGATGCCATCAATTTGCCTGGGTGAGTGATATTGAGAAAGCATTTCTCATGGTGGGGTTGAGTGAGAAAGATAGGGATGCTACTAGGTTTCTGTGGCCCGTTGATCCCTTGGATGATGCAAGTCCTTACATTGTCTACCGGTTCCGTGCAGTTCTGTTCGGAGCCACCTGTTGCCAGTTCCTCCTTAATGCTACCATTCAAAAACACCTGTCTATGATACAGGAGAACAGTGAAGTAGTTAATAAGCTCAAAAGGGGGCTGTATATTGATAACTTGCAGGGGACTGGTGATGATGTAAGTGATTTGCAACAACAATGTTGGGATGCCCGTAGAATATTTTCCAGCGCTAACCTGTCTTTACGTGAGTGGGTCACAAATAATGGGAATTTGCGGGAACTGTTGCACCTGAAGGGTATAGCTTCCGCCAAAGAAGACAGGGTTAGGGTACTTGGCGTTGGGTGGCTAACTAATACAGGTTAATTGCCGCGGAAGTAGCCCTGCATTGGTTACGAAACGCGAGGCTCTAAGTCTAACCGCGAGTGTGTTCGATCCTCTAGGAGTGTTGCTACCGGTAACCATCCGGGCACGGAGGTTCGTACAGGACTTGTGGAGATTAGAGTGTGGGTGGGATGTCCCCATTCCAGATGACACGAGAGCTAACTGGCAGGGTATTTATAACGATATGATAGATAGTACAGGTATCATGTTTCCCAATCAGGTCACTAATTCTAAGAGGGTTACGCTGCACCTATTTAGTGACGCTAGCTCAGTAGCATATGGTGTAGCGGCCTATGCGGTTGGTGATGAGGTGAGTAGGTTAGTAATGGCCAAAGCTAAGGTGGCGCCTATTAAGTCCCTCACCATACCTAAGATGGAGTTGACTGCTGTTCTTGTCGCAGCTCATCTCGCATGTTATATATGTGAGGCCTACGCGGACGAGCTGATTATAGAGAATGTATACTTCTGGTCGGACAGCCAGATAACCCTATGCTGGTTGTCTAGTAAAAAGATTTTGCTTGTTCAAAATAGAGTTGATGAGATAAAGTCATTAGTCCCCGGCGCTAATTTTCGTTATGTGTCCACAGAGGACAACCCCAGTGATCTAGTTACCAGAGGGATTTCATATGTGTCCTTAGTTGCTTCTTTGCTTTGGTGGGGAGGGCCCATATGGCTACCTCACCAAATACTATGGCCTGATCATGGCCCAATAGGGGGCTCAATAGGAGGGGACACCACTGTGGGTTGTAACACGAGTCAAGAAGGAATCCTGTCATTGCCGGTACCGGTTGCCCCTACTGCCATATTGAATTGGGACCGATATGGCTCATATATGAAGTCATGGCATGTAATGGCATGGGTCCTTAGGTTTATTAGGACTCTTAGAGAGAAGACACAAGGTAACTATCAGGCAAAACCGGCATACTTGACGGTGCCGGAATTAAGAGCAGCAGAGTCAGCCATGATTAAGGTAGCTCAGAGAGAAGCTTACTCTGAGGAACACCACTATTTGTCAAAAGGACAGGGCACACCAAGCAATATAGTGAAGCAGTTAGGCCTCTATATGGAGGGAGGCATGATACGCTGTAGAGGTAGGCTACACTTTTCAGCTTTACATGATAGCGCCAAGTACCCTATCCTTATCCCTAATAAACATCGTATAGCCACTCTCCTTAGTAATTACTGCCACAAAGTGTGTAACCATAGTGGTGTTAGTTATGTTGTAAATTACATAAGGCAAAGATGGTGGATCCCCAAGATTATACAGGTAGTAAAGAAAGCCTTAAGGGGATGTATCATCTGCAAGAGATTGCAAGGTACATCATACCGTGCTGTACAGGCCCCTCCATTGCCGGAGTTTAGGGTTCAGGAAGTGAGTCCTTTCCAGGTAACGGGGGTTGACTACACAGGTGCCTTGCCAGTAAAAGAGAAGGGGGGTACTGTAAGTAAACTATATGTAGTCTTATTCACCTGTGCAGTTACTAGAGCGGTCCATGTAGAAACGGTGTCTAACCTCTCCTGCGAATCATTTTTGCATGCGTTCCATAGGTTTAGTAGCAGGAGGGGTTACCCTGAGATTATGATGAGTGATAATGCCACCACATTTGTTAGCGGAGCCAGTACATTACGGGAGTTGATGGATGATGCAAGGTTAAAAGGTACTCTAGCGGAATTCAAGTGCGAGTGGTGGTTTATACCGGCCAGGGCGCCATGGTTCGGTGCCATATGGGAACGGGTCATTGGCATCCTAAAGGCTGGCTTGAAGAAGGTACTGGGTCGAGCATTGGTTACCACAGAGGAACTGAATACGGTATTACTGGAGCTCGAGGCCACAGTCAATGATCGCCCGCTTGGTTACAGCTACAGTGATCTTGAAGACCCTCTACCCATCACTCCTTCACAACTGGTTCATGGGAGGTGGATCAGAAGCTTTCCAAGGCGGGAAGTCACGGAGGAAGATCTCAAGGACACGACTTGGCGTAACAATGATTCCGTCAACCAACGCTTCCAATATGTTACGTAGCTCTCACATGACCTGTGGAAAAGGTGGAGCACTGATTATCTATTATCACTGAGGGAGCAACATCGTCACTTAATGGTAAAAAAAGGGATAGCATCGCCGCAAGTTGGGGACGTCGTTCTAGTACATGATGACGGCCCCCGACTTTTTTTGGCGTATAGGTCGAATAATGAAACTTCTTCGTGGTCCTGACCACGAATGTAGGGTAGTTCAGGTAAAAACAGGAGCCGGTTTGACAACCAGACCGGTGGTTAAGCTATACCCACTAGAGATAGATTTAGAGGTAGTGGATGGCGACAGCAAGCCGAACTCTGATAATATCCTTCCTCCTACTGGAGCGGACCGAGGTGATACCCCTCAGAGGCCGTCACGTCGGGCTGCTTTGGGTTCCTCCCAGTTGTGGCGATCCATGATCGGGACGGGACAATTGTAAATACTTTGTATATAACTGGTGGCGGAGTATGTCGTGAATCCTAGCTGGTATATATACCGTAGTTTGAATTTCCCGGGTTCACGACAGCTGGTTCCTTTTTGGTTAACGCATTACTTTATTTATCTTTGTGGACAAATATTACTGTGGTTGCACCAATTATATCTTAGTTTATTTTCCCTTATTATTTAATCACGGGAGACAATATAGAACCCTTAAATATATTTATATTGTTACGATAAAAGGGTATCTCAGTACACTTCACACAGAGACTTCGTCCCGTTCACAACAAACCACCAGTTGCTGCCACATAACAACAGAACTTCACTGAACTACACCTACCGACATGTCCATCACCTAACCTACACTCTTTGCATCACAGCTAAGTTCCTTTAATACTAGAAGTTCTTCATAGATATTACTGGGACTACCACAGATAACCTACGCATACATGTTTACAATTAAGTCAAACGCCAACCCGGTATCATATTTATAGCCTAGGCCATTTCATCTTCCCAGGTCTAATTATTTACTTTATATCCGTTTCTCCTCTACCCCCTAGGAATAATAATCAGGATACCTCATCAGACAATGCGACATACTGAAACACACCCCAGCACCCCACACACAAGACATCACACAACAAATCCAAGCACTCAACACCCAGACTAACAACAAAATACAAGAACAACAAAAACTAAATTGGAATAACTTCCTACAAACACTTGATCACAAAACAAACCCCAAAAACTCTACAAAACACTAAACAGCATCACACTTTCCAACAGCAACACAACACAATCACATGCTGCAATCACAACAACAGACTCTACTCCTTCATGTAAACAACAAGCAAACACTCTCATCAATCACTTCTCACATGTCAGCCACCTAAAACCTCACAAAGACGACCGACGTGTCATCCGACGTAAGAGACAATTCTCCACAGACCCTGGCTATACACCCTTCACCAATCACCAGACAAAGCATATCATCAACAATCTCAAGCACTCACCCGCCTGTGGCCTAGACAACATAAGCAACATACACCTCAGACACCTGGGACCACAAGGCATACAAGCACTCACTAACATATCAAACTACAGTTATTCACACAACACAATACCAGACATTTGGAAGCATGGTATCATCATCACATTCCCCAAACCCAACAAAGACCCCACACTACCCTCCTCGCACCGCCCCATCACACTCCTTTGCACCCCCTCCAAAGTCATGGAACGCCTAGTACTACAACTAAGTACACCCGACCTACCCCTAGCTCCAACACAACATGGCTTTAGGCCACTGCACTCCACAAACACTCTTCTAACAGACCTTACACAAAGAGCTTTTGACGGCATCAACTCAGCTAGACCACCACACAGATCACTATTAGCCACACTCGACATTAGTAAAGCCTTCGATGCCATCCCCCGCCACAATAGTCCAGTCAATATAGCTCAACCCAAGGAACAAATTGCAAGAAAAGGTTTCTTTGCTGGATCATGTTAGGGGGGGTCCTTTACTCTTCCCCCCAAAAAGTTGCACCTCCCAACCCTGTGCATAAGGCCGCCATCTTGGATTTTCACCAAGGACCCATGAAAAAGCTATTTTTGGGAATATCTGGCCCTCTAATAGGGGTACATACATGAATAAAAATGCGTAATATATGTTGTCTTGTCCAGGAAAGCTGTTAAGGCATGTTAGAAATGCATATGAACAATATTTATTGCATTAGAGTATGTTTTGAGGAACCTTTTTCACCGCAAACATCCGAAAAAAAACTATTTACTCATATTGAAGCTTACAACTGAGATAGAAACAGGATTCAAAGAGCTAAAATTATTTTTTTCTGTACAAGGAATCTGTTTATATTGAATAAAACAACCTAAAGATGAAAACTCTTGCTGTTCAAATGGTTTTGAAGCAATTTATCTAAAAAAAAATCTTCAGTCGGTATTGATTAAATGTTATTCATTAATGGTATTATGCTGCTATATGGTATATTACTTTCAATAAGACACCCATTAAACTTGCTGATATGTCCACTTCAACTTGGGTACAGTGTCCAGCTTCATCATACTTCTGGTTCAAGATTCGAAGTAGACACAGCCAGTCGCATGGGGTTTGGGGTCTCATATTCGGAAGTGCAGCGTTATGAAGCCAATGCTGCTACTTCAGAGGAAACCGCATTACCTGAGTGTCAAGATAATCAACTGGGCCAATTTGCGGCAGATAATGCAGACCACAACACAATCACATTGGATGGCAAAAATACTCTACACACAATGGGCATAATCTACATGCTTACTCCAGGAAACTTTGCGACAAAGTGTGTACCAAGGAAAACAGTAACTTCAAATGATGCAAAAGCTGCAGTAAAAATTGACATTCATGAATGGGAAGGTTCTAAGACACTGCAGTTCAAGTATGAGTCACTTGAGCCTTTTCTACAGACATTGCATTTGTCAGAGGACAGAGACATAGTTGACCAAATGTGGGCCTTGTCTTTTGTCCTTAAACCCAACAGACCAAACTGGACCGGCATGATGCAGATGCTCTGCAAGGGTAGTTATCTTGGTCAGTCAGACATTATTTTCCTACCCATGGTAGACATGGATCCAAACAATATGGCATGCGTGAATTCAACTCTACTGTTTGTGTGCAAGCTTTGCATTGCAGAGGAATATCACACCAGTTATAACATTTGACCTGCCTTTGTACATCAAGTCATGGACAGTTATAGAGGCAGCACCAGAAAATGATGAGCTCAAGTACATTGTGTTGAGATTAGGGTCCTTCCATACCATCATGTCCTTCATAGGATCTATAGGTCACATCATGGCTGGCTCTGGGCTAGAAGACCTTCTCAGCG
This sequence comes from Paralithodes platypus, assembly GCA_032716605.1. Taxonomy (NCBI): domain Eukaryota; kingdom Metazoa; phylum Arthropoda; class Malacostraca; order Decapoda; family Lithodidae; genus Paralithodes; species Paralithodes platypus. The sequence continues at coordinate 3,227,221 of CM064531.1, forward strand.
TGATATACGCCCCTAACACAGTCTTCAGCATGATGATGGGCAAGGCCATATCCCGAGCTCTGAGAGGTCTCTTCCTTGTTGAGACAGCCCTGCACACAAGGATAATGTTGCAAGCTCTCGGTCTGGATATAGAAATACTATCAGACTCGGACTATGATTCAGAGGGTTCATTGCCTCCTGGACCCTGGTCATTGAACTACCAGATGGTGCAAAAAGGTAGACGAGTAATGGATAAACTCTTCAAGAATGAGGAACTCACACAAGAAGACCTCTCTACAGTGGAACAGTTACGTACTATGATTAATAGTTACAAGGATTCACTTGCTGGTTATCCAACTGCTATGCTGTGGACCCAATGCCTGGAGATGATATCCCTTGTCAGAGAGTTTGTGAAGGCAGAGCGCACTGGGAACTGGCCCATGCATCTCTCCTCGCAAGCTGAAATGCTGCCCTACTTCGCTGCCTCAGGCCATAATAATTACACCAAAGCCTCATACATGTATCTACAATCCATGTCTAAGTTGGAGCAAAGGAATCCAGAAGTCTATCAGAAGTTCTTAACTGGTTACCATGTAGTTAGAAGGAGTGACCGCTACTGGGCTGGACTCTCTACTGATTTGATAATAGAACAGACCCTCATGAGGAGTATGAAATCTGTTGGAGGCCTCACCCGCGGTAGGGGCATGACTGAGGAGCAACGAGCTGTATGGCTCCTGTCCATGCCTGCGTGTTCTGCTATCAATGAGGCAATGCAAAACTTTACAAGAGTGAAGTATGTTTCCAGTGAACAACATAAGGATGCAACCCCACCCCGTATAAAGAGAGACATAGAAGACACAACCAAACTCCTTGATTTCATCCACGTTCATGACCCATTCACAAAGGAAGAAAAGCTCCATAGCATCAGTAGTGGAATTGTGGTAGACTTATCAGCAAATGCACATGATGCAAAAGCAGTTGGTGAAATCATTTTACATAAGTTGATAGGGAAAACAGTGTCTGGCTATACTTTCAGGAAAGCAGACCAGAATGTCTGAAACTCTCAAGTGGTCTATTGGTTGATTTATTTATATATTAATGATTCTTTTAGTTTCCTCCTTAGACCTCCATCAAGCTTAAACAAAATATCCAAGATCCCCCATCTAGATAGATTTGTACATTTTTCGGTAGAAAAATGTTAGGGCCGAAGGGCTGTTGCTCCTAAATTACAGGCTCGCTATCGTTCGCCAGGAAAAATTCAACATCTAAATGGAACAAAAGGTCTTAATATTGATAAAGAAATTGGGCAAAAGGTTTTAAAATCGCTAAACTAATTGGCTGAACTTCGTAAAATTTTGAAAACTAATGTGACTAAGCACGAGGGAGAAGGGGAGACATGAAAACAGACCACTGGACTAATGACACTCATGCAAGCAAAAACACACATACGCCAATCGTATTTTATAAATTTATTTAATAAATCGTAGGATTGTCCACCTTTCTTTAACTGTCTTCGTGGTGCAATGCATAAGTGTGTTGATTTTCGATGTGAGCATCCTAGGTTCGAATCCTCGGACTGCCACATGTGTTTGTTAATTTCATTAATCGAGTTTAGGAGTAAAGTTGGTTGGTGGAGAGAACATAATAATTCATTCAGGTTCAGTAGTAGTTTATCGAGAAGCCTTCCCTAGGGTTAAGTGCCCCATTAATTACTATTTCCTTTCACCTATGCATAGCCTATGATAGCGCAGTTGGAAAGTGTGTACATGCTTAGATTGATATGCAGGATTCGAAACTGCATAATAAATCGTAGGATTGTCCACCTTTCTTTAACTGTCTTCGTGGTGCAATGCATAAGTGTGTTGATTTTCGATGTGAGCATCCTAGGTTCGAATCCCCGGACTGCCACATGTGTTTGTTAATTTCATTAATCGAGTTTAGGAGTAAAGTTGGTTGGTGGAGAGAACATAATAATTCATTCAGGTTCAGTAGTAGTTTATCGAGAGGCCTTCCCTAGGGTTAAGTGCCCCATTAATTACTATTTCCTTTCACCTATGCATAGCCTATGATAGCGCAGTTGGAAAGTGTGTACATGCTTAGATTGATATGCAGGATTCGAAACTGCATAATAAATCGTAGGATTGTCCACCTTTCTTTAACTGTCTTCGTGGTGCAATGCATAAGTGTGTTGATTTTCGATGTGAGCATCCTAGGTTCGAATCCCCGGACTGCCACATGTGTTTGTTAATTTCATTAATCGAGTTTAGGAGTAAAGTTGGTTGGTGGAGAGAACATAATAATATTGTAGTTACCGGTTAAAATTACGTTTTCTTATATACGTTTAAGTAAGAAAACCAATATATTTCAATGGGTGACTATATGATAATGAATAAATGTCATTGCCATATATTATTATTATCAATAAAAACAAGTATACCCAGGTAATTTTTGTGTGTTACAATTCAGAAGTAATTTAGATACTAGAAACAACGTTAGATATTAACTTACTGTGGATCATAGCAACAAGCAACAATGTAGATAGTTTAGGATTGGATATCTCGAGCGGGCTCACCTAAAGGCTTCATAAGTTTTCAGTTATCGATTCGTGTGGACGTGTTTCAGAAATATCTTAACCGTTAGACAATTTCGAACTATTTTGTGATTTAAGTTTATAATTGTGATTGTTTCATTGGCTTATCAATCGTATTTACTGGTTGATTAGATAACCAGGTTGGTATTTAGCTTAATTGTGTCTGTTTTAAGAGTATTTTCCTCGGTATTGTAGGCAATATTTACGTTACTAAACTAGGCTACAGGATAACATCATAATGATGACCAAGAAGAACTTGGGCATCATTGAGACTGTTAAGAGTTACGTAACTCTTAACTACATAATCACTGGGGTTAAGGATAATTTGGTCCTCACTGATCTATTTTATGCTGGATACAAACACTACTGCACCCAAAATAATCATGTTACAGGATCCCGAGTCAATGTGGGCCGGATAATGTCAAAATTGGGTATCCGTGCCAATGTGAGAGTGGGGGGTTCCGCTGGGCCGGGTCAGAGGTACGCCTATTCTGGAATATTGGCCCGTGACCATTCCTTAATAGTCAAATCGGCCAAAAATAGTAAAGTCCCGAAGCCGTCAAAGGTTATGTCTCCAACAACCACGTCTGTCACGGTTCCCAGCTCCTCAAAGGACCGACCAAGGAAGAGCAGATTAACTGGACCGTCTCGGGAAGCGACCAGGAAGAGGGCTGTCCAGGACATCAAGACAAACTTCGATAATTTTCTGAACAATAATTTCGAAGTGTCTTATCTGTCATTTGATAAAGTTCCTATCGAAGATTTATACGCTAGCTACCAAAATTATTGTTGCTCAAAAGATATAGTGGTTGGTACTAAAGTTCATATAGGTCGTCTGTTGGGTAGAATGGGAATCCGGGCGAATGTACGAGAAGGGCAAAAATATCTGTACGCGGGTCTGAGGAGAATTGACAGCAGTTGTTATATGTCGCAGCTGTGTACCCTCCCTGAAATCAATGTTAGTTCCTGGGAGTTCTCAATGCCTGGGGATCAGGAGAACGTTGATGATTCTCCCAAGTTTTCTGTGGATGGTGATGGAGAAAGCTTGTCTGAGCCACCTGCTTTTTACGAATATTTTGACTGCAAGTTTGCATGTTGGTTGGAGAAGTATGAACGATTGGCCTAGAGTTGTATTGTAGTACCAATTTACGTGTTATGAGTATTGTTAACCCCTTAAGGACCATGATGCATTTTGAGAGTATATTTTGGCTATCATTGGACAATTTTATACAATTTAGGAAGGACCTCTAGGAATCTAAGGGGTCAAAGCCAACTCAATCATGCCTCTGACTCCCACAGATCCTTCCTAACCAGAATAAAATCGTCTAACGATAACCAGAATAAACTGTCAAAATGCTTCATAACCTTCAAGGGGTTAAAAGTGTATACATCTTACTTGATTTTTCAGCTTAAGAAGGACGCCTACCGATTAAAAGGCTACCGACTATCTCAACCAACCCTTTTAGCTACCACAGATACTTCCTAAGTTACAAAATATCGTCTAAATATAGCTAGAATACAATATAACACACGTCGCTGGTACTCAGAGGGTTAAGGGGAGGTATATATTTTGTTACCTAGACCTCCATCAAACTTAAAATTACACCCCCTAGACCCCCTTTATAGATATATTTGTACCTTTTTCGGTCGAAAAATTTCCCAGCCATTAGCCGGTTCCTCTTAAATTACAGGCTTGCTATCGCTTGTCAGGATGAAAATGCACAAAATGGCACAACAAGTGTTATCATTGGCAAAATAGGCCTAGGCTATATGGGGCAATGGTCTCAAAATCACCAAGCTAAAGGGGCGAACGTCTTAATACAGCAAAGAGCGAGCCAAACGTAATGCCAGCTGAGACATGACTTATTAGCGCGACCGTACCTGTATGAACAAGTAGAACATATATTATTTTCTTTTACATACCGGTGCTGTATATTAGGTGTATACAATTGGTAAGAAATAGGGGTAATGAAAATGAAGTATCAGATTTCACTACTCGGTTTCATTTCATCTGACGGTAAATTGAATCCCTTAGCAGCTGATTTATCGATACTTAATGCACAAATATGAAACTACTGTCTCTGCATCATATAAAAACCAAGTTTATATAATTAGCGCCATATTTCACTACAAAATCTTCGAAATAACTGAAAAATTTTCATGGGAACTTTGCAATATACCGTCAGACGAAAAGAAACAGACCTCCTTCAAGCTAAACATAAAATAAAAATCACATATTTTCCTGTGTACAAATTTATGTGGCCAACTGTACAAATAGTAATTATATCATTTGACTCGTGCGCATGTTTTACTTCATCTGTTTTATGGCGAGGTTGACATCGATGCCAGTGTTTTGGTTTAATAATGATAAATGTCTGCATCACAAGCCCTATATGCAGCTTTCAACAACTGCCAAATACTTAAGATCAAACACACTATGTTCAGATAATATCCTAAGCCTGAAGGTAATGCGGAAGTTGATTAATTAACTATCTATAAATTCGAACAGGACTCGTGGATTGTCGGGCAGGCGGCGTTTGAATGTGAAATTATGTGACGTCATTACTCAGTGCTAACATTATCCTGGAAGCAGAATGGACGTATCGTCGCTGACTCTTCGAATTTTACCATATTTTAGGTGCGTATGGGAATATGTTCGTGTATAATTGCAGAATAAGTGGGTACCGATATTCTATTAACGCTAAGGTAGTAATGCATGTAAAATATTGGATACATACAAGAAATATATAGACTTATGACTGAATGAGCCGGTTCGTGTCTGCTGTGTCGTCAGCCTATATTATAACAAACAGTAAATACGGGAATATCGTTGACCTCCAGGATGTTTAGGTCATAACGTAAACAATTTTCCGGGTTTAAGTTACCGACCAACCAGTGACGGGCCCCATCGATGATTATTAGTGTGTTATCACTTTCATGAACGATACTTTGTTGGTGTATATGTACTTACCGTCGCAAATTAGTTATAAGTGAAATACGAGAAACTGTAAAAAATAAATCCCTGTCGATGGTAGGTTAGGTTAGGTTAAGTTAGGTTAAGTTAGGTTAAGTTAGGTTAAGTTAGGTTAGGTTAGGTTAGGCTAATGTTAACCCCATAATACTAGGTTATGTTAGGCTAATGTTAACCCCATAATACTAGGTTAGGTTATGCTAATGTTAACCCCATAATACTAGGTTAGGTTATTTGGTTAGGTTAATGACAAAACTTGGCTCGGATTTCAAGGATTTAGCGGGGGTGTGGGGGCGGCAGCCCCAACCCATTATACTAGGTTAGGTTAGGTTAGGTTAGGTTAGGCTAGGCTAGGCTAGGCTAGGCTAGGCTAATTTTAACCACATTGTTACTGGCTTTATCCACGTTGAAAAACAAAAAAACCCGAGCCAACTTTCGAAATGAGGTTACTGTGATTTTGGACTCTGAAAAATTGAAAAACCCGAGCCAAGTTTGGTCAAAACTTGGCTCGGGTTTTTCCATTTTCAGGTTTTGTTACTTTTAAATATTGTATTTTCAGAGTTCTTCCAATATTACCCCTTTATTTACGCCTTTTACCCCGCAATTTCCCTGATCTTCATAGCCCTCCCCACTATCGGGGGCCGTGTCTTAAGATTGATGGATAATGGGAAAATAGTAAAATGCGACAGTCCTTGGTATTAAATAACACTGTATATCAAATAAAAAATAAAAAACAACAAAAAATAACCTGAAAAACTCGTCAGTGGTTGGTGATAAACATTTACCATTTTCCGTGTATACATTATGTTAGTGAGGTGCGGTGAACATAAAGGGGTACGTTAACTCTTTAATTATTAAGGTACAAACTAGCGAATGAGGTGATATCGTTGACGCCCGCTCCCCTCCCCCCCAACCTCCACCTTCTTCCCTAGTCCCCCCCCCCCCATCTCGCACTCCTAAATGTCCATCCCTGCTCGTTTCGCTATAATCCTGTGTATCGGGCAGAACTGTTCATATATCTCGTTAATTTAGTAATGATACAATATATTTCTATATTTTACATTCATAAATAGTCCCGGGTGGATGGGACTCGTTAGCCTTGGTCGGCAACTCATCTAGGGGAGACAGCCTTATACAAATCTGGGTGGATGGGACTCGTCAACCTTGGTTGGCAACCTGTCTAGGGGAGTAAACCTGATACAAATCCGGGAATTTTTATATTTTAATACTACGAATTTTCCGAGTGTTTTTATAAACAAAATTGGTCATTTGCATCAATATATAGTGTTTGTAATTAATTAGAAATCTCGGGAAAACCTATTTTCCCCATTAGGCCTATCGATCAATGTTGAGACAGCCCCTCGATAGTGATTTGAAAAGACATTAGCCTAACCTAATAACCTTACCTAACCTAACCTAGTATATATTATGAGTGGGGGCTGCCGCCCCCACACCCCCGCTGGTTGAGTACTAATCCATTAATAAAAACAAAAAAAATTGGCTGTCGATTATACGAAGGTGAAAGAAAAGTCGATGAAGTCTATGGTGTTTACTCTGCAATCTTCAGCTTGATTGTACATTGATAACGGGAAAGTACCGTTACGAAAATTAAATTTTAGTACCATACTTTTATATTAGGTTTTTCCGAGGGTTTAACACATTTTCATATGATCTTTAGAGCTATCGATGACTGAAAGTACCGTATTGACAACCTTGTTACGAAAAATAAATTTTAGTACCATACTTTTATATTAGGTTTTGCAGAGGGTTAAAAAAAAAATCTTATGATCTTTAGAGCATATAGATTCAATATTTATCTTCAAATATATCACAAAATTCGTGGTATTAAAATAACATTAAACCCAAATCCGTACTGCTTACCTAAGGGTAAGGCAGGTTAGTTGATGGATTAGCCGAACACCACTAGAAAAATAGTGCTAACAAGATACACAGAGGGCCTCTGAGTCGGACGGATCCTAAATTGAGTGGTCAATCCTGTAAGTCCTTCACTAAACTGGCTCGGGTTGTCCCTCTCACAGGGAATAGGTCCGCTTGGGGGCATTCTGTGTATGGCCACCCTCGTAAGGGGAGTAAGGCGTCCGGCAATAGATAGATAGATAGACATTCATAAATAGTCCACTAATATACTAGATTAGGTTAGATTATGGCTAGGTTAGGGTAAAGATATTGTTCAATGTTTCTTAGTAAATAGGCATCGGAAAAACAGTTCTACCCGCTACACAGGATCTTACTAATAATCCCCCCCCCCCCTCTATTTTCTGCATTCCTTCCCCTCCCCTCCTCTCCTCTTCCTCCCCTCCCCTCCTCTCCCTCCTCTCCTCTTCCTCCCCTCCTCTCTCTCCCCTTCCCCTCCCCTCCCCTCCTCTCCTCTCCTCTTCCTCCCCTCCCCTCCCCTCCTCTCCCTCCCCTCCCCTCCCCTCCCCTCCTCTCCTCTCCTCTCCTCCCCTCCCCTCCTCTCCCTCCCTCCCCTCTTCTTTCTCACCTCTCCTCCTTTCCTCCCCTCCCTCCTCCCCTCTTCCTCCCAATCCTCCCTCCCTACTCTCCTCTTCCTCCCCTCCTCTCCTCTTCCTCCCCTCCTCTCCTCTCCTCTTCCTCCCCTGCTCTCCTCTCCTCTTCCCTTCCCTTCCTCTCCTCTCCTCTCCTCTCCTCCTCTCCTCTTCCTCCCCCTCCCCCTCCTCTCCTCTTCCTCCCCTCCCCTCCTCTTCCTCCCATCCTCTTCCCTTCCCTTCCTCTCCTCTCCTCTCCTCTTCCTCCCCTCCCCTCCTCTTCCTCCCCTCCCCTCCTCTTCCTCCCCTCCTCTCCTCTTCTTACTTCACACTCTGGACACGACCTCTATGCTAACTTGCAAGAGAGTTCACTTTTTCAATTTGTACAATCTCCGACCCGTGGTAATAGTGTGCTTGACCTTGTACTAGCAACAACAGAAGAATTAATAGAGAATTTGAATGTTGGTGATGAATTCAGTAACAGCGACCATCGTACGATAACTTTCACTTTAAAGTTTACTAGTAACAAATCAAATAGCAGCATTGAGAAAGTCCCTAATTTCAAGAAAGCAAATTTTCATAAACTTAAATCAAAGCTTAAAGAAACTGACTGGAGCTTTCTGAGTAACAATAACGACATAAATACATCTTGGGAGTGTTTCACAACCACTTACCTTAAGGCAGTGCAAGACTGCATACCATCGAAAATACGGCATCCAGGCTATAATGATAAGCCCAAATGGTGGAATAAAGATATTTCAGACTGTCTGCTTGCTAAAAAATTTGCTAATGATAGATTAAAATCCTCACAAAATGACGAAGAACTGGTGAAATTTGTAGAGCTACGACGCAAAGCCAAAAAGTTAATTAAGCAAAGTAAAAAGACCCTGGAGTTACATGTTGCGAATCAAAGTAAAACAAACCCGAAAGAATTCTATAGTTTTATCAGAAAGAAAAAAGTAGTTACTTCAACTGTTGGACCGTTAGTCGATGAAAATGGAGAATACACCAAAGACGAAGTACAAATGAGTAATGCCCTCAATACCTTCTTTGCATCAGTTTTTACAACCGAAGACCTCAGTGATATCCCTACACCATCGCCGATTCAGATTGATAATTCAGATGTTCTAAGCAATATCACCGTTACAGAGAGAGAAGTATTGAATTGTTTAGATAAACTCAAGGTAAATAACACGCCTGGACCTGATACAATCTCGCCTAGAGTTCTAAAGGAAGCTAAAGATGAGCTCTCCAAACCACTGACATTGCTATTCAATGAATCCTTGCAGTCTGAGACTATGCCTGATCAGTGGAAGCTAGCCAACGTAACACCGATATTAAAAAAAGGCAGCAAATACCTACCCAGTAACTATCGTCCAATTAGCTAAACCTCAATTGTATGTAAAATGCTAGAAACGGTCATAAGAGACAGACTCGTAAATCACTTAGAGGAAAATAACTTACTTAAAGATACTCAACACGGCTTTCGTAAAAAACGTTCCTGTTTAACAAACCACTTAGACTTCTTCCACAATATCCTCAACCTCTACGATGAGAGTAAAGCTGTAGATATTATATACCTTGATTTTCAAAAGGCCTTTGACAAAGTTCCCCACAAACGTTTACTGCTAAAACTAAAAGCGAATGGAATACAAGACGGTGTGTTGAAATGGATAGAAAATTGGCTCAGCGACAGAAAGCAAAGAGTAGTCTTAAACGGTAAGGCATCTAAATGGACCAATGTAAGTAGCGGGGTACCCCAGGGATCGGTACTAGGACCAATTCTCTTTCTAATTTATATCAACGACATAGATGAGGGTCTCACCTGTACACTCTCAAAATTTGCTGACGATACAAAAATTGCAAATAGCGTACTCTCAAAAGAACAAGTTGACGATATGCAACACAATCTAGATAAATTGTCATGTTGGGCCCAAATTTGGCAAATGAATTTCAATGCGGATAAATGTAAAGTACTACATATCGGATACCTAAACAAACTATTCGATGAATGGCACTCAGCTTAAGAATGTAAACAGAGAAACCGATCTGTGAGTAACAATATCGAGTAACCTAAAACCGAGTCAACAATGTTCAGAAGTTGTTAAGAAGGCAAACACAGGTCATTTGAGCATAAATCCAAAGAAGTTATCCTAACCCTTTTACAATTCCTTAGTCCGCCCTCTTCTGGAATACTGCGTTCAATCCTGGTGCCCTTATTACCAAAAAGATATAAACAAGCTAGAACGAGTTCAACGTAGAGTTACCAAAATGATACCTAGCCTAAAGAACAAACCATACGAAGAGCGTCTTAGAGAATTAAATCCATTTCCTTTAACCCAGCGCAGATTAAGAGGTGACTTAATTCAAGTGTTCAAAATCATCAAAGGCATCGACAATATGAACTGTAGTAAGTACTTCACTATCGACCAATCTAATTACACGCGAGGAAACGGTTGCAAAATTATTGGTAAATCTTTTAACTCACACGAATCTAAGAATTTCTTCTTCAATCGAGTTGTCAACTTGTGGAATGGGCTTCCCCGAGACGTTATAGACTGCAGCACCGTTGATTCATTTAAACTCTGCTTAGACAAATATCTCGCATCAAACCCCCGACTGACTGCGTTTGTAAATGAATAACTTTATTTTATCCCCCCCTCAGTTACTAACCCATCTGTCCCCCACTAACTTCCTAATCCTGCCACGGATATTAGTTCCAGGGCAGTAGTTCCCTTTCCAATGTTCCCTTACCCACTCTAAACCACTGTTTGGACACTTGATCCTCAGTGCTTTGGAGGACAAGCAGCCTAGAAGGGTCACTAGATCTGATTTCCTTTGTCCTCCTCTCCTCTTCCTCCCCCTCCCCCTCCTCTCCTCTTCCTCCCCCTCCTCTCCTCTTCCTCCCCTCCTCTCCTCTTCCTCTTCCTCCCCCTCCTCTCCTCTTCCTCCCCCTCCTCTCCTCTTCCTCCCCTCCTCTCCTCTTCCCTTCCCTTCCTCTTCTCTTCTGTTCCCTTCCTCTCCTTTTCCCTTCCCTTCCCTTCCCTTCCTCTCCTCTTCCCTTCCCTTCCCTTCCTCTCCTCTTCCCTTCCCTTCCTCTCCTCTTCCCTTCCCTTCCTCTCCTCTTCCCTTCCTCTCCTCTTCCCTTCCTCTCCTCTCCTCTCCTCTCCTCTCCTCTCCTCTCCTCTCCTCTCCTCTTCTCTCCTCTCCTCTCCTCTCCTCTCCTCTCCCCTTCCCTTCCTCTCCTCTCCTCCTCCTCTCCCCTCCTCTTCTTTTCTCCCCTCCTCCTTCTCTCTCCTCTGACCCCCCCTCCTCTCCTGACCTCTAGGCTACCTGACAACCTGCCCCCTTCCTCCCTCACCCCCCCCCCCCCCCACTCCCCCTCTAATGTCCCCCGCCTCCCCACATCACCACTCGTTCCCAATTTAGGATGTTTGGTCTGTTTAAGGGGGTAGTGCTTGGTTTTGGTCTATATATCTATTTTTAATATATTTTTGAGTTTCCTCGCTAGACCTTAGAAAAACACCCCTTAGACCCCCTCTCAAGATAAATGTGTACATTTTTTGGTAGAAAAATTTCCCGGCCGTAGGCCGGTTACTTCTGAAAGTAGAGGCTCGATATCGCTCGCCAGGAAAAATTCGAGGTCAATATAAAGTTTGTAATTAAATTGTTAAAAAAAAAAATTGATCTTGTTTATCTATTTTAGAGTTGTGTAAGGGTGTTTTTATGTGTGCTTATAGTAGGGAATGCATATTTACCCGTCAAACAATAATCTAAAAATACGCCCCGCACTAGCGAAAAATAGCTGTATTTGGCTATAACCGTTTGCCGTGGGATACAAAATATGTTGAGGGGGTGGGCAAGCCCCCCCCCCCATTCCAACCCCCCACCTCCAGGATTTATTGAAACCCTCATACATTTAAACAGTAGGGGGCAAAAACCTAATTTTCCCCAACGCAATTCGCCGAGGCTACACTCGCGGCGGGATGTAACCAAATCCACCCGCCTCTTGCCAGGTAGGCGATAAAGAGGATTTTTAGTTCTATTCAGGATCAATAATACATTTTTACGCGCATTTAAACACATAGAGGAATGAAATACAGGTTATAAGAAACCTATAGGCCACGATAAGTGTGATGTCTCAATTAAATTACATAAACTTTATATTGTCCAAATGGAAAAATGTTATTTTAATACCACGAATTTTCCGATTGTTTTTTTATAAAAGAAATTGTTCATTTGCATCAATATAATTATAGTGTTTGTAATTAATTAGAAATCTCGGGAAAACCTATTTTCCCCATTAGACCTATTGATCGATGTTGAGACACGCCCCCGATAGTGATTTGAAAAGACATTAGCCTAACCTAACAACCTTACCTAACCTAACCTAGTATTATGGGTGGGGGCTGCTGCCCCCACACCCCCGCTGGTTGACTACTAATACCTTAGTAAAAAAAAAAAAAAAAAATTGGCTGTCGATTATACGAAGCATAGATACGAAGGTAAAATAAGTCGATGAAGTCTACGGTGTTTACTCTGCAATCTTCAGCGTTGATTGTACTGTACATTGATAACGGGAAAGAACCGTATTGACAACCTTGTTACGAAAATTAAATGTTAGTACCATACTTTTATATTAGGTTTTTCCGAGGGTTTAACACATTTTCATATGATCTTTAGAGCTATCGATAACTGGAAGTACCGTATTGACAACCTTGTTACGAAAAAGAAATTTTAGTACCATACTTTTTTATTAAGTTTTGTCGAGGGTTAAAAAAACATCTTATGATCTTTAGAGCATATACTGTAGATTCAATATTTATCTTCAAATATATCGACAAAATTCGTGGTATTAAAATAACATTGAACCGTCCAAATTCGACACCTAAACGGCACGACAGGTCTTAATATTGACAACAAAACAAATTAGGCAAAAGGTTTTAAAATCGCCAAACTGACGGAACGAACGTCTTAAAACCTCAACACTAATATGCTAAACATGAGGGAGAAGGGGGTCCATAAAAAGCGAGTACTGCCCCTTAATGAAATATGGATTGTAAAACTAGTATGTAATGTTGTTAGCTATGGCGCAGGGTGATTTAGATGCTGTCGTATATAGTGATCCACCACCCCGCCCCCCCCCCCCCCCCCACCCACCCACCCACCCCTCTCTCTACCCCAACAAAATCTACAACATAGTATAGAGTCAGTCAGAGAGGAGGGTCACATCCGTCGCGGTCCGGGATTTTTCGACTATCCCGCGGGATACTGGTGATTAAACTTCCAAAAAATCACACACAAAAACAAACGTAGTGTCGCGGTTCTGTGAAGTGCAAAATCGAACCGATTGATAAAATATCTGGAGAGATATACGCGTTTTGGAGAAAAAATCCGTTAACTCCTACAGCAGTGCCACGGCGCTGGTCTAGGACAGGCCTAGGGCAGGCCCATAAGGCGGGTGGAAAGAAGAAGGGAAAGAAAAAACCGTTACTTCCCAAAGCAAAGTGTTAGCTATATAGTCCTATGAAATCAAACAGGGCTATGGGAAAATAGGAAGCCTAAGTTAAAAGTGATAGTGAACATCGTATATCACGTAAATAAACTAGGAAAGTATAATACAGAGAATTAAAGTCAGGGGAGCTTTTAACTTTTAGCTTGGGAACAGGACGTATGCTGTAAACAAAATACCCTCGGTGACCGCAAAGACCATAAACACATATATCCCCTCGCTCTCCTGGACACGTCCCCTCCCCTCCCCCTATACGATTTTACCAAAAGCGAAACTTAACCTCGACAGGAAAGGGTACCGACAAAACAAATATCGTAAATAATAGCAAACAGAGAAAAACAATATTTAAACAATTAATCAGTGCAGATTATTTCTCGACCATATCGCAGGTTAGTAGTGACGTTATTGGAGAGAAAGATCTCCCACGCAACCAAATGTGGTGAAAATTTGAACCTGAGCAGTGTTGAATCAAGTTGATAGGTAAAATATGAAAATTAAAATAGATACTATATTATACAGGTATAGGTAGCCTGGAAAGTTCGTTATTTTCCTAGGGTGCCGTATATTCCGTTAAACAGTCGACCAAAAACGGGAAAAGTGGTTAGGGCAGTGAGAATTCTGTTTCATAAGATAATTATTGAAAGTGTTACTTAAAGTTACTTAAAGTTTAAACATAATGAGGGTAAACGAGTGGCACTCTCCCCCCCCCCCCCCCCCCCCCCCCCAAACTCCCCACAAACCGCGTAACAAACACCTCCTTGTCCTCCAAGCCCCCCCCCCTCTCTCTCTCTCTCAAATGTGGTGAAAATTCGAACCTGAGCAGTGTTGAATCAAGTTGATAGGTAAAATATGAAAATTAAAATAGATACTATTTATACTGTAGGTAGCCTGGAAAGTTCGTTATTTTCCTAGAGTGCCAGTGAGAATTCTGTTTCATAAGATAATTATTGAAAGTGTTACTTAAAGTTACTTAAAGTTTAAATATAACGAGGGTAAACGAGTGGCACCCCCCTCCCCCACAAACCGCGTAACAAACACCTCCTTGTCCTCCAACCCCCCCCCCCCCCCTCTCTCTCTCTCTCTCTCCCCCATGTAAGGGCGGGTGGAAAAACAAAAACAAAAACAAAAAAACAAACAAAAATGTTTACCAGAGACAACTGTACGAGTTGTAAGATGAATATACACATGCATGAAGGCACCGCATGTCGGATATGCAAGCAACCATACCACTGGATTTGCATAGGATTGACACCAATAAATGAGGCGTACAATACAAGAGGGAAGAACCTCCATTTCTGCGATAGTTGTTTCGATATCACATGGCAAGTCATACAGACTGTAGAAAATACAGAAGTACAAGATAGACTGAAATATTGCCAAGACATAGCTACCTTTCACAGAAAATGGGGAACTATTGGGGCCTCAGGGCCCATACAAATATCACAACCCACACACGCACACCTTCCCATGATAATGCCCACATTGCCTCCTGCACATCAACACACATCGCCTGCCGAACAACAACCTTTCGCACCCTACATATACACAAACCCTGCCGCACATCTCCCCACACCTCCCCAGACCCAGAAAACACCCACATTAATCCCATCTATGGCCATTGACCACCCTACTGCTGTTGATCAAATACAATTGCAGGATGAACGTAGGATGCAACAAGCCCCCATATCAGGCTCCCCTTCCACATCGTCTCCCCCCTCACCACTGCCACCTGCCCACCTACAACCGACCCGTAACTCCACCCCCCTGCAGGCCTCACCCACCCATACACCAAGCCTACTATCACCCACAACCACACTTAGCTCACCACATAACCCCTTGCAGCCCCAGCCCCACCTACTGGGGTTGTCTACACCAGTGTGCAGATATTATCTGGAAAGAAGGTGCTACTTTGGTCAAAAGGGCGAATATAATGGGAATTCATGTAGATTTGCTCATCCCAAAATTTGCAACAACATAACCAGTCATGGAAAATGTAGATTTGGTGAAACCTGCAAATACCACCACCCATCCCTTTGCAAGACATCACTTAAGAACAAGACCTGCTACAATATGAAATGCCCAGCTTTTCATATTAGAGGGACTTGGAGATATGCTAGACCTAACACGAATGGTAGCCCAAAAAACTCTCTAGCTATGCGAGGACGAGACAGAGGAAAAAGGCAAGGAGGGAAAGGGCAGATGAAGATGAAGAGACTGAGGGAGATGGAAGAGCACATAGAACACCTCGAGCACCTCCTGTCCTCCCAAGAGTGGCCAATACATCCCGAAGACTATTAGGTACACATAGTACTCCAAACAATCCCTCCCCAATCTTGTTTGCAAATATCCAAGGCCTAAAAAATAGAACCACGAACAAAGTACCATTTATTAGGAGCCTGCTAGAAGAAGGAAACGCTATATTTGTGGCTCTCACAGAAACTCACATTAAAGATCAGCAAGATAGTGAGGTATGGATTCCTGGTTACAACCTACATAGGGCGGACAGAACGCATAGATCACATGGAGGTGTAGCCTTGTACATACATGACTCACTGATATGTACTGAATTCCTAAATAACAGTAATGAAGTGGTGGAAATACTTGGAGTTAAAATAGAATCCCTAAATTTAGCAGTTATTGTTACATACAGGCCTCCAGACTCATCCCGAGAAGAATTCAAAACCCAGCTCAACAAAATAAAATCAGAAGTGGAAACCCTGGGGAACCCAACACCAAATATTATATGGCTAGGAGACTTTAACCTACCAAACATTAAATGGAGACAACTAGAAAACCAGTTAGTGGCAAATAACACCGGAGAAGCAAATACTAATACGAGAGAGCTTTTTGAACTTTGTGATTTTTTTAGTCTTACCCAACATATTGCTGAACCCACACAGGAAAACAATATCTTAGACCTGGTCTTCACTAAAAACGACTCTCTAGTACACAGCATTAACATATCGGACACAACATACTCAGATCATCAATTAATTGAGATCAAAACAACCTTAGAAAGTGTACAGACAACCTCAGAATCGAGAACAAAAACCGGCCCCTTCAGTAAATTTAACTTCAATAACAAAAACATTTGGTGGGAAGAGGTAAATCAAGAAATGGAGGAAATAGACTGGGAAGATTTAATGGATAACCTGACACCAGCAGAATGTCTAGTCTTAATAACAGAAACCATGACCCAAATCTGTAGCCACCATATACCTGCAAGACAAACAAAACGAAGAAGCAAACAAGATCGGGAAAGGAGGAGGCTGTACAGAAGAAGAAAATTACTCACGCAAAGACGCACACATCAAAATCTACAGGATAGGCAAGAGGTCGAAATAGATAGAGAAATTGTGGAAATTGAACAAAGGCTAAGAATATCATATGAACTACAACATATGGAAGAGGAGAGGAAAGCTATTGCAGGTATAAAGGAAAATTCCAAATACTTCTTTTCATACGCCAAACAAAAGGCTAAAACAACATCAAACATCGGCCCACTGAGCAAAGGGGACGGCTCTTTCACAGGGGACAAAAAGGAAATGAGCGAACTCTTAAGCAGGCAGTATGAAATGGCATTCAGCGAGCCTGATGAAACAAAAGTCATCAGAGACCAAAATATATTTTTCATGGAAACCTCCCCCACGGAAACCCCTCAGATGCTGGATATTGATTTCGGTCCAAAAGACATAGAAGAGGCCATTTCCAACATGCCATCCCACTCGGCACCAGGCCCGGACTCTTGGAATTTGATCCTAATGAAAAAATGTAAGGAAACCCTCTCAAAACCCCTGGCTATAATGTGGAGAAGGAGTCTAGACACTGGTGACATACCAGATAGCTTGAAAAACGCAATAATTGCCCCACTGCATAAAGGAGGGAGTAAAGCACTACCAAAAAACTACCGCCCGGTAGCTCTAACCTCTCACATCATTAAAGTTTTCGAGCGAGTCCTGCGAAGCAAAATTTCAACATTCATGGAGACAAATGAACTACACAACACCGGTCAACATGGGTTCAGAGCGGGAAGATCATGTCTCTCACAACTTTTGGAACACTATGACAAAATTCTTAAAGCGCTAGAAGAAAAGAAAAACGTGGATGTCATTTACACCGATTTTGCTAAGGCATTTGATAAATGTGACCATGGTATAATAGCCCACAAACTGAAAGCAAAAGGTATAACTGGGAAAATCGGACGGTGGATATACAATTTCCTCGTAAACCGAAAACAATCGGTAGCAGTAAACCAAGTCACTTCTGAGCCTTCGGATGTCAAAAGCTCAGTGCCCCAAGGAACAGTGCTAGCGCCCCTTCTGTTCCTCATACTAATTTGCGACATAGATACCAACACCAGACACAGTACGGTGTCGTCTTTTGCTGATGACACAAAATTAAGCAAGATAGTAAACACACAAGAGGACACGGGCCGACTGCAGGAAGACATGAATGTAGTGTTCCAGTGGACCAGGGAAAACAACATGCAATTCAATGAGGAAAAATTCCAATTAATACGGTACGGAGATAATAATGGTGTTAAAGAAATTACAAATTACTTAACAGAATCTAACCACATAATAGAACGGAAAGACAGTGTGAAAGACCTTGGGGTATTAATGTCTGAAAATATGGGTTTCAAAGTACATAACCAGGTCAAAGTGGCGGCTGCGAAACGTCTAACGGGTTGGATTCTGCGTACTTTTAAAACACGCGGTGAATTGCCTATGATAACGCTCTTCAAATCTCTAGTGCTACCGCGGCTTGAATACTGTAGCGTATTAACATCCCCATACAAAGCAGGTGAAATAAATGACGTAGAGAGTGTACAAAGAAATTTCACTTCGCATATAAGTTCGATAGAACATCTACACTATTGGGAACGTTTAAGAGCACTGAATCTGTACTCACTGGAACGTAGAAGAGAACGTTACCTAATAATATACACGTGGAAAATCGCAGAGGGTTTAGTACCAAACCTACATACTCCGATAGTCATGAAATTCAGTGATAGGAGAGGCTGGGAATGCGAAATCCCCCGGATGAATAACAGGGGTGCTATGGGCTCTCTGCGAGAGGGCTGGTTATCACACAGAGGCCCACGTCTCTTCAACAAACTCCCACGGCGAGTAAGAGACATGAGGGACATCTCGTTAGACAACTTCAAGAGAGCCCTAGATGTCGAACTGCAAAAAGTGCCAGACGAGCCCATCCTCGCAAGGGAGCGAGCTGTCGCTTCAAACAGTCTACTGCACCAAATCACCACCCATAACGAGGGGCGTCGCGCTCCTTGGTGCCGCTAGAGGAGCGGCGAACACATCCAAAGGTATCCAAAGGTAAGGTAACACAAACATGCACAACACAAAAATGTGGCTGGCCAACTTCCTAGCAGGCAGATGTGCACACGTATCTTTTGCCGGTCAGTCATCTAGAATCAGAAACTTTCCAAACGGAGTCCCACAAGGATCCGTCCTATCGCCCGCACTCTTCAATCTGTACATGCACGATATAACTACACCCAATACGCCCCAAATAAACTTAGCCTCCTATGCAGATGACATAACACTCACATGCACACACCATGACCCAAAAAGAGCAACATATCTCCTTCAACCCTATCTCAACACACTACATGGCTGGTGCACTACAAACAGACTTAATCTAGCCCCAGCCAAATCCACCGCAACCCTGCTCACAAGCTGGACAGGAGAACACGAATACATCCCTCAACTCACCATAAACAACACACCCCTAACACATACACACAAACCCAAAATCCTAGGAGTAACATATGATATTCATATGACATTCAAACAGCACACCACAAACATTAAAAAGAAACTGACACCAAGACTTAACCCCTAAATGTCGGCGAGCAACATAAGTCGAGTTAAATAAAGCTGGACTATGTGGCGGCGCTCGACATAGGTCGAGTGGCAATTTCAGCACGTAATGTTGCTGAGAGAGAGAGACAAGTGGTGGCAGGAGAGTAGCGAGCGTATGACTGCTCCAGACCACCGCGGCGAACCTACTGACACGAATCCCACCTCCCTCTCTCACTCGCTATATACGGAATTGTATCGGGAAAGTGGCTAATTACATGCTTTTTGCACTCGCGTTGCACGGTTATTGCAAGAAAACTAGCCATCATAAAAGGATCGTTATGGTGTCATTCGAAAGCTCTGTTTATGCCCTTTCAGGGATAGATACTTGTTTTACGTTCTGGGTCTTATTTAGGCATGAAAATGATCACGTAAACAGCCCTATTTTGGCTAAAAACACCCCGCTGGGCGGTACATATAAATAAACCGCATAGGCCGCTCTTAAGGTGTTAACGCCCTCAGGTCACTTGCTCACACAAAATTTGGACACAATAAAGAAACCACCACCACAGTATATAAACAATACATAAGATCAGTGATGGAATCCGCAAGCCCAGCCTGGGCTTCTAACCTAGCTGAAACACATCATAAGACCTTACAGACTATTCAAAACAAAGCCCTAAAAATCATTACAGGCTGCACAGCTACTGCACCCACAGAGGTAGATGTGCTGGAAAGTGTGAAAAGGAATAACTTGAGATGGTTCGGCCATATGGAACGTATGGAAAGCGAGAGAATGACTAAGAGGGTGTACGAGAGCGAGGTGGAGGGACAGAGAGGGAGAGGTAGACCGAAAGAGAGGTGGAAGGATGGAGTGAGGAAGTATATGAACGAAGGCGGTGCTGGTTGGGGAGAGGGGCGTCGACTGACTGGGGACAGAGGTGCATGGGGGCGGTGCGTTCGTGGCCACCCCTTCGGGGATCACCGCATCGGGCAATTGATAGATAGATAGATACCGGTATATATTTTATGCTTTTATGATATGACCCAGCCAGGGCTCGAACCCAGGCCAGTAGTGCAGCACTCCATCACCTTAACCCGTACAATACCAGTGACGTCCTTTTCCTTAAATTCTGGCAACTATTAGAGGATTTTATTTAGCTTAGGAAGAACGTCTACCAATAAAAAGGCTACAGGCTATTTCAATTCATCGTTTCAGCTACCATATATTATCCTTCCTAAGCTTTTTAAAATTGTCTGAATTTAGCTGAATTCAAACATAAGAGACGTCACTGGTACTGCACGGGTTAACCATTAGACCACCGAGGAGCTTAAAAGTAGTGGCTTCATTTGGAATCACATTCCATCCACCACCATCCGCTCCGACTCGTGGTCACGTAGCTTGATGCCATACACACATACACCTACCACACAAACACTAGCAGCTAAATAGTAGAGGTGAGTTTATTACTCGCAATATATCAATATAAATATCTTATTATTGTGCTGCCTGCATCCCCGAGACAAACACCTACAACAACATCTTTGATGACGAGGATACCGAACGAATACTGTGGGAATGAGTGTTGTTTGCATGAATTAGAGGGACTATCATTTAGATTTCTTAAGGTAACATAATTGTTCAGGTTATTTCGTCCATTAACGGTGCTACGAAGGGAAATAGTTGTTTAAGAATACCACCCTACCATCCATCATTCTCTATAGAGAGCAAGATAAGAACTCTAGCCTGCAGAACTGGCATCTCTGAAACCAACGCCTGCCCCAACAATGACAGCATCAACAAGGTCACTACTAACTACATTAACGACAAGGAAAACAAACAACCTCGAGACGCCAGGAATAGAAGAGTAAGATAGGACAGTCCACCCTACGCCATCCTCTACCAGCCAGCGAGATAGCGCTGTCTCGCATGACGTTACAAACTTCGGCCCTCGTGATATCACGCTACCTGGGCTACCTGCCAGCCGCCCTCATGTAAGCTCTTTAAAGGAGCCTAATACTAAAAAGGCACTATATCCACCACCTCACATCTTGGAGAAGTTGCCTGTGTTCCACGGACACCAGAGAAGAGCAAAGGGAACAGGAAAACTAATGACTGTCAAATGAGGGAATTGGTTGGTAGCTTCTCTCCTCCAAAGCTCCTCAAGTTTCCAAAGGCCAAGATAAAGGTGATTCCCAACACTGCCATGGCGCGTTCAAAGGCCACCAGTGTGCTTCTCAAGACACAACCTGCTTCGCTTCCCAAGATAGCCACGGCGTTTCCAAATGCCAAACAGTGATTCCAAACACCTGGAGGGTGCTTGTCAAGACATGACCCGTGGTGCTTCCCAAGACTGCCGCAGTGCCACAGTACTTCCAAAGAACAACTCGGTGCTTCCTAGGATCAACAGGGCGCTGGTAAGGGCCACTCTTGACAGACCACACCGGTCAAGCCCAGATGCCCTATGCCTGAGGTCTTCCCACAGAGCCTAGGGCAACTACCTTACCCATCACCCCTATCTCCGAGCCGGCCAACCCTGACGATCAAATTTCTACCACGCCAGGGAAACATATTAACTTTGCCTGAATGTAGAGTAATAATTAACTTCCACTTCAAGGCCCCTTCTAATCACAGCCCTAAATATATTTATATACAATACACACACTATCCTTGCTACCTTGCCAGAGATAATTATACCCTGAATACCTCAAACACAACTCCATCATTACTGGTGAAGATATACGGTAAATAGTTACCGTAATATTAACTTTGATACATCACTTTGCTATTTATACTCTCATAAACTCAACCACTCACTACACCAATTATCCCTTAACCCTTTCATGCACCGGGGGTTGTCATTTACTATTTAAAAATAGAATGATCTTAATCTCATACAGTGGCGTATCTAGGGTGGGGCAGGCAGGGCACGTGCCCTGGGCGCCACTTGAAGGGGGGCGCCAAATCTTCCTCAAGTAAACCTTATATTTAACTATAGTGCAAATATAATGTAAAGTATTATGCCTAAATACCTATCCATTCGTCGTTAATAGGCTATAATATGATGAATAACGCCATAGCGGTTTCTTATTATGATGTACAGTTACTACAGTAATCACAGTAGGCTATATATATTTTAAATAAAATTTAGCCTTTTAGGCAACGAATTCCTGCAAGCCATTGCCTAAACATAATAATAGTTAAGTTACCCCTCTAAATGTTTTCTGGGTGGTTTTCTTTCGTTACCGGTACTATATTTTATGCAATGTTGAAAGGTGTATATATTTATTGATATTCTGGATTATTTCTCATTTGACTGATTAGTTAATAGTAAAATATTGAAGAAAAAGGAGAAAAAGGAGAAAAGAGGGCTGGATGTGATGGAGATGAGCTGCTTGAGGAGTATGTGTGGAGTTACTCGTAGAGACAGATTGAGGAATGAAGAGATACGTAGGAGAGTGGGGCAGCAGGAACATTTGTCAGCCAGAGTGGACAGAAGGGTGCTGAGCTGGTATGGTCATGTTGAACGAATGGGAGATGAAAGGCTTACAAAGAGAATATGTGAGTCAGGTACAAGGGTAGATAGAAGGGCAGGAAGACCCCCATTGAGATGGAGAGACTGTGTAAGAAAGGCTTTGGATGATAGAGGAATGACTATAGATCAGGCAGGGGAAGTGGTGGTGGACAGGAGTGAATGGAGAATGCTTGTGAATAGTTGAGTGAACACGTGGTAATTTGGAGTAAGGGGTCGGGCGCAAGTTGGACTAGATAATAGTCCATCAGGCGCCTGGCCCGGGGAGACGATTAATATGAAGGGTGTGCCTGGAAGTGTGGTGGGAGGGCTTGTGGCTTTGGCTCCGCTGCATGTCTGCCTGCCGAGATCGGAACCTCTCCGGGTGGTCAGGGGCCGGGGGAGTGCTGGAGCGACCTTGGTAACCCTGGTCTCTGGGTCTTCTCCTGGGTGACCTGGATGTGTGAGAGTTTGTGTTTTTTATCTGTGTTTATTTTTTGTTTTATGTTGTTTTTGTGTTTTCCCTGTTCTTGCTCTGTCTTGAGTCGGCTACCCCCAAAATGGGGATTGGGCCTGAGCATATAGATAGATAGATAGATAGAAAATATTGTTAATACTTCGAAATTTACTATATAAGAGACCCACAAGAAAATCAGGATATAGGCTATTTATAACTTTAAGCATTCTCGAATGCTAGCGAACGTTCTTTGTTGACAAACACTAGAGGCACCAGGCTGCCCAGGCCAGGGACAGGCAAAGCAAGGATCCAGAGTCTCGGAGGTACGAAATATATGTATTCATCACTCTATACTATAATACTCCGTTTCATTTTATCTGACGGTAAATTGAATACCTTAGCAACTGATTTCTCGATATGTAATGGAAATATATGCCATTACTGTGTTTCTACATCATATAAATACCAAATGTTCACAATTCAAAGCGTATTTGCTACACAATATTCGCAACAGCTAATTAATCAGAGGTGAATACATTGTAAATTTGCAATTTACCGTCAGCTGGAATGAAACTGACTATAGTCTATAGTTTAACCCATTCTGTAGGCCATGTAGGCGACGTCCTAGTTATTATATCATGGCTTCATGGCAACTAAACCTATTAGACGATTATATTAAACTTTAGAAGGATCTCGGGCAGCTCAAATGATTATCGAGATAGTTTGTATTCTTGTAATGGTTAGAGATCCTTCCTACACTTAGTAAAATAATATATTATAATAGTTGCCAGAGTATTTGTTAACTATAGCATAATGATAATCAGATGATAAAGGTAAAATTTACCGTATCTTCAATATGGTAGATTTTAATCTACCATATTGCAGATACGGTCATTTATACTTTTATGATTTATCATCTGATTTTGGCATCAAATCAAGGGTTTTCCTATAGTTTTAGGCGAGATTATTTTGGATGTTGCTTAGGCTAAAATCTAAATACTTTTAAAAATTAGCTTAAAGGTTTAGACGTGGTTTAGAGTGTAATTTTCCTTATTTCAGAGCATTGTGTAAGATTATGAAACCGGTCCTAGTGAAGAAGGAAAGAGGTTTTACCTTTATTTCTTTGGACAATTGGTTTATTGCTTAGGCTAAATACTTTTAGAATTTAGCTTCTAGGTTTAGACGTGGTTTAGAGAGCAATTTTCATTATTTCAGAGATTTGTGTAAGAAGATCCCAAACTATTCCTCATGAAGAAGGAAAGTGGTTATACCTTTACTGTATTTCTTTAGAAAATTGCTTTATTGCTTAGGCTAAATAGGGGCCTACTTTTAGAATTTAATATATAGGTTTAGACGTGGTTTAGACTCTAGAGTGCCAATTTAAATATTTCAGAGCATTGTGTAAGATGTAGAAAGCGAAGAAACTGAAAAAAAAATTACTGAGGAAATCATAGACCAATTTGCATCAGTAAAAGCAAGGAAGGTGCAGTTGTAATTTTAATTTACAGTAGATGTCAGATGTACTGTCGTGCAATAATTTGTTAATTACATTATTAACGAGATTGACTTATTCTATTAGTTATCCTGATAATATGGATTTATGTAATCTAAAAGATAGGTGTCAGATGTTTGAACAGGGGCTTAAAAAAATGCAAACTACAATCCAAACTCAAAATAGGCATTATTAACCTAACACAAAACAATGAACCAAGCCTAACACACACACACATATATATATATATATATACATATATATATATATATATACATATATTGTAACTAGGTATCCCTACTATATATATATATATATATATATATATATATATATATATATATATATATATATATATATATATACAGTATATACACACAATATATATATAATTATTTAGTGTTTCAATTACCTAAATATAGCTCTGAATATGGCTTTAAAATGCTCCTAGAATTGCTCATATTTTTTTTTTAAATCTGGGGGGGGGGGGGGTTACAGCCCCCCCCCCCCTCCCCACCCAGCTGGAGAGGATCGCTGCGCTCGCCCCCCACCCCAGGGGGCGGAATTCCAGTTCTTGCCCTAGGCGCTATTTACCATAGATACGCCCCTGATCTCATAAGGTGAGTAGTGTATACATGGGAGAGTACACATGTATACTGAAATGCTGGGTGTGAAGGGAATTTAACCCTCCCGAAAATCCCCAGGCCCAGTGGTGGTGCCTGGCGCGGGTTCGAACCCTGGTTGGGGACCTCAGTAAGTTTTACCAGACTGGTGCGGTTTCGAACCCTGGTTGGGGACCTCAGTAGGTTTTACCAGACTCGCACGCTAACCCACTGTACTACCACGGACGTACAATAGGATAGCAACCTTATTTCTCCTTGAAAGAACCAGGTGATAGCCTCATGGTGATTCACGTGGTGGGTTTATTAGACTTCGCCACCAACTATTTTACACTATCCCAGACGTCAACTCGGGTAGTTTTTTGGTTGCGGGATTTTTGCGGGTACAGGAAATTACATATACTCCTTTATAGAATGTATACAACTTAAGTAATATTATAAGTAAACAACATTTACATTTACCACAGTATGACTATGAGGAAATGAACACTCAATCAAGACAAAACATATTTCTTTAATAATGAAACCTTATACAGTAAAATAATACTATCATAAATAGCAGAGAGATATTTCACAAACTCTCCCACACACCGAGTTTGTACCATTATTATCACAGTTAATATATAGCTACTGAATATATAACTAATATAGCCAATTATGTCTATTATGATTTAGTCTACAGGTATTATATTTGGCTTGACTAAATGTTGTTTGTCAAGCCTTCAGAATAATTTACTATAGACCATTAATAGGTAGGCCAGAAATCATGACCCTGTAACTCAAAAAGGGCTAGAGCAAATGGGATGTAAATGTTCACACCTATTCCTGGCCAACCCTTCCTAAATGGTAGAAATACTAACTCGATTAGTCCAGTCGTTCTTGAGTTACAGAGGTTAGTGGAGAGGATTTTTGGCCTACCTATAAGGAATGGACTATAGTAATCTACCAGCCACCAATATCCGTAGTAATAAAGTCTGTGCCGTGACAAGTTGGTACGGTGTGGATGCTGCAGAGAGCGGGCAGGTCCGGGTACGGGCATCTGTAAGGAAGTATAATGGATAGATTAAAGTGGATATATATTTGTTGCTTTTTTGTATAATTATATATATATATATACTCAGGCACATTACTCCATACCTGTTCTTAATCAAATAATTTTCCAGACTCCCGTGCACATCATCTCACCCGAGAACTGAACTTATTTGTAAGGGCTCCTGTTTTTCAGAAGTGTCAAACTTTCTAATATGTATCCAACAAAATGATGCAATCACCAAATTTAGACAAAATCCAATTAGCTTGATTAGAAAACAATAAGCCAGAGACCAATGAAGGTATTAACTCCCCAATGGTGACTGTCCATAATATATAACTAACCTGTAAGCCGAGAAGCCGCAGGGAATACCAGAGCCGGGAGTGTCGTACTGGGCTGATCTCTTTACTATCATAACCTGTAATAGTAACAGTATTAGTAGTAGTAATAGTAGTAGTAGTAGTAGGGTATACCAGAGCCGGGAGTGTCATACTGGGCTGATCTCTTTACTATCATAACCTGTAATAGTAACAGTATTAGTAGTAGTAATAGTAGTAGTAGTGGGGTATACCAGAGCCGGGAGTGTCATACTGGGCTGATCTCTTTACTATCATAACCTGTAATAGTAACAGTATTAGTAGTAGTAATAGTAGTAGTAGTAGTAGGGTATACCAGAGCCGGGAGTGTCGTACTGGGCTGATCTCTTTACTATCATAACCTGTAATAGTAACAGTATTAGTAGTAGTAGTAGTAGTAGGGTATACCAAAGCCGGGAGTGTCATACTGGGCTGATCTCTTTACTATCAAAACCTGTAATAGTAACATTAGTATTAGTTGTAGTAATATGGGGGGGAAAAATAGGGCAATACGAAGAAGAGAAGAACGATGAATATGACAGAGAGAGAGAGAGAGAGAGCCGGGCTGCTTAGCTGCTATACGAGAGAGGCCTACAGTAGGTGCACTCCTACCAGAGGTCCTTCTGTAATACAAGCCGCCCACCCAGATTGTGCTGGCGTGGCTGGGGTATTCACACCTTGACCTTAATGAGGTCACGTTCCACACAGTCCTTCTTACCCTCAATTAGACAATACAGCCAAAGCTGAAACTACCTCAGCCAAAATCATTGAAAGTCAGGTAAGGGGTGGTTTTAGCATCGTCAAATTCCACAGATAGGCCTTGTGCACTAGGTCACGGTTGTTCCCTCTACCCCTCTCCCACTACCAACAAGATTGTGTCGTGCACTGGCCGTCCCAGTTAAGGGGAGACAGGCCGTTTGTTTGGTCTATTAATTCATTTATTCATATATATTTTTAGTTTCCTCCCTAGACCTCCATCAAGCTTAGAAAAACACCCCCTAGACCCTCCTTCAAGATAAATTTGTAAATTTTTCGGTAGAAAAATGTCTCGGCCGAAGGCCGATTCCTCTTAAAATTGCAGGCTCGCTATCGCTCGTCAGGAAATAATCGACACCTAAATAGCACGAAAGGTCTTAAAATTTAAAACAAAATGGGGCAAAAGGTGTTAAAATCGCATAACTAATGGGCCGAAAGTCTTATAATCTCAAAACTAGTGGGGCTAAACATTAGGGAGAAGGTGGTCCATAAAAACGGTCTGCCTCCGCTTAATATAGTATTGTGGATACCTCAACTGCTAGTTAAATGTACCTGTAGTGTGCACTGGCCAACCCAGCGTAGAGATAAGGCAAGCAGGACGTTCTTACAGAGACTGTCCACTACTGTATATTATTATTATTATAATAGGTAGTCTTGTGCACTGGCTATGGCCATTTGTTCTATACGAAGAAAACTGTTCTATCTGTGGACTCCTACGCTCTGGCCAGACAAAGAAAGGATAGTTCTGGTTATTTATTCAGCGGTGGCTGATAAGCTGCCAGATCAGTGTTGATGATATTAGTTGTTTTTGTTGTTGTTGCTGTTCCCCAGGCTGCCTGGCCGAACAGCCCCAAGGCCCCGAGCAAGGCCAAGGCCATAACTGAGCGCCCCCACAGAACCCTCCCTGCCTACCACAATAAAGCCTGGGTGACCGAAGCCACTCCATGGCGGGGATTTGAGGAGGGTGCGGAAACGCCCGGGAAACCAAAGCCCCACCCCAGGCCCTGTGCCCCTCAGCAATTATGAAGAGATAGTTGAGGGGCAAAGGAAAGAATGTGACGCTTTGGCTTCCAATCTGTCAACTTCTAGGTTGGCAGATTGGGAGGTCAATCCACGGAAGAGGCGCCGTCACTTGAGATCTAGAAAATATATAAGTAAAAGGAACAGTCAGAGTAAGCTATGGGTTGTTGTTGTTGCTGATCACCAGGCTGTCTGGCTGAGCAGCCCCATGGTTCCGAGCAAGGCCATTACCGAGCGCACCCACAGAACCCTCCCAGCTTTACCACTAAAGAAAGCCCAGGTGACCAAAGCCACTCCCAGGCGAGGGGTTGAGGAGAGTGAGGAAACGCCCGGGACACCAAAGCCCCTTCCACGGCCCTGTTGCCCTTAACAGTTATGAAGAGAAAGTTGAGAGGCAAGGGGAAAATTATGAGATTTGTCTCTAAGAGGGCAGCAGGGGCACCAGCCCCTGGGCCAATGTCCCCACCGTCTGCCCTCCCCCCCCCCCCCCCCCTTGCAGTGCCACCCAATTGGGCGATCTCGCCAGCACCTAGAAGGAAAAGTAGTACAGGGAAAAGAGATAGACAGAAGTGGCTAAGGTAGGGTAGAGGATGCCAAACCTGACTCTGGGTAGGACCAGCCCTCACTCTTGATAATAATAGGACCAGCCCTCACTCTTGATAATAATAGTTGATGTAAAGAGCGGTCGTGTGATACTGGCTTAATGTACAGCATAAAATGACTCCCAATAATATCCTGCCTAGATATACAGGGAATCGATTCAATCGAACCAGAGTTAGTTAAATGATTAGTCAAAGTGTTATGACCACTCAACCACACCTCCACCACCAGTATTGTCTGTATCATTATAATTAAAATGCCCCAGAACAAGAAGCCCACCACAGAAGCCACGAGCGAACACCACACAGAAACACCCGGAAGAAAGGTCCACAGAACGAAAGGACCAGCTGACCGAGCCCGCCATTCCAGGCAGGCCCAAGCCCGCAGGGCTAAACAGCTCCAGGACACACCCATTTACCTTTTCTAAAACCGACCATTTTCCACACCTCACGTACACTAACCCCTCGTGTCCTACACTTATTAACTACAAAGATGATGAACAGGAATATACATTCATATTAAAAACACCCATGCCTGTCCCGACGTTGAGCCAATGCCAACACATCAGACAGCCATAATTATATCTATGTATGTTCTTGCATCCGAGAAGTAGATGTTATATATCTTAGAAGTTAAAGCACCCACGCTGTCCCTAGATCTCTTATATCATTTTCCATGACGAGTATAGATATATGTAACCCGTGCTCAGTCGCCCCTTGCATTGCTCCTCTAGTAACTAAGTATTAATATTAACATTCCCTAACATCTTGTCTTGCCAGACTAAGCTTCTGAAGACCCATCCCCCCATAAATCTATGTATGCAACCCTCAGGTTAAGTATTTTTATCCGCCATTGTGTTCACCTTTTTCCATTTACTTTCCACAATTGTCATACGTCTTCCCCTTGCCTCCTTCGTATCCACAGTCCACACTACGGCAATTTACTTCGTGTCTTACACCTCTTACCCCAACCAGAGATTATATAAGATAACCTGGTTATCAGTATCTGTCATAAGTACCCCGAAACAATAACTAAGTACCCCTACGAACTGCCACTGTGGTTGGTATTTTATATTTAATAGAAAACGCAGTTCCCAGGGCCAACTAATAGTATCCATAACCCTCTGACTGATCACATAACTCTATCTTTTCCAGACTCGTATACCACCCCATAGTTGCATTCCCCCGGTAGCATTTGGCTAACGTATTCTACTGCCTTTTCAAACTTCCATATCAATTGTAGCCTAATGCCACCCCCACGCCCAGGGACCTTAGGGGCCAAATTTCCCTGTAGCCCTTGAACTCTCCCCCCCCCCCTCTCATTAAGACACCCGCGCTTCTCGACTCTTGTCCGACCTAGCCTCTCTCTCATACCTCTTGAAGATCCTTGAATTGTCCGTTACTAACGCTCTCCAACCTTTTATATATATACTCCTATCCAGCCTACCTTCACTTAGTAGGCCAGAACAACATTAGAACTTTACTAGCCCCTTGCATGCCATCTATTCTCTTACAACACATTCACAACCCTGCACCCAATGGTCGTCGGTGCGAGGCTAGCCGCCCCGCCAGTAACTAACTTCTATTGTCATACTTCCAGATAAATGTGGCAGAGTTAGCAACCCAGTCTCCACCATATCCAGCAAACCCTACAATTAACAACCAGCCGAGTAAAACCAGCTAGCTAAGGCACCTTCGGTTTTGGTATTAAAGACACTCACATCTGTCTCATACACAGAGGGTTATTACAAACACTGGTGATATGGCAAGCCCCTAGCCACAGCCGCCGGACGACTATATCAGAGAGGGCGCCCAGCTCCCCCTTTTTGCCCACCCGAGGAGGGAGACCCCCACCCCCGCGGAGGTATACCTGGCCCCTGGTTGACTCTCGAGTCATTGCCAGGTAGCACAGGAATTCTTCCTATCAATGAACTAACCATGAATGACTAACACCTTTACTAACCTCTATTACCTCACAATAAACCATTTACCTTTCTTGCATGCTCTGATCACTAAATTAGCACCTCAGCTATACCATAGAATGAAGATTGAACAATCTAGAGAGACACTCCTATCACAGCTGTCCCCATCCTCCTCGCAAAGTAGATCCAGTCTCTCTCCCCTAAATACGTCCAGTATAGCCAAAATAGTACCTCTTACTAAGGCTCAGTTATATGAAAATATAAAGGCTTCCTATCGCCCTGTGCCACAACAGTAAATACCATCTTACCTAGTCCCCATATCTATTGAGAGCTCAATTAAGTCCATAAGACTCGAGATCCCTACTGTCTGCAGGGTCCAGAACCGAGCCTATAAATCTACCTCCCGCCCCCAGTCAAATCAGTTGAAAGCTAGACACCAACCAGTGGTCACTACCCTGCAGTTTACCTCTAGCTCTGCCCTTGTGTTGTTCCGGAGTTGAGAGATTCCAGATCCGGCAGACTCCGTGGCAGAGAAGACTGATAGAAGCATCTGTCCATGTACAAGTCCTAACGTGCACCTTATAACCTTCGCACAAATTCGTGGGTATATAAGTGTGTAGCCAGCAACGATCATCAAGAGATCCGACTTGAGAACTTCCTACATTTTGGACCATCTGGACGGCCGAGGAACCAGTCGTTAGCCCCCAACATCACCGGAAGCAAGATAACCAGGACCAGATCTACCCATACTATTCAAGATTCATGTTACTAGTACTAAGTGTTATAGTACTAGCTTGATACGCACCTATTAACTTTCTATAAAGTGGCTAAGACCTTGCCCAGTGTAATTCATATTTAACCATTCCATTTGGGACGTACTAAGCGATCAGTGTTTTTTTATTAACAGGCGACCTTGACTCTCGTAATTACCTTATTCAGATATTAAAACTCTAGTGATATCTAACGTTCGCCCACTGATTCGTGTTCTACATATTTCTGCCTTAAGAATATCAAACTTAGTTCAGTACCCCCATGAGGTTGCTAGAGATTTCCGTGTTCTATAATATACGCGTCTAATCCTAACTGTGAGTTGCTACGTGGGCACGCGACCAGCCAGCAAGAGGTAAAATCAGTGACAGTGAATTATACGAATATATTGAGGTCTTCCAGTAAAATATAAACTTGCTAATTAAACCCGTGATCAGAAGAATATACCTGAACGTTGGAAGTGGGAGACTAGGCTCCATCCAAATCCGCAAATGCTAGCAGTTCCCTTCTATCATTTGTTTTGTGCAAATATAACTATCTTTCTATGCTCTTTATTTCTTTATTTCAATAAACGTGAACTTGTGTCGTGTTACTGTGTGTTTATTTTGTGTTCTCTATTCCTCATACCTTGTATTGTGCATGCAGCCTTCTATACCCAGTCATTCAGAACTCACATTACCCAAGTTAAACCTGTAGAAAAACAGGGCATAACATTGGCGGCAGCGGTGGTTCTTGATTCGGATAAAAGGTTGCATTACATTGCAAGTTTGGAACAGCTAGAACACGAGAACATCATGGCGCAACCTAACTACGTTTTCATCCCAAATTATGAGGAAACAAATTATGGGATCGAAGTATTCATGGACATAGTGAAATCCTTAGTTGACATTACTTATACCACGGACGCACATAAAATAGCCGTAACATTACCACACCTGGGAAAAGCCGTTTCCCTGGTGGCCTATCAAGTGCGCGCTGATCTCACCTGGAACGAATTTCGCACAATAGTGATAGAAGCCATTAAACCTTCGTTGGGCGTTTTCGTGGCCCACACCCGTATCCTAGACACGAAATTCGAAGGCGATCTAGATGCCACAGTCAGTAAGCTTGCCCAACACATAAAAAATTCTTTCCCCACGTTGACCAAAATCCAACAAGAACAGCAAATTCTGGTCAACCTTGTGTCAATATTGCCCTCAGCAGTAAAAGACCATTTCCGGGTGCACGATTTCGTCGAATACAAAAAAGACCTCATCACGATCCGACGTATTTTGGCCGTGCGCACAGAAGCACCCACCCAAATCGCTGCAATCAAGAGGTTTCCCACGCACCCGCAGCAAACCAACCACCAAAACCCCAAGAATGCCTACCCAGCCTCATCTTTCAACAACAGACCCACCTACCCTTCCGGCAAGCCCCAACCCAGTAGACCCCGGTTCCAACCGTCCCAGCCACGCAGAATCTTCAACCGGAACAGCAACTACAACACCTACCAAAGTAAAAATCCTACCTTAGTCATTATCAACCCCTATGAATTCCCTGCCTGTAATGCTCAGTGTGCCCTCCACCAAATTCGTGACTCTGCCAAACCTCGCCCCTCTACTCCTCGCATTTCTGTAAATGAAGAGGAGTGGGGACAAGAGGAAGAAATTGCCCCCCATACCATGACCTCAGATGATACCGAGGAAACCCTGGAAGAGGTAGATACCGACCCCCAGGATTTTTTAAAGTATCCCCCGCCCACGATGGGCTCGGCGGGGGACGCCATAACTAGTCGCACTGCCCCCATTTATTACATGGCCAAAATCAAGGACATTCCTGTCCGCTTGCTAATCGACACGGGAGCTGCCAAGTCATGTTTGTTCAAATCTTACTATGAAAAACATCCCCGACGATTTGGCCCTTTGTTAAACACCAAAACAGAACTCATCTCAGCTGCTGATACTTACTTAAATCTCCTAGGAGACACTTTACCCCTATCAGTAACCACTCCTGGCCCCCATGCTCGTTGTTATCACACATTTACAGTATTTTCCTCCAACTGTAAACATTATGATGGTTTCCTTGGACTTGACCTCCTTCAAAAACTAGAGGCCCAGATTGACTGCGGCCAAAGGCTGATCTCATTCAAAAACAAATTCCAGCCCAAAGCCTCTGACAAACCAATCACGCAGAAACCCATTCCCAAAAAGAAAAAACAACCTCTCCCCCAACAAAAACTGATTCAGGGTTACCAAGTTGCAGCTAGCACTAAGGTTACTCCTAAAACCCCCCCTTGCCCCGAGATCTCTCAAAACCTCACTCAATTCAGTAAAAAAATGCCTCAACAAACGAAAGAAGACAAGTCCAAGCAACTCCCCCTCGGTAATCCCCTCAATTCTCGTAACTCTGCCCAGAATAAATCCTCCCATGTTTTCAGGACAGACTCTGATATATGTAACCCTAATTCTATCCAATGTTTATGTACACATGTTTCCAGAGAAAATGCCGACCAATGTACCCAACAATGTTTCCCCCATGCCCCCAGAAATGTTAACAACCCCAAATCAATACACCAGTCCTACACCAATAACCCATGTTCTACACCTAACTTTTTCCCCACCAACCCTCCGCAGTCCCCCCAGCAAATCCCGTTTTCTAACTCGCTCACCTCGCACCCTTCTGAACCGCCCGCACGCGCCGTTAATCCCCCCCTCACGCGTGCCGACCGAGGGACACAACCATGTTCCCACCATGCCCCCAGAAATGCCCAGCTATTCCACCACCCCCCAATCCCCCTTGTGACAGTTTTACGTCAGTAGCTCCCTTCCACCCCCCACAATTCACACCCCTAATAAACTTCAAAACCCCACACTTGACTCACCCCCTCATGACAGACAAACCCACCAACCCCAGATAACCTCTAAACAAACTGTTACTGCCACCGACAACGCTTCCCCCACCAACCCTCCACAGTCCCTCCAACAAATCCCGTTTTCTAACCCCCTCACTGATCCTCTCACACGCGCCGTTAATCCCCCCCTCACGCGTGACCCCCACCAAAGTGGCCTTGCCCCCCTTATAAGTACCAAGCACCTGCTCGCCAGTCAATCCCCCACCATCATTAGCCCAGCGGTAGTTCAGGATAAATGCCAAATTCCCCCCCACCATCAAAAATGGGTGAACCTGCGGCCCATACCCCAAACTCACATGGTATTTTCCCCCACTAACACATCCCCCAACCCCCATCGCTGCCTCTTACAACCCGCCATCATTCCCGCTCGTATCAACCACATTCTCGTGGCTAATATCTCAGAGGAACCCCTGACATTACCGAAAGGTCTCATTATAGGAGATCTCGAAACTTTCGATGACCTCCCCATACATTGTAACGACACCCCTACCAGCCTCCAATTGCCCCCTCTTCCTGAGACACTATCTGACCACCAAAAGAACGGCATGTACGACCTACTGATGGAATTCAGTGACGTCTTTGCCCAACAACCCACCGAAATCGGACAGACGGATGTAGAACAACACATCATTAACACCACAGGCCCCCCCATACGACAACCATCCCGTAGAAAGAACCCCATACAACGTCAGGAAGAGGAACGCCAAGTCCAGGAAATGTTAGAGGCCGGGATTGCCACCCCGTCCATTAGCCCCTGGTCTTCCCCTGTTGTCTTAGTCAAAAAGAAAGATGGGACAACCCGTTTTTGCGTCGACTACAGGAGGTTAAATGACATAACCATTAAAGACGCTACGCCCTTACCCCGAATAGACGATTCCCTTGACTCCCTATACGGATCCAAATGGTTCACTACCCTCGACTTGCAAGCAGGGTATTGGCAAGTGCCTATCAAGGCCGAGGACCAAAAGAAAACAGCATTTTCCACTAGTGGTGGCCATCACTATGAATTTAACGTCCTACCTTTTGGCCTCTGTAACGGACCCGCCACTTTCTCCCGTTTGATGGAAACGGTATTGCATGGCCTAACCTGGGAAACCTGCCTAGCCTATCTGGACGATATTATTGTGTACTCTCCAACCTGGGAAGAACACCTCCTCAGGTTGAGACAAGTCCTGCAAAGAATCCGAGCCGCCGGGTTGAAATTAAAACCCTCAAAGTGCGTGATTGCCCGGAATAAGGTAGATTTTCTCGGACACGTGATATCTGAACATGGTATTGCGCCAGACCCAAAGAAACTTCAAGCCATACAAAACCAAACCCCACCCACCACGGTTAAAGGAGTACGTTCGTTTCTAGGTTTAGCCACGTACTACAGACGTTTCGTCCCCCACTTTGCCACCATAGCCAGACCCCTCCACCAACTTACCCACAAAGACACCCCGTTCGACTGGACACCTGAAAGAGACCTCGCGTTTAACACTTTGAAACAAAAGCTAATCCAAGCCCCTATTGTCGTTTCCCTGACTACCAGAAACCTTTCCGTCTTTATACCGACGTATCTCTGTACGCCATAGGTGCAGTATTAGCTCAAAATAGAGATGGAAAGGAACATGTGATAGCGTATGCCAGCTGCACACTCACCCCACCCCAACAGAATTACGCAGCCACCAAGAGAGAGTGCTTAGGGATCATTTGGGCACTCAGCCACTTCCGGTCATTTGTGTTAGGCGCAAAACTCGAAATAATTACCGACCATCAATCTTTACAATGGCTGCGTAGGTGCGAAACCAACTCAGCCATTTTGGTACGTTGGAGAGAGACACTAGAGGACTACGACTTTACAATACAATATCGTCCCGGCAAACTCCATACTAATGCAGACGCCCTGTCACGTTTGCCAGTACCAAAAGACCCCCCCACCAACCTAGCCGCCTTACAAAACACTCAATTGGTATCTACCCCCACCTCCCGACAGAATGCCCCCCCAGCCCCCTCCCTAATTCAATCTTGGGAAGCACGAATCAGACCCCCCTGGATACCGTTAAACGTCTTCAGGAGACTGACTCGCTGGGGAGATCAACTTGCCACAGACACTGGTCACATAATCTTGGACCCCACCATAGCCCACGACTACATGATTGCCATCCACGAGGGAAACGGCATACACCTTGGACAAAAGAAAATGTTAAAGATCTTCACAGACCAATACTGGACCCCCAACCCCTCCAAAATTGCACAACGAGTGACAGAATCCTGCAAACCGTGTTTATTGGGAAAGGATAGATCACGCACCCCAGGCCCAGCTGGTACCATTTCTGCCAACAAACCGTTCCAAGTCCTATCCCTCGACATCATGGGCCCGTTCCCTTCTTACGCTGGCAACCGCTATATCGTCACATTTGTAGACGTATATTCAAAATTTCTAATAGCCTGCCCAGTTAAAGACCACACAGCCACCACAGTCGCCACACTGCTTGCCACCGAAGTGTTCCCTATATTCGGCCTTCCCCTTGCTCTTCTATCGGACAATGCCCCCGAGTTTAGTGGACACGTTTGGCAACAATTCACCCAACAATGCGGTATCAAGATTAAACACTCATCCCCGTACTGGCCTCAAGGAAATGCTATCTGCGAACGCAGCCATCGCACCATCAACAACCAGTTACGTACAAGAATGATTGCTCTTAATACCTCAGACTGGCCATCACAACTAAAAATGATACAGTGGGGTATGAACACCTGTCCTCGGGAAGACGGTATTTTCCCCTCATGAACGTGTTTACGGTGTACCCCCCCTGTTACTGCCATTCCACCACCACGCTCACCTTCCCTCCACCACCTCCACAATGGACCCATTGCAACATCTGCAAAACACCCTCCATACCGCCCAGATCTGTCAAGACACCAAAACTGACAACATCGATGAAAAAAACCCTTTCGCCATCCATGACACCGTAATGGTAGCCAACCTCCCTATCACCAACAAGTTAGGCCCTCGCTATGTCGGACCCTACACCGTAATACAAGTCCCAAATGCCTTTCAAGTCACCATCGACTATCACGGCGTAACTCGCACGCTCCGAACTAGATTCGTCCGAGCGTTTAAACCTCTAAAGCCACAAGACATTACCCCACCCCACACGTCCGACCCTAAAGTAAATACCCCTACTCACCCCCTCACTCACGCTACGAATATTCCCATACAAACCCCTAAGGACCTAAGCCCTCCAGCACCGAACCGACAAATCTTTTCTCACCATACCCCCCCAACTAACCTCCACAAACCCCAAGCCCCCAATATCCAACCCTCTTCCACCCTGACACCTTCTTTCACTTCTGATAGTCAAGTTCCTCCCCAACTTATCCAAGTACAAAAACCTCCACCCACAACCCCGACCACAACAGAAACCCTCCCGTCTAGCCCTGACATACCTCCACCAGGCACCACAGTGAGAAAACCACCACCGCCACCCCAAACCAAGTACACACCCAACCGCACCACACAATCTACCTCAGTAACCTCACGCTACAACTTACGCCCACGACAAACATCGTTTAAAACCTCCAGAAAAACACACCTCCTAAACAAGTTCCGTAGGGCTGCCACACCACTACCCTCCTCCTCCCCTCCTCCTCTTCTTCTTCTTCGTCGAATTCTCCCCCACAAAGGGAAAGAAGACGAATAATCACCAGCAAATCACCAACCTCATCAAACAACACGCCCCTACCCCAACCCTCCAACTTAAATCTACACTCCTTACCCACCCGTCTAGCCCCCCCCCCATCCCCCCCTTTCCCCTCCCCGCTTCCCCCCACCCCCCCCCCACACCGACCAACCCCCCCATCTCACCGAACCCCCACAACCAACCCTAAGAAAACCCCCCCCCAAAGTCACCCCCGAGAAAACTCCCACATGTCATTTACCTATAAAACATGCTTCCCCTCACTATAAAACATCGTCGAGCGACTCAAGTCCCACGACAAACATCTACCTTCCCACCAGGACCGCCAGAGGTAGAATAATCAACAGACCCATCAGATTTAAAGACAGCGATACAAAAATAACACCCCGTTCTGACACTAAGGACCCAAGCCACACAACACACACAGCCCTACCTTCCCACACACCTCCTTCACCCACCTTACCTACACCGATTTTGCGCATTGCCTCACTATATATTCCCAACCTACAACACCGCCTAAGAAAACCAAATACAACCCAGACTCGCATTCCCCCTTCGTCCCCAGCCCTGTTGTCACGCGCGAATCCCCTTTCGGTTAGTAACCCATTCACCACACTAAACAGACTTCCTGTCAACCCCACACACCTCACTCCGACCCCCACGGGGGAAAGCTACAAACCATTCATACGAAAGGTTAAAGTAAAGACCCCACTGGACACTTCGCCCGTGTACCACACCCACACCAAGCCCGGGCAGCCGCCCGCCACAACACAGAGGACACATTCTTACAGGTATACATTGACCTGCAAAAGAAACCTGACCGTCGCTCTCGTGTTTGGTGGAACTTTCTAAATACCCTGAAAATGACCCACCATTACTATGATTCTTTTAACTTCATTCTTGAGGCTCGAGGACGAGCCTATAATGAAGGAGAGGGAAGTAAAATGCCCCAGAACAAGAAGCCCACCACAGAAGCCACGAGCGAACACCACACAGAAACACCCGGAAGAAAGGTCCACAGAACGAAAGGACCAGCTGACCGAGCCCGCCATTCCAGGCAGGCCCAAGCCCGCAGGGCTAAACAGCTCCAGGACACACCCATTTACCTTTTCTAAACCGACCATTTTCCACACCTCACGTACACTAACCCCTCGTGTCCTACACTTATTAACTACAAAGATGATGAACAGGAATATACATTCATATTAAAAACACCCATGCCTGTCCCGACGTTGAGCCAATGCCAACACATCAGACAGCCATAATTATATCTATGTATGTTCTTGCATCCGAGAAGTAGATGTTATATATCTTAGAAGTTAAAGCACCCACGCTGTCCCTAGATCTCTTATATCATTTTCCATGACGAGTATAGATATATGTAACCCGTGCTCAGTCGGCCCTTGCATTGCTCCTCTAGTAACTAAGTATTAATATTAACATTCCCTAACATCTTGTCTTGCCAGACTAAGCTTCTGAAGACCCATCCCCCATAAATCTATGTATGCAACCCTCAGGTTAAGTATTTTTATCCGCCATTGTGTTCACCTTTTTCCATTTACTTTCCACAATTGTCATACGTCTTCCCCTTGCCTCCTTCGTATCCACAGGTCCACACTACGCCAATTTACTTCGTGTCTTACACCTCTTACCCCAACCAGAGATTATATAAGATAACCTGGTTATCAGTATCTGTCATAAGTACCCCGAAACAATAACTAAGTACCCCTACGAACTGCCACTGTGGTTGGTATTTTATATTTAATAGAAAACGCAGTTCCCAGGGCCAACTAATAGTATCCATAACCCTCTGACTGATCACATAACTCTATCTTTTCCAGACTCGTATACCACCCCATAGTTGCATTCCCCGGTAGCATTTGGCTAACGTATTCTACTGCCTTTTCAAACTTCCATATCAATTGTAGCCTAATGCCACCCCCACGCCCAGGGACCTTAGGGGCCAAATTTCCCTGTAGCCCTTGAACTCTCCCCCCCCTCTCATTAAGACACCCGCGCTTCTCGACTCTTGTCCGACCTAGCCTCTCTCTCATACCTCTTGAAGATCCTTGAATTGTCCGTTACTAACGCTCTCCAACCTTTTATATATATACTCCTATCCAGCCTACCTTCACTTAGTAGGCCAGAACAACATTAGAACTTTACTAGCCCCTTGCATGCCATCTATTCTCTTACAACACATTCACAACCCTGCACCCAATGGTCGTCGGTGCGAGGCTAGCCGCCCCGCCAGTAACTAACTTCTATTGTCATACTTCCAGATAAATGTGGCAGAGTTAGCAACCCAGTCTCCACCATATCCAGCAAACCCTACAATTAACAACCAGCCGAGTAAAACCAGCTAGCTAAGGCACCTTCGGTTTTGGTATTAAAGACACTCACATCTGTCTCATACACAGAGGGTTATTACAAACACTGGTGATATGGCAAGCCCCTAGCCACAGCCGCCGGACGACTATATCAGAGAGGGCGCCCAGCTCCCCCTTTTTGCCCACCCGAGGAGGGAGACCCCCACCCCCGCGGAGGTATACATGGCCCCTGTTTTGACTCTCGAGTCATTGCCAGGTAGCACAGGAATTCTTCCTATCAATGAACTAACCATGAATGACTAACACCTTTACTAACCTCTATTACCTCACAATAAACCATTTACCTTTCTTGCATGCTCTGATCACTAAATTAGCACCTCAGCTATACCATAGAATGAAGATTGAACAATCTAGAGAGACACTCCTATCACAGCTGTCCCCATCCTCCTCGCAAAGTAGATCCAGTCTCTCTCCCCTAAATACGTCCAGTATAGCCAAAATAGTACCTCTTACTAAGGCTCAGTTATATGAAAATATAAAGGCTTCCTATCGCCCTGTGCCACAACAGTAAATACCATCTTACCTAGTCCCCATATCTATTGAGAGCTCAATTAAGTCCATAAGACTCGAGATCCCTACTGTCTGCAGGGTCCAGAACCGAGCCTATAAATCTACCTCCCGCCCCCAGTCAATCAGTTGAAAGCTAGACACCAACCAGTGGTCACTACCCTGCAGTTTACCTCTAGCTCTGCCCTTGTGTTGTTCCGGAGTTGAGAGATTCCAGATCCGGCAGACTCCGTGGCAGAGAAGACTGATAGAAGCATCTGTCCATGTACAAGTCCTAACGTGCACCTTATAACCTTCGCACAAATTCGTGGGTATATAAGTGTGTAGCCAGCAACGATCATCAAGAGATCCGACTTGAGAACTTCCTACATTTTGGACCATCTGGACGGCCGAGGAACCAGTCGTTAGCCCCCAACATCACCGGAAGCAAGATAACCAGGACCAGATCTACCCATACTATTCAAGATTCATGTTACTAGTACTAAGTGTTATAGTACTAGCTTGATACGCACCTATTAACTTTCTATAAAGTGGCTAAGACCTTGCCCAGTGTAATTCATATTTAACCATTCCATTTGGGACGTACTAAGCGATCAGTGTTTTTTTATTAACAGGCGACCTTGACTCTCGTAATTACCTTATTCAGATATTAAAACTCTAGTGATATCTAACGTTCGCCCACTGATTCGTGTTCTACATATTTCTGCCTTAAGAATATCAAACTAGTTCAGTACCCCCATGAGGTTGCTAGAGATTTCCGTGTTCTATAATATACGCGTCTAATCCTAACTGTGAGTTGCTACGTGGGCACGCGACCAGCCAGCAAGGGGTAAAATCAGTGACAGTGAATTATACGAATATATTGAGGTCTTCCAGTAAAATATAAACTTGCTAATTAAACCCGTGATCAGAAGAATATACCTGAACGTTGGAAGTGGGAGACTAGGCTCCATCCAAATCCGCAAATGCTAGCAGTTCCCTTCTATCATTTGTTTTGTGCAAATATAACTATCTTTCTATGCTCTTTATTTCTTTATTTCAATAAACGTGAACTTGTGTCGTGTTACTGTGTGTTTATTTTGTGTTCTCTATTCCTCATACCTTGTATTGTGCATGCAGCCTTCTATACCCAGTCATTCAGAACTCACATTACCCAAGTTAAACCTGTAGAAAAACAGGGCATAACAATAATCATCATCATCATCATCATCAGTACCACTACATTGTTTCACTACCATCATCATTAACCTCAAATATTATCATCATCAATTTCATCATGGATATTTGAATATACAATAGTATGAGAGAGAGAGAGAGAGAGAGAGATGTAGTAGTATGTGCTGAAGGAAACAGCAATGACACAACAGGTCAAGGTAATGTACACCTCTTGCTTACTTAGTAGCAGAGAGAGAGAGAGAGATAGAGACATAGAGAGAGAGAGAGAAAGAGACAGAGAGAGAGACAGATTTAGTATGTACAGTCACGAGCATAAGTCGTGCGACTTCCACGAGATATCCCTTTGCGTTAGTAGGTGGCGCGGTTATCGTTTTTATGAATGAATGGGTGGAGGTAGGAGGTGGGAATGAGGGGTCGTAGAATAGAATACTAGCTTGTTTCGCGCGTGCGTGCGTGTGTGTGTGTATGTGTTTACCTGGTAACAATTTCATTACACGACTTATTTATCAAATTACAACTTTGTTTTTGTTACAATCAATTTCAGGAAGTAACTGCTCCCAGATATAGCATAATGCAACTATTATTTTCTGTCTATAACTGGCTGTTAGAATATCTCCTTCTCATCCCCCCCCTCCCCCCCCCCCCCCCCCCCACCCCCCGCACACACAAGACCTTCTCGTCTTCTGCTCCGCAACACCAACTTCACAGCTCGGAAACGATTGTGTATACGGGCAGAATACTTGAAATAATAAATATATTTTAATAATTATTGTGTATATTGTAATGTATACTAAGTGAAACCTCGCCCCTTCCATTTATCTCTTCTTGTCATGGAAACTGCTTAAAGGTTGGTTGAAAACCTATCTTTTTACCCAAATTGCCCATAATGTCATGTACATATATTAGTTATATATCGTAGATACATTTCTGAAGTCCGATATCATAACCAGCCAATTACTTATGAAATAATTAGTTATGATTAGTAATTGGCGTTGGCATGTTTTTTATACGGTTCGTATGTATAGTCTAGTGATTGGGGGACACTATTTAATTTGAATAACATTGATAGCAAAGTATGCAAGGTGCATAGAATATATATGTTTAAATATTTATAAGTATTAATGGTTATTTCAACACATTTAGTTCCAACTGTTTATATTATATCATTGGTATTTACTTTGTGCATGGTTGGGATGTCAGCGATTATAGTTATATGAAATGACTATGACCAATCTTTAT
Organism: Paralithodes platypus; assembly: GCA_032716605.1. NCBI lineage: Eukaryota > Metazoa > Arthropoda > Malacostraca > Decapoda > Lithodidae > Paralithodes > Paralithodes platypus. The sequence goes on from CM064531.1 coordinate 3,271,022, forward strand.
AGACGAGAAGATAGCCATAATAGATCAAAGTTACGTGTTCTCTCAGAAACATATTACCTACCATTCAAGAATGGATGTGGTGAGGTGGCACCAAGATACTTTGACAAATTTGATAACAGAATAATGACAATGATCAACAATCGAGCAATTACAAATTATTATCCCCATTACGTCTTCGAAGCGATGTTGCATCACTAGCATTATTCAATAAAAAAATATGTTAAGGTAAATGTTCATTCAAACTTGCGTATATTGTTCCACCTCTCCCTGTAGAACCAAGGCGGTTGACAATGTCCATGACCTAACAATTGCTCGTCCACAATGCAGAACTTATTTTATTTAGCAGTTAATTTACTCCGCGAACCTCATCTATCTGTAATTTTCCTTCCCCCAAGTATCTTTCCATTAATCCTCAATCCGCAACAGTTAAAAAGCTGGTGTCAAAAATGTTAATATGAATGAAAGAGTTTTCCGTTCTTCCTTTTTATGTTTAAAAACAAAACTAAAACCAAACATATTACCTATTATACAAATTGTCAGATTTAAACCTGAAATTCAATTATATTTTATTGCGATGCATATACAAAGGAGTACAAAGGAGTACAAAGGAAATCAAGCAACAACAGATCTAGTGACCCTTCTAGGTTGCTTGTCCTCCAAAACACTGAGGATCAAGTGTCCAAACAGTGGTTTAGAGTGGGTAAGGGAACATTGGAAAGGGAACTACTGCCCTGCCACTAACGTGGCAGGACTAGGAAGTTAGTAGGGGACATATGGGTTAGTAACTGAGGGGAGGATAAAGTTATTCATTTACAAACGCAGTCAGTCGCGGGTTTGATGCGAGATATTTGTCTAGGCGGAATTTAAATGAATCAACGGTGCTGCAGTCTATAACGTCTCGGGGAAGCCCATTCCACAAGTTGACAACTCGATTGAAGAAGAAATTCTTAGATTCGTGCGAGTTAAAAGATTTACCAATAATTTTGCAACCGTTTCCCCGCGTGTAATTAGATTGGTCGATAGTGAAGTACTTACTACAGTTCATATTGTCGATGCCTTTGATGATTTTGAACACTTGAATTAAGTCGCCTCTTAATCTGCGCTGGGTTAAAGGAAATAGATTTAATTCTCTAAGACGCTCTTCGTATGGTTTGTTCTTTAGGCTAGGTATCATTTTGGTAACTCTACGTTGAACTCGTTCTAGCTTGTTTATATCTTTTTGGTAATAAGGGCACCAGGATTGAACGCAGTATTCCAGAAGAGGGCGGACTAAGGAATTGTAAAGGGTTAGGATAACTTCTTTGGATTTATGCTCAAATGACCTGCCTATAAAGCCAATTATTTTGTTTGCCTTCTTAACAACTTCTGAACATTGTTGACTCGGTTTTAGGTTACTCGATATTGTTACTCCCAGATCAGTTTCTCTGTTTACATTCTTAAGCTGAGTGCCATTCATCGAATAGTTTGCTTTCTCATTTAGGTATCCGACATGTAGTACTTTACATTTATCCGCATTGAAACTCATTTGCCAAATTTGGGCCCAACATGACAATTTATCTAGATTGTGTTGCATATCGTCAACTTGTTCTTTTGAGAGTACGCTATTTGCAATTTTGTATCGTCAGCAAATTTTGAGATTGTGCAGGTGAGACCCTCATCTATGTCGTTGATGTAAATTAGAAAGAGAATTGGTCCTAGTACCGATCCCTGGGGTACCCCGCTACTTACATTGGTCCATTTAGATGCCTTACCGTTTATGACTACCCTTTGCTTTCTGTTGCTGAGCCAATTTTCTATCCATTTCAACACACCGTCTTGTATTCCATGCGCTTTTAGTTTTAGCAGTAAACGTTTGTGGGGAACTTTGTCAAAGGCCTTTTGAAAATCAAGGTATATAATATCTACAGCTTTACTCTCATCGTAGAGGTTGAGGATATCGTGGAAGAAGTCTAAGAGGTTTGTTAAACAGGAACGTTTTTTACGAAAGCCGTGTTGAGTATCTTTAAGTATGTTATTTTCCTCCAAGTGATTTACGAGTCTGTCTCGTATGGACCGTTTCTAGCATTTTACATACAACTGAGGTTAAGCTAATTGGACGATAGTTACTGGGTAGGGATTTGCTGCCTTTTTGAATATCGGTGTTACGTTGGCTAGCTTCCACTGATCAGGCATAGTTCCAGACTGCAAGGATTTATTGAATAGTAATGTCAGTGGTTTGGAGAGCTCATTCTTAGCTTCCTTTAGAACTCTAGGCGAGATTGTATCAGGTCCTGGCGTTTTATTTACCTTGAGTTTATCTAAACAATTCAATACTTCTCTCTCTGTAACGGTGATATTGCTTAGAACATCTGAATTATCAATCTGAATCGGCGATGGTGTAGGGATATCACTGAGGTCTTCTGTTGTAAAAACTGATGCAAAGAAGGTATTGAGGGCATTACTCATTTGTACTTCGTCTTTGGTGTATTCTCCTTTTTCATCGACTAACGGTCCAACAGTTGAAGTAACTACTTTTTTCTTTCTGATATAACTATAGAATTCTTTCGGGTTTGTTTTACTTTGATTCGCAATATGTAACTCTAAGGTCTTTTTACTTTGCTTAATTAACTTTTTGGCTTTGCGTCGTAGCTCTACAAATTTCACCCGTTCTTCGTCATTTTGTGAGGATTTTAATCTATCATTAGCACATTTTTTAGCAAGCAGGCAGTTTGAAATATCTTTATTCCACCATTTGGGCTTATTATTATGGCCTGGACGCCGTATTTTCGATGGTATGCAGTCTTGCACTGCTTTTAGGTAAGTGGTTTCGAATAACTTCCAAGATGTATTTATGTCGTTATTGTTAATTAAAAAGCTCCAGTCAGTTTCTTTAAACATAGCTCTAAGTTTATGGAAGTTTGCTTTCTTGAAATTAGGGACTTTTTCGATGCTACTATTTGGTTCGTTACTAGTAAACTTTAAAGTGAAAGTTATCGTACGATGGTCGCTGTTACTGAATTCATCACCAACATTCAAATTCTCTATCAATTCTTCTTTTGTTGCAAGTACAATGTCAAGAACGTTATTACCACGGGTCGGCATTCGAACAAATTGATAAAGCGAACTCTCTTGCAAGTTCGTATACAAGTCATGTCCGGAGTGTGAAGTAAGAGTATCGCCCCACTTGGTCACAGGTAAATTAAAGTCGCCAAAAATTACGGTATCTTGTGAGTTACTTACATCTGCAATTTGTTCGTAAATTTCTCGGTCAGTTTGCACTGATTGAGCTGGAGGTCTGTATATTAACGCAAGTATTATTTTTGTACCTTTATTATTCTTTATTAGCACAAAAGATGTGTCGACGTTCACAATTTGAGGTTTTGACACGAGGGTCGGGTTAAGACTTTCTTTGATATAAAATAAAACGCCACCTCCATTTTTATTTATTCGGCTGTTCTCAAACATTACATAACCGGGAAGTGAATACTCTGCTAAAAAGTCTCTATCTTGTGTATTGAGCCAAGATTCTGTTATGCCAATCACATCATAATTTTCTGTAAACACTAGTTCCTCTAAATCTGAAAATTTATTGCGTATGCTACGAGCGTTTGCATAGAAAACCTTTAAAGTTGCGGTTTTAGAACTCGCAGATCGTTCTTTCATCGAATTTTTGGTTCTGGTCGGATCTACATTTACATTCATGGCTGTCCTCGGTCCTCGGTCGTTATCCCTGACGGTTTTGAATTTGGGTCGTGTTGGTGGAGCTTTATCCAAATTCGCGGTTCTTGACGGATTAGTATTTAATTCCTTTGTAGATTGCCGTCCTCGCTGTCTTCGGTCCTCCTTCCTGGTTGTCCTGTGCTGAGTCGATTTCTTCTCCGAAAATCCTTCACCGCATCGTTGAGAAGACGCCCAAAACGCGCTGCTCCCACCTGGTTCAGATGAACTCCATCATCCGAAAACAAATAGTCATCGTAGTAGAAATTGTCCCAGGTGTCGACGAATCCCACGTTCTCCTTCCTGCAGAGGTTTGCTAGACAACGATTTGTGCTGGTGGCTATGTTGTAAAATCGGCTCTCTACACCGAGCCGGGGGACGATTCCTGAGACGATGATCCTTGATGACTTCTCCTTAAACGACTTGATCAGCTGCTGGTACTTTAAAAGCAAATCTTCCGACCGGGTTCGCTGTATATCGTTGGATCCAACGTGGATGACGTACATTGTATTTGCAGGGGCCAGCTTTGATACTTCGTCAACTGCTGCAACTACGTCATCCACACCACCACCAGGGATACAAAAACGCTTCCTGGTCTTAGGTGCCCTGGCGCAAAACTCTGTGAGCTGACCACGTATCATCGAGTCTCCCACGAGCCGGACTTCTTCTATTTCCTCTTCGTCATCTGAGTCTGCGAATATCTGGAAACGGTTTTGACACTCGGTAATCGGTATGTGTTTCCTGGTCTTGGGGCAAACGTTGTTCCTCACGACACGGAAGTTGTCTTGAGGGGGAAGAGAGTCGCTATTTGTATCTTGAGTATCGGAAACATCAGCTGAAATGGCTACTGTAGGCGTTGAATTGTTAGCATTTGACGTTGGGGCGTTGGTGTCTGCTGGAGTTGCGGTGACAATTGAAGTTTGTGGCACTCCAACGTTGAGTGTTACAAACTCTTGGAGTGATTCCAGCTTCATGGTGAGGACGTTGATCTTGTTGTAGGCTTCATCTAATTTCACTGTAAAATTCTCTCGTTGCTGGCAGAGCCGGCAGACTTGAAGATCGATAGTAGCAAACATGGACTCACCAAACCTACCGGCGCAGTTCGCACAAGCGCGAGGCATGGTGACAGTCACTTTCTTCAGATCACTTCACTCACTTAAAAAACAATTCACTCACTTTACAACACTTCACTCACTTTAAAACACTTCAATCACTTCAACCGAAAACAAATATGCTGAAATACGCAGAAATAGGATATCAGGGGTGATAGCCTAACCGAAAACAAAAATGTTGATACGCAGAATTAGGCTTCCAGGGGCGATAGCCTAACCAAAAGTTTTTTTTTTTTAAATTGAAATACGCAATAATAGGCTACCAGCGTTGAATAGCCTAACCGAATATAATAAAATTGAAATTCGCAGAAATAGGCTACCAGGTGTGATAACCTAACCTTAAACAAATATATGTATAACAGAATATGTAACTAAATATACAATTCACCAAATAGAGATTATATAAAAATAAAGTGTGACTGCACACAAGGGGTTAATATACTGTGTCAACAGATGACCCTGGTGTCACTGAAGCCTAGTAAAGCAGTAGCCTACTCTTTTTAGATAAAAAAGTGTATCAGTCAAAGGTTATTACAAGATCGTGCAAGCAACAACTAAAATTACAGATATATATAGCTACAGTAGGATACCAAATACAATATCTACAAGAGTTAATAATAAAACAGATTGGCTGGCTATAGGCTAGGCTAGGTTTGGGTTAGGTTAAAAGCTTGGCAGGTTGGGTTAGGCTAGGTTAGTTTGTACAAATACCACCCTTAGCTTAAAGTAAAATCAGTCTGAGGAGAAAAAGTCAAGAATATATCTAGGGGGAAAAGATAAATGAATGCACTTAAATTTGGTACAAAATTTGCTGGAATTTAATATGTATAATCCCCAAAAAAGGTTTGTTTACAAAATGGTGTCGGCGTTAGTCCCTGTAGGCGGTTAGTTAGTAAACAATATTGTTTATTAGCAAATTAATATGCAAAGCTTTACTTACATACAAGGCAGTTAAATTGATACTTACTACAGTAGGTAATGGGTAAAATTAGGGGCTACGATTTTATATAAAATAGTAATAAGAGAGCGTTTGTTTACAAAGCAAAACAAAACAATAGATGGCGCTAGTGGCGCCCTGTCCGAGCAGGAGTCTTGTGATAAACACAAAGTTTTTCAGTCAATACACAGCGAAATATCGTGCAGTGTTACTTACTAAGCTACAGGATGGTTAAACGTGCTCTTAACCACTTTTCATGCACAAGAATGAAGAGGATGAGTAGTTAATACTCAAATTATGATCGATATCGTGAGAGCGTTGACAGAGCGTCTGCAGCGTCTGGCGGTAGCACGGGGTATACCAACAGTATAATGCAGTATATACAGTATATACCAACAGTATAATGACCCTGGAAAGGCATCAGGACTCTTAAAGAGATTTTACTGGGCGAAGGCGCCAGGACTCTTAACCCAAAAACGCTGACCGTCCTCAATAGAGGTTTTTCTGGTGCACTGCGACTGTCCTCAATTGATCCAGAGCATAACAAAAAAATAGAAAACACCCCATTGGTACTCAAAACAAAGCAATTTGTGATTAGGGGAGGTGTGGTGGAGTGGTCTTGCCACTGGCCTGGTAATCCTAAGGTCCGGGGTTCAAATCCCGATGTATCAATGGGAAGATATTATTGGGATGGAATTTGTGCTGTACAGTTGGTCAAGGATGAAAGTATACAGTTTTTCGTCTGCTATAGCCACACATGGTTTGTCATGTTGGCAGCCATGACAGCCTTTCCACTAGCCCAAACCATCCCAACACACATGGAGTTTACTATATTGATACATTAATTAATATACGGAGTGCTTCGAAAAAGCGTTTCCATAAATATCAAAAGTTAGAGAATTATTCATAAACCTTCAGAGTGACTAAATACTGTAATGGAGATTGCAAAACAAAGCTGGGGGCATACGCTGGAACAGCGCGTAGCCGCGGCGCTCGCCTCCGTTTCATTGCCCTTTGGATCACATATAATCCAGTCTTGGGGATGAAAGTGAAATATCAATATTTACCTACTTATTAATTAACAAGTATTATTAGATTCCTCTTTCTACTCATTATTTATTATGAATGTTATAATGTTAAGTGTATATCGTAATATCTTTTATAGCCACTCCATATTCGTCTACTTTAGATACACAAAAATCTAATTCCTAAACGTGGACGTAAGGAAGCCTGTGTGTTCAATAGGGTAATGACCCAGCAATTTTACTCATCTTGCGAGCGCCATTGCTTTATGAGTCAGTCCTCGAAGCATAATGAGGCTTTACTTGTGATTTTATTTATTTATTTATTTATTATTATTATTTTATTTTTATCAGCAGAACACCTGCAAACCAACTGCAACATTGATATCACCATACCCTACATTATTAGCCACATATTACCACGTGTGAAAATGGACCTGCATTCCACTGAAATATCGTATATAGGTAGACGTTTTTATTTTCGTTTTCACTCTCGCATTTCTTGTATATCTATCAATAACATTAAGTGTTTAATATCTCCGAAGTGATATTCATGTCAAAGATTATAGAGCAATATATTCATATTTCCGTCTGACAACTAAGTCCAGGAACACGTTTTTAAACACCCTGTATAAGGTGGGCGGGCTCTGAGATATGGCTACCAGGGCTGCCAACATGACAAACTATGTGTGGCTATAGCAGACGAAAAACTGTATACTTTCATCCTTGACCAACTGTACCTGGTATTTTGTTGTTGTTGTAGATTTGTAACCTCAAGGAGGTTACATGGAGCTATGCCATTTTGGGAGCCCACCTGTGTGGTCCTAAGACCGCTTCATGATAGCATGTCATCAAAATTGTCTGCATCAATTTCTTCCTCGTTGCTGTCGTAATAGATGTTCGCATTTTCTCTGATGAATTCTTTAAGCATTCGTATTTCTTCCGCCTCCTGTTTCTTCTTCTCCTCCTCTGCTTTCTTGAAATTCTCTGCTCTCTTCTTCTGACTTTCTTCCCATTTATTCTTGCGTTCAGCTTCCATTTTACGGGATTCTTCTGTCTCAGCAGCTGGTACTGGTTTCGGGGTTGGTGTTTTCTTTTTGGCTGCAGCTGCGGTGGTCCTATTCAGGGTTTTCTCGAGTTGCAGTCTATTCCTGGGGGTCTCCTTTTGATAGATCTTTTCTTTGTTCTGGGGTCGGCTGGTTTTTGGGGCTTCTGTTAGGACCTCACTGGTGAGGGCCTCGACTTCTTCAGGTGATGGTAGGTTGTTGTCCTCAACGTCGAGCATCATACACAGTCTTTTGGTAAAGTTAATGAGGAATTTAGCAAGCTGTACCTGGTATCAGTGCATTACCACAAGCCCACTGAAACGTCAATAAAATACCCTCATTGTTCCCTGATTAAATAGCACTGTATGAATAATCCCATATTCAAAATATGCTATAGGGGTGCAATGCCTGGTGAGTTATCTGCTCAACAGGTGGCGTTGTGTGTGTGTAAGTGTGAGAGTAGGGGGTGAGACAGTGAAGCACGGGAACGAGGTGGCTTCAGAGAGGGGGTTGTTTCAGGCCATGAGTGAGCACCGTGCCTCATGTGAAGGCAAGATGGCAGGTGCTCGTTGTACTCTACGTGCTTCACATATCTCACTCCCTAGACTGGAACAAGACCTCACAGGCTTCACTGTTTATTGTAAAGCGGTGAATGTTAAGGCTCTCGGCCTATGCCCGAGAGGAAGTAAGTTGGAATATAGAAAAAATAAAAATAAAAATTAGATAATTTCCCTCCATCACTTGCTACCACTCCTACATATGTGTCTCCCCCCCCCCCATTCTCCCCTTTCCTCAATTATCAGCTATTTTTCCTCTTATTCCCCCTTTTATCGGGTAATTTTCTATGCAAACTTTCCCCTCCCGGTCTCTTTAACACGGGTGAGGCAGCTAGAGATCGTTGCAACACAAGATAGTTCTACTCAGATTCGCTAGTGTCGCTTGACAGCTTGGAGAGGGAGGATATACGTCCCCCACAGCTCTCGACTTATATGCTCATACCCTTTTGGAGGCCAATCTAGCACTTGGATTTCCTGGATTTCCTGCAACAAGTCTCTAACTACCCGACTGGTGTGCATTGGGCTTTAATCATGAATTAGCTTTATAATATTTGGGGCAGGGACGGCCATGGCCCTCACTGTGGGCAGCAATACTTCCTCCAATATTTCCAAATATCTTTTGTCGGTGAAACGTCCATCTTATTTCACCAATTCTCCTTGTCCATACGCAGACATCCATCCCCAGAACGAGGTGGTAGCGCGTCCATTTACTGCTCTCTGTTGTATGTGTTCCTCACTATATCTGGTATTCACAGGTCTCCGGCAATGCCTCTTTCATGAGGCTACTGAAGTAAAACACTTTTCATCAGTAAATATAACATCTGACCAATAATCTGGATTCACCACCAAGTGTTGAAGGACAAACCCCAGCCAAGGGTCTTTGTGTGCATTTGTCAAAATTTTCTTTAACAGCAGGAATGTAGCAACTAATACCGTTTTTCCATAGATGTCACCTTGTCGTTGATGGGTGGCAGGGAAGTTGCAGATCAGCTGTTTACTGTACCGCTGTTATCAACAGTTGAGCATGCGCACCCTGCACCAGTTGACGGTCATGATCTTGGGTTATTACTGGTGGTCTGCCTCTTCGAGGCCTGGCTGCAAGGGAACCCTTATTCTGCCACCGGGATATCCACCTGTTGATAGTATAGCGGTGCAGTCCAAGATCTCCCGCTATAGCTTTCATAGGCTTGCCAGCCTTCCACATGCCAATGATTCTTCTACGATGAGCAATGACCTCTGGTGCATTGGCGCGTCTTGTAGCCATCGCTGTTGGGAAACAAAAGCTGTAATAGGAAAAGATTCCTGCAATCGTAGATAGCAGACTTCGCCCCCGCCGTGCTGTCGGAGACTGCCACAAAAATGTTGGGGCTCTGTAAGACAATCACTACTACTATCACTATCATCACTACTACTGTCTCCATCATCACTACTACTATCCTCATCAGCACAACTACTATATACTTTTATTGTATCTATGCAAGAAATTATGATATCAAAGTAACAAACGAACTATTACCATCATCACTACTACTGTCACCATTATCGCACTATTACCCTCATCACTACCATCATCACTGTATACTGTCACCATAATAATTACTATTATCAGAATCACCGCTACTACATTCACCATCATCTCGCTACCATCACCACCATTATTTTGTATCACTATATTTTAACAACTAAGTATTAATACAAACATCAAACCTATTAAAATTATGTATATATTAAATATTCCTAAAAAACGACTCAATGTCCCTAATTTTGTGATTGGCTTATACATATTCGAGTTCTCGAAGGATGTTAGTGTTCTTGTATATTTTACTGATCTTCATAATTATATAGAATACAGAATAATCATAAAGAATAAAGAATAATCAAAGTGCGATATTAGCAAGATTATGGCATGGGATCCCCACTACACAGACACACCATCACTGCTGTAATGTTTGGTGTAGTTTTATATAAATTTCAGGTTAGATATAATCAGAATTAAGCAATATACTTGTATTATGTGCAGTGTTATATAAATTCCAGATTGGTTATAACCTAATTTTATAAAGTGAAACTTATGTTTATAATCCAATACCTTGATTTATCAAAAAATACTTAATCACATGCTGTGATGTGTGAGCCAATATGGCGTACACCCACCCATACAGACAGACACGGTGATTACAATACTACGCCGGGGACTACGTCATTACTACCACAATCATCACCACTATCACTACCACAATCACCATCAAGTTAGCTACTGTGATAGGGGCACACACACAGAAGTGCACAGGACAGACACATGCACACAATGATTACAGTACTACGCCACCCCTACGGAGGCGACGTAATTTCACATAAACATCCGCCATCGTTGCTAATTGGTGAGGCCAGAGAGCGCACTAGAGACAAAACGCGATAATTAATACTGAAGAACCATTAGGAATTATTCTAATTGGTGCCTAGGCACCTAATTTGCCCACCTTTTTTACATACTTTTGCCACTTGTTGCAAACTTTTTTTCCAATTAACACTGCTGTTTGGCAGTTTGGAATCGTCTGCTGTTGCTGTCAGCATTGATTATCTGACCATTTAGGCCTGTAAACGAACAGGCAATCAGTACTGTAGGTTTGTTCCGTGCTCGCATTAATTGGTAAACACTTTTAAGTTATTATAAATTAATTAGGTTCTTTGTTAACAGTTAAATCGCCTGATCTTAGAGAGAAAGAGAGAGAAAAAAAGAAAAAAAAACATATACTTCACCATCACTTCGCCCAAAGTCCTTTCTTATTGACTTTATCCATGGTCAATTACTTCAAGAATGGGGAAATACACCGTGTGCAATAAATATTTGAGTGGATTAACAGTCAAGCACACTTGTAGGCGAAATGACAGTTGGGCGAGGCTAACCAATTGAAGTATTTTTCGTAATTATCATTGTAACATTCACCTACTAGGCAAGACAGAGAAAGGGGCGAGGGAACGCGAAAGTGGTCCTGGACCCTAAGAATTGGAACTTTAAATTATGTTTATGTTCGGTCTCTGTCTCGAGTCGGTCACCCCCAACTATGGGGTATGTGCCTGAGTAAATACATACATTCATCATTGTATGATTATATAAGCATATAAATGACAAACGTAGGGAAAAAGTAAACAATATAAACATTTAAAGAATGTCCTTACCATGAGTTGTGTTCGTCCATGGTCAATATTCCACTAAAATGGGGGAAATATACAGTAATGAGTGTGGGAATATTACTCTAGTGGATTATTATCGATCGCCTTGACGGGTGGTCTGTAGTGACAATCAATCACAGCACTCTGATAATCAGTGATGCGGATCAATCACAGCACTCTGATAATCAGTGATGCGGATCAATCACAGCACTTGCTCGCCAATTATTTGTCGCCTGGGGTTTTAAAATGTATATAAATATTCGTTTTAATTCCGCCCAATTCATGATGCGCTATAGTCATTCTAGATGCGTTAATTATAGTCATGGTTTAGCAGCTTTATAGGTGCTCGCAATACCAATAAGACACGAAAGCGAAACACGCGATAGCAGAGGTTTATGTGTGTACTTATTTAACCATAATATTTGCTTACATTAAATCCACTATAGTTGTTGTTGTTGTTGTTTTTCCCCAAGCTGCCTGGCCAAACAGCCCCAAGGCCCCGAGCAAGGCCAAGGCCATAACCGAGTGCCCCCACAGAACCCTCCCTGCCGACCACAATAAAGCCTGGGTGACCGAAGCCACTCCATGGCCGGGAGCTGAGGAGGGTGCGGAAACGCCCGGGAAACCAAAGCCCCACCCAGGGCCCTGTGCCCCTCAGCAATTATGAAGAGAAAGTTGAGGGGCAAAGGAAAGATGTGACGCTTTGGCTTCCAATCTTGGTAGATTAGGAGGTCAATCCACGCAAGAGACGCCGTCACTTGAGATCTAGAAAATATATAAGTAAAAGGAACAGTCAGAGTAAGCTATGGGTATGGCAGAGATCGCTCCGTTCTCACTCTGATAGACCAGCCCATCACCACATGACTAGAACCCAATCCTCTAAGCATCAGCTAGGAAAGGCCCTAGAAAGCCGCCTTTGGCGGGGGGATAGCTCCCCTATTTCAACCCTTTTCGGGGTTGGGCACCCGCCCAATATACCATATTTTGTGAGACTTTGAAGAAAACCTGTGTAACTGATATTGAAGATTAGTTAGTTAAAATAGGGCTTTATAGGCTATCGACCCATGAGGATCATATTAAGCCCACCTTAAAGTCAGGAAGAACATAAGACCGGATTCCCCGAGACCTCCCAAGTTTATACCCCCAGGCAGGGTCCAGAGAATATAGGGTCAACCCACGCGCAGGTACCTGTGAATGAGTGACGTCACAATCCCCACGCTCTGCCTGAACCCCTCATATAAGACATCTTGTTTTTGTGATATATTGAACTATGCGTGTAAATAGAATCTTATTTAATGTTACAGGACAAAAGAAACATTAAAATATATCAAGCTTAGTATATCTTACAATTAAATGTGCATAAATATGAGGTAATATATTATGGATGATAGCGAGCATACCAATGAATAACATATAGGCTATAGGCTACACCAAGAAAGTGCTTACATTAACTTCATATGAGAGAGAGAGAGAGAGAGAGTGGGAGTGGTTGATACCTGATTAGGGGCTACTTATTCCTAAGGAAGGGCATATTATAATGTCATTAGTGAAGGAACGGACACACACAAACACGCACACAGACTTGTGTTTGTGTGTGTGGACAAGCGGTGGTGTGTATGTGTGTGTTGATCTGAGTGAAAATCTGTGAGTGTATGTGTGTATGGGATAGTGGGAATGAGTGTGTGTGTGTGTGTTTGTGTGTGCGTATCTTGCTCACCTTTATCATGACAAAAGGACTGCATTTTACAAACCATGAGTGTGTGTGTTGAATTCTAGCTTGTCAATGTTAAGCTGATAAATCTTTTTAATGTCCTATGAATTTTCCGCCAAGTAGGAGGGACACACACACATACTTACGCACACTCACTCACACACATACACTTCACGCACATACACGTCTTACGCACACTCACTCACACACACACACACACACACACACACACACACACACACACACACACACACATGCATTTTACAAACTCATGTGTGTGTGGGGGTTGGGGTTAGTCTCTAGCTTGTCAATGTTAAGCTGAATATTTTTCCTAACGTCATACACACACAGTCACACACACGCACTGTATTTTATAAACTGTGTGCGCGTGTGTGTGTGTGGGTTGGGGTAAATTCTAGCTTGTCAATGTTAAGCACAATAGTTTTCCTAACATCATACACACACACACACACACACACACGCACTGCATTTTACAAATTGTGTGTGTGTGTGTGTGTGTGTGTGTGCGCGTGTGTGTGTGTGTGTGTGTGCGTGTGCGTGTGCGCGCGTGCGTGCGCGCGCGCTTTTGAATTCTACCTTGCCCATGTTAAGCTGATGATTGTTTCTACTGTCATATTACCAGCTGCCAAATTATCACACCCACATTAGAATTAGAATTAAAACAGCAAGCTACAAAGGTTATGTACTGTATTCATTGATTAGTACGGTAAATGCAGACAATTTAATTTACCAGTTGATATACAGCTTGCATTGTTTAAAGCAATGGTTAGACCAGTTATGTTGTATGCTGCTGAGGTATGGGGACATTATGTTATTAGAAAATTAGAACAGCTTCATTTGAGGTTTTTAAAGCATACAGTGCATTACATGTTCATAAGCATACTAGTAATGACATGTTGTATGGTGAATATCCTATAGACATAAATATTAAGTGTTCAATGATCGGTTACTGGGCGAGATTAATTACTGGTAAAACAAGTACGGTAAGTTAAGTTATATAATGTACAAGTGTTTGTTACATTTGGATCAGGTTGGTGTTTATACTTCACCTTGGTTGAATTGTGTTAAAAGTATTTGTAATGACTGTGGGATGTCTGGAGTCTGGTTGTCCCACAATGTAATAAACCCAGCCTGGTTCAGATTGGCAATAGAACAACAGCTTAAAGATCAATGGATAACAAAATGGAATAGTAAGTTGTCAAATAAGGCCATTTGTAATAGCTATAGAACTTATACATTTGTCTTCAGTATGGAGGATTAACTTGTGAAATTGGATAAGGGAGAGAGACTAGCTATAAGTAAACTGAGAGAAAGTAATAATAAATTACTAGTTAATACTGGTAGACACAGAAATATTGATAGAGAAGACAGGGTATGTACTAAATGTAATGAGAATGTGATGCGGGACGAATATAATTTGTTGTTTATTTGTCAAAATGAGGATATTGTACAGTTAAGGAATATATATATTTCTCATTACTACAAGCATAACCCAACACAGTATAAAATTAATATATACTGTTAATGAATAATACTAACTTAAAATGTATGAAGAATCTGTCACTTCTTCTCAAAAGAACGTTTACTATGTATAGATAGATCGAGTCTTAGGACATTTAATATAGTTTGCTTAAGATGTACTAGTGTATTTACGTGTACGCTAATTTAGTTAACAAAGGCATATTGTACATGTGTAATATGTAAGGGGCTGTGCTCCATACTTTTTGTAAAAGTCTGAGCAAAATAAACTCAATTCAATTCAATTCAATTCACACACACACACACACACACACACACACACACACACCTCCCCGTGGCGTAACGGATAGCGCGTCTGGCTCACAACCAGAAGGTCCCGAGTTCGAGACCCGGGCGGGGAGGGGAAGAGACATTTGGGCAAGTCTCTTAACACTCTTTCATCAATAATAAATGCACTGAATTATCCAACTCTAGCTCTTCCCAAGCTTTCTGGCATCTAGCCAAAAACCTCTCCAACAATTTCTCTTCCTCGTCTTTCCCTCCCCTTTCCCACTCTGATGGCACTACCATCACTTCTTCCTCTGACAAAGCTAAACTCTTCGCTCAAACTTTTGCTAGAAACTCCACCTTGGATGATTCCGGTGCTATTCCTCCCTCTCCGCCCTCCTCTCTCTTACTTATGCCTAATATCCTAATCTCTTCTAAAGATGTACTTTCTACCCTCTCTGGGCTTAACACTAATAAGGCGTACGGTCCGGTCCGGACGGTGTTCCTCCTGTTTTTCTCAAAAACTGTGCTTCCGTGCTGACTCCCTGCCTAGGCAAACTCTTTCGTCTCTGTCTATCCTCTAACGTCTTCCCTTCATGCTGGAAGTTTGCTCACATTCAACCTGTCCCAAAGAAGGGTGACCGCTCTCAACCCTCCAACTATCGTCCAATTGCTCTCATCTCTTGTCTTTCTAAAGTTTTTGAAACTATTCTGGCTTCCAAATTTCTTAAGCATTTCTCTTCTCATAATCTGCTCTCAGATCGCCAGTATGGCTTCCTTAAGGGTCGCTCTACTGGTGATCTTCTTTCATATCTTACTAACTCTTGGTCATCCTCCTTTCGGGACTTCGGTGAGACTTTTTCTATTGCACTAGACATATTGAAAGCCTTCGATAGAGTCTGGCATAAATCTTTAATTTCTAAACTACCCTCCTTCGGTTTCTATCCCTCCATCTGTGCCTTTGTCTCTAATTTCCTTTCCGGCCATTCCATAGCCGCGGTTGTGGACGGCCATAGTTCACTTCCTCACCCTATAAACTCCGGTGTTCCTCAGGGCTCTGTCCTATCTCCTATTCTCTTTCTAATTTTTATAAATGATCTCCTTAACTGTACCTTAATTCCCATCCATTCATACGCAGACGACTCAACCTTACACTACTCCCTTAGTTTTTCAGAACGCCCCAGCCAGCAATTCCTCAACGATAAACGTAATGAAGCCATAGAACTCTTAAATTCTGATCTAAATACTATTTCCAATTGGGGCAGAGAAAACCTTGTTAACTTTAATGCTTCCAAAACCCAATTTCTCCATCTATCTACCCGTCAGGATCTCCCAGCGGACTATCCCTTATTATTCACCAATACAAAAATCAACCCTTCATCTTCTCTCAATATTCTTGGTGTCTCTTTTTCTTCTGCTCTCATTTGGAAGGACCATATTACCAGTCTTGCTAAGGCAGCCTCCCAGAAGCTGGGTGTGCTCAACCGCCTTAGGGGGTTCTTTTCCCCAGCACAGCTTCTTGCTCTGTACAGGGGCATAGTGCGCCCTTGTATTGAGTATTGTTCACATGTGTGGGGAGGTTCCTCTCACACCGCTCTCCTAGACAAAGTTGAAAGGAAGGCCTTTCGTATCATTAACTCCCGTCCACTTACCAACTCTCTGCAATCTCTCTCTCTCCGCCGCAATGTTGCATCTCTCTCGCTATTCTATCGCTACTATAATAATCAGTGTTCCTCAGAGCTATCCCAGTGCATACCACCTCCTTTACGTAGGGCACGTGGTACCCGTCTTGCAACTCAATCCCACCCCTACTCTGTGCAACTCTCCAACCCAAGAGTGAAACGTTACTCTCAAACTTTCTTCTACTCAACAGCTGAGCTCTGGAACTCTCTCCCAGAATCAGTCTTTCCCTCTTCCTATGACTTAAATTGCTTCAAACTCCGTGTCTCCAGGCATTTTGGCTCGAACGTCCCTTGATTTTGGCCCTGTCACTCTTTCAACTATGGGGGAGGCACTCGCTATAGGCAGTAATGCCTTTTGCCTCCCTCAATCACATAGAAAAAAAAAAAAAAAAAAAAAAAAACGGTGTAGCCTCTGTTCACCTAGCAGTATAAATAGGAACCTGGTGTAAGTGGACGAAGTTGTGACGTCCCATCTGGGGTTGGTGATCGGTTACAAGGTGAGATGGGTATCGTACTGGTCAACCTAAGCTACTGGTCAACCTAAGCCTTCGGGTAAGACTGGTACCGTAGTAAGAGTGGTACCGTTCAGATTAACCCTAAGCCTTCGTTTCCAAATGTCGTCAATTGGCTAAAATACAGACTACACACACACATCCACAGCCATTCCAACGATACATAAACACTTAACATGCATTTCACGCAATACATTCCCAGTTAAGGAGGCGCGATTATAATGAGCTTAGCTCGCATTGCGTGGATTCCCCTTGACGAACAAGTGAGTGAGTGAATAACACACACACTCATTGTATTTGTCTCAACTTCTGATTTTGTTAGTTAAGCCTTTGAGTACCAGCTACGTGTGTTATATTGTATTCTAGCTAGGATATATCAGTACGATATTATGCAGCTTCGGAAGGATCTACGGTAGTTAAAAAGGTTGGTTGGGATAGTTGGAAGCCATATTATTGCTAGAGGTCCTTCCTAATCTGAATACAATGGTCTAATCGTGGCTACTCTATAAAGAAAAGGACATCACCGGTACTTTATGGGTTAACTGTATAGTAACTAACATCATTGTTTTTATGTTATATATTTCAAGATAGGTATCTTAGCATTCATAATTCCAAATCATTATCATACCACACACAACTAGAATTATAAAACATCCGCTTTGTTTCACCTGTATGTTCGTGATTGAGTTCTCAAAGTGAATGAACTGACCGACCGTGGTCCCACTGACCCCTAGCCTCTGTCCCCACTGTAGGGAGAATGACGTCATGCGCGAAAGACAGCGCGTTTTCTTTATAATAATAATAATAATAATAGTTCTTAAAGCTAGCGCATGCTAAGCTAGCTAAGGATAGCTCAATAAGGCCGATTAGGCGTATTTCCATTGGGGTCCTGTACTACTACCCCCTCCCTTTGCTCATGAGGGATGGTAACGACTCAGTGCTTGTGAAAAATCTTTAATGCGCCGAGCGTGGGCGCGAACCCGGGCCTTCTGGGTGGAAGTCCGGGACGCTAGTCACTACACCAAGCGAGCGGTGGGTTGACCCTATATTCTCTGCCCCCTGCCCCCAGGTATACTGGGAATAATAAACCCGGAGGTTGTCCTGCTTGAGAACCCCAAACGTCTTCCTTAATCGCGACCAGGACTGGAGATTCTGTACGAGAACCCCAAACCCTTCTGATTTCGATGAGGACCTCCTCGCACTTTTAAAGGGCTAAGGGAACTTCACCAATGCTTCGATAAACTAATCCTGTAGGGGACGACTAACATTCGAAACGTGTGCCAGATTGGACACAAGAAGACTACAAAAGGAAAACAAAATCGACAGCAAATTATGTAAAAAACAGCTAGCGTGATCGTTATTTGCTATGGGAATAAAGGGCGTTTAAGACCTCTGCGGATAATGGAAAAATGGGATGGGCGAGTCATATATGGTATGCATTATATAACATCGATTGAATTAAAGTCATAATAAAACACTTATATTATTATTAATACTATTATAATCATCGTCTTTCTCCACGGGAATGTTGCCATAGTTAGCATCCTAATTATATTGAACCCTTCATTATTATTAGTGTATTACTTATAACTTTATTATAATAATTAGTGTCATAATTATGTTTCAATACTAATACGGAAGAACTCAATATAACTAGGATGCTATATAGCTTTGCCCAATATCAAACCGGCATACCCAAACCATACGGCAACTCAACCCATCAATGCTATTGCCACCATTATCACTAATACTATCAACATCATCACTACTACTGTCACAATCATCACAACTACAATCACAATCACTACTGCTACTAAAATCATCACTACTAATTTCACCATCATCACTAGTATTGTAACCATTATAACTACTATCATCACTGCTACTGTCATCATCAGTACTATCACCATCATCACTACTACTATCACCAATCTCCTCGAAAAGAACTCCCCCGAACGTTTTATCTCCTCGAAATGAAGTCGCCTATGATTATATTTTGTTATTTTTTATTGAACTACACTCAAATAAACTAACTAATCTTATCCCAATCTAATCTAACCTAACCTAACCTAACCTATCCAAATCGGAGCAAGTTCCTCATACAAATGCGGGACGAGTTGTTATCAGGGCGAATGGGGATTGATGGAAAGATACTCGGAGGAAGGAAATTACTGATAGATGAGGTTCGCGGATTAAATTAACTGTGCTAAATAAAATAAGTTCTGCATTGTGGACGAGCAATTGTTAGGTCATGGACATTGTCAACCGCCTTGGTTCTACAGGGAGAGGTGGAACAATATACGCAAGTTTGAATGAACATTTACCTTAAAATATTTTTGTATTGAATAATGCTAGTGATGCAACATCGCTTCGAAGACGTAATGGGGATAATAATTTGTAATTGCTCGATTGTTGATCATTGTCATTATTCTGTTATCAAATTTGTCAAAGTATCTTGGTGCCACCTCACCACATCCATTCTTGAATGGTAGGTAATATGTTTCTGAGAGAACACGTAACTTTGATCTATTATGGCTATCTTCTCGTCTATAAAGATTGGTCATAGTCATTTCATATAACTATAATCGCTGACATCCCAACCATGCACAAAGTAAATACCAATGATATAATATAAACAGTTGGAACTAAATGTGTTGAAATAACCATTAATACTTATAAATATTTAAACATATATATTCTATGCACCTTGCATACTTTGCTATCAATGTTATTCAAATTAAATAGTGTCCCCCAATCACTAGACTATACATACGAACCGTATAAAAAACATGCCAACGCCAATTACTAATCATAACTAATTATTTCATAAGTAATTGGCTGGTTATGATATCGGACTTCAGAAATGTATCTACGATATATAACTAATATATGTACATGACATTATGGGCAATTTGGGTAAAAAGATAGGTTTTCAACCAACCTTTAAGCAGTTTCCATGACAAGAAGAGATAAATGGAAGGGGCGAGGTTTCACTTAGTATACATTACAATATACAACAATAATTATTATAAATATAATTATTATTTCAAGTATTCTGCCCGTATACACAATCGTTTCCGAGCTGTGAAAGTTGGTGTTGCGGAGTGAGCAGAAGACGAGAAGGTGTGTGTGCGGGGGGTGGGGGGGGGGGAGGGGGGGGATGAGAAGGAGATATTCTAACAGCCAGTTATAGACAGAAAATAATAGTTGCATTATGCTATATCTGGGAGCAGTTACTTCCTGAAATTGATTGTAACAAAAACAAAGTTGTAATTTGATAAATAAGTCGTGTAATGAAATTGTTACCAGGTAAACACATACACACACACACGCACGCACGCGCGAAACAAGCTAGTATTCTATTCTACGACCCCTCATTCCCACCTCCTACCTCCACCCATTCATTCATAAAAACGATAACCGCGCCACCTACTAACGCAAAGGGATATCTCGTGGAAGTCGCACGACTTATGCTCGTGACTGTACTAAAGGAAACAACAATGGCACAATAGGCCTCTTGCTTACTAAGTTTATACATAGATTGACATAGATACACTTGCCACACAGAGCTTGCGATCTCTGCAGGACTTAATTCTAATAGAGACAGCGACGATCAGAGTAAGGTAAAGTGGAAGGAAAGGATAGCAAAGATGAAGGCTCTCTCTCCCCACAGTTGAGAGAGAGAGAGAGAGAGATATAGAGTTAGAGTTATAGGTAATATAAAGTATACTCACTTTATGCCCAGACAGACCCTCTATGTGTGTTGGTCTCAGCTCTACCACCGGGACACAACCACCCCCCAACAGGCACCTGGAAACATACAGGGACCGATATGTTAACCCTCTGAAGCTCTGGCGCGCTTTAGCAGTTTATTTTGGCTATCATTAGACGATTTTATGTAGCTTAGGAAGGATGTCTGGGTATTGAAAAAGGTAAAGACCATTTCAATCAACCCTTTGACTTCCATATACCCTTCCTAATCTGAATTTAATCGTCTAATAATTACCAGAAAACAGAAAAGCAATGCGTATTGGATCTTGAAAGGGTTAATTAGTATATATAGGGTAAAGTATAGTTAAGTAAAATAGTTCTGACTGCTGATAGGTAAGGTTCTGGATTAGCTCAAGTAAAATCAAGAAAGATAAAATAGCTGTCTAGCATATACAGTATATTGTGAAGTAAATAGCTGTCTAGCATATACAGTATATTGTGAAGTAAATAGCTGTCTAGCATATACAGTATATTGTGAAGTAAATAGCTGTCTAGCATATACAGTATATTGTGAAGTAAATATTGTTATTGGAAAACCTAGATAACCCTTTTGTACCGGCGACATCATTTCAACTTTATTCTGGCTACTATTAGACGATTTGATTCAGTTTATAAAAGGGCCTCCAGCAATGAACAGGCTTCGAACTATCTCGCTTAACCGTTTTTACTACCACATATCCTTCGTAAGCTGCACAAAATCGTCTAAATAATTTTATAGCTGGAATAAAATAATAATGACGTCGCCTGTACATAAAGGATTACAAGATCTGATGAAGCTCAACAGTTCTGACTTATAATAGATAGGGATCTGGGTTAACTAAATGATGATGTAAGACTAGTTATGACTGTGTGTGTGTGTGTGTGTTACTCAGTTACTCAGTTACTTGTTCGTCAAGGGGAATCCACGCAATGCGAGCTAAGCTCATTATTATCGCGCCTCCTTAACTGGGAATGTATTGCGTGAAATGCATGTTAAGTGTTTTATGTACTGTTGGAATGGCTGTGGATGTGTGTGTAGTCTGTATTTAGCCAATTGGCGACATCGGAAACAAAGGCTTAGGGTGGATCTGTATGGTACCATTCTCACTATAGACGGTACCGTCTCGCCCGAAGGCTTAGGTAGCCATCAGCTTAGGTGAACCATATGATACCCATCTCGCCTTGTACCATTTTTGCCAACCCCAGATGGGACGTCACAACGTCGTCCACTTATTCCAGGTACCTATTTACAGCTAGGTGAACTGAGGCTAACACATGAAAGGAGACAACCCCAATTTGTCTCCGCCCGGCCGGGGATTGAACCCCCGACCCCTCGTGTGTGAGACGAGAGCTCTACCTACTAGGCTACGGGCTGTTGTGTGTATGAGTGTGTGTATGTGTATGTGTGGATGGTTAGGATAAGGACACTAAACAAAGACCATGAATGCGGATATGAGAGAGAGAGAGAGAGAGAGAAATAATTACGATAATTTTGTGTAACAGTATTCCTGCGTATAAATTTGCGTATGGGGCTACAACTACTCTTAAATCTACCGTACTAAACAACAACAACAAAAACAACGCAAATTATAACAGCTACTACCACACATATTTATTTAATGTAATTACTATTTATAGATTATATTTGCTTACGTTATTTATCTTTTATTTAGAGTATTTGGGGAGAAATCTTTAGATGTTGGCCAAACGTTAATAGCTTCTGTCTGGGTACCATGTGAAGGTATTCACCAAATTTAATCAAAATCGTCCACAAGTATCCACAAATTTTATGTTTTATGTTGTTTTGTGTTTTCCCTGTTCTTGCTCTGTCTTGAGTCGGCCACCCCCAAGAAAAAATGAAAAACAAAAAATAATAAAATAGAATGAAATAGAAAATAAAAATAAAAATGGGAAAAGTGGGGATTGGGCCTGAGCATATAGATAGATAGAAATACATAATATGTATGTACAGTATGCATGTATGTATGTACTGTATGTATGTATGTATATACTCAGGCACATACACCAATGCTGAGAGTGGTCGACTCGAGATAGAGCCCGAACAGAAACAACATGCAAGGGTTCTAATTCTCAGGTTCCGGGACCACTTTAGCGTTCCCTTGCTATGAGTAAGAGAATATTACACAAACTACATAATCTTCACAAAACTACACAGTATTCATGAATAGGTGTAAAATTGGTATTTAAAATCGTTGGGTATATCTACTTATCTATCCTTAATTTGATGGGTTTATAATTTACTACCAATTTACCTTTATAAGGCTATATAATCAACAAACACTTTAATTACCTTCTTTTAGCCCCATAATGTTTAAAAGTGAGCAATAAGGGTACAAAATATAATTCACTTACAGAGTGAAGAAGAAGGCAGTTATCCTGAGATCCATGGTGTGGGAGCAAGGTGTAATGTAAGGTGAGCAGGAACGACGTAGTGTACACCCCTTCGTAGTCTGAGTTGCACTGACTGAGAGGGCCCGGGTTGTAGCCTTATATACTCGGAGAGATTCCAGCCACAGCATCATTCACCCACTGACCCCACACACAGAGAGAGTTTATTAGTATCAAGACGTCATAGCTACCTAGAATTGTATCGAACGTTTTGAGTTCAGTGACAGCATTCTACATTTTAATCGTTTCATTAACCCGATCAGTACCAGGGACGTCCTTTTTCATCATATTCTGGCAACTATTAGAGGATATTATTCAGCTTAGGAAGGACCTCTAGCAATAATAAGGCTTCAACCTATCTCTACCAATCCTTTTAATTATCACTGATCCTTTTAAAGTTGCATAATGTCGTCTAAATATAGCTAGAATATGATATAACACACATCGCTGGTACTCAAAGGGTTAAGATGAGTCAGAAATTCCCGAGCACAAAAACTTTCCTATCTCGAAAACGATGTTAGTAACAAGTTAATATTTCTACCTTGTGGGAACGAGTCAATCATTAAGGGGACATAGGCTTTTTTCTAGTCACCCTTCTTCCTCATGCTTACCCACAATAGTTTTCAGATTTTATGACGTTCGGCCCATTAGTTTGGCGCTTTTAATACCTTTTGCCCCATTTCGTTGTCAATTTTAAGACCTTTCGTGCCATTTAGGTGTCTATTTTGTCCTAGCGAGCGATAGCGAGCCTGTAATCTTAAGAGTAACCGGCCTTTGGCCGGAACATTTTTCAACCGAAAAATGTACAAATTAATCTAGAAAGGGGCTCTGATGGATGTTTTTAAAGTTTGATGGAGGTCTAGGGAGGAAACTAAAGAAAATAATAAATAAATTAAAAAATCTACCAAAAAGTAAACCATCTCCCCTTAAATATGAGTGGGAATTTAATACCCATTTGCTTCATATACCGTACAAACATGTTCTATATACAGTACATAGGCGTTTTGAGCTATATTTTCTGCTATGGCCCCTTAAAGTCAGTATTTTTTGCATTTATTGTAATTTTTAACCCATCCAATATCAGCGACGTCCTTTTCATCACATTCTGGCAACTATTAGACGATTGTATTCGGCTTAGGAAGGACCTCTAGCAATAATAAGGCTTCAAACTGTCTCAACTAACCCTTTTAACTACCGCAGATCCTTCCTAAGGTATATAATATCGTATAAATATGGCTAGAATAAAATATAGTAAACGTCGCTGGTACTCAAAGGGTTAACCCTCCTTCATAAACACAGAAAACAGATATTGATAATTGTGTATATTGATGGTGATTTACCCTTCGTTTATTACCACCAATATACCTTTAAATGAGTATATTATTAATCATTGGCTATATTGATGATGATTTACCTTTCTAACCTTATATAAGATGGGTTTATTACCACCAATATACCTTTAAATGGGTATATTACTAATCATTGGCTATATTGATGATGATTTACCTTTCTAACCTTGTATATGATGGGTTTATTACCACCAATATACCTTTAAATGGGTATATTACTAATCATTGGCTATATTGATGATGATTTACCTTTCTAACCTTGTATATGATGGGTTTATTACCACCAATATACCTTTAAGGGGAAATGGGTTTTTTATTTCCTCATTTATATATCTTCTTATAATTATATGTTTGTATATTTTCCCCTCTAGACCTCCATCAAGCTTAAAAAAAAACCCCACAAGATTGACAGAAATGGGAAGAAAGGTCTTAAAATTGCCAAACTAAAGGAATGAACGTTATAAAACTTCAAAGCTAATGGGGCTAAGTATGAGGGAAAAAGGGATCCAGAAAAACAAAAACACAAGTAAAAATTCCCCCTTAAAGGTATCTTCCCAGCCCCCCCCCCCCCCCCTCTCTCTCTCTCTCTCCCCCCCCCCCCCCCCCCATCACACACCAACACCCCTGAGCCTCCAGTACAGTTTCAAGGTTATATAATGTTTTCCGACTTCCCCGGGATTCAACCCGTGGTCACTTTCTCTCTCTTAAGGGGGTAGTGCTTGTTTTGTGTTCTTTATATTTATTTATTTATTTATTTTAGAGTTTCCTCGCTAGACCTGCAACCTGTAAAAATCACCCCTAGACTCCCCTTCAAGATAAACTTGTAAATTTTTCGATAGACACATTTCTTGGCCAAAGGCCGGTTACTCTTAGAATTACAGGCTCGCTACCACTCGCCAGGAAAAATCGACACCTAAATGGCACAAAAGGTCTTAATATTTACACAGAAATGGGGCGTAAAGTCTTAAAATCGCCAAACTAATGGGCCGAACGTCTTAAAATCTAGAAAGTACTGGGGCTAAGCATGAGGAAGAAGGTGGAGCAGCAAATAGACCCCTTCCCCCCTTTAACAATACGGTACTGGTGGATGGCAACACACTTGTATATTACCGTATTAACACTAGCTCATCCTACATGTTGGGGTTAAGGGAGCTCACCTGCTTTTTTTTCTTCTTTTCTCTCTCTCTCTGGGTTGTATCCATTCGGCCCCATTCAGCCTACTGTTTTAAAAAGCTGATCCCCATCCAGGTGTTGATTTTTTCTTGGCCAGCGATAGCGAGCCAGCATTGTATGGAGAAATCCGGCTTCGCCGGAGAAATTTTTCTATAGAAAAATTTAAAAATTTAGCTTGCTGTCTAAATATATTTAAACATAAGAAAACATCGACACCTAGATGGGGGTAAACGTCTTAAAACAGTAGGCTGAATGGGGCCGAATGGATACAAGCCAAAGAGAGAGGGAGAGAACGAGAAAACAGCGAGGTGGGCTCCCTTAACACTAGTTCATCCAACATGTTGGTGTTAACCCTTTGAGTACCAGCCACGTGTGTTTATATTATATTCTAGCTATGTTAAGGCGATAATATAAAGCTTAGGAAGGATCTGTGGTAGTTAAAAGGGTTGGTTGAGAAAGTTGGAAGCCTTATTTACAGCTAGAGGTCCTTCCTGAGCTGAATAAAATCATCTAGTAGTTGCCAGAATATGATACAAGGGACGTCCCTGGCACTGTAAGGGTTAAAAGGCTACACACTATCTCAATTAATCCGTTTAGCTACAATATATCCTTCCTAAGCTGGATAAAATCACATCAATGTAGCTGAAATATAATACAAAATACGTCGCCGGTACAGAAGGGGTTATAAGGGGTGACCTGCTTTTTTTTCTCTCTCTCTCTCTCTCTCTCTCTCTCTCTCTCTCTCTCTCTCTCTCTCTCTCTCTCTCTCTCTCTCTCTCTCTCTCTCTCTCTCTCTCTGTTTTATCCATTCGGCCCCATTTAGCCTACTGTTTTAAAACGCTTATCCCCATCCAGGTGTTGATTTTATCTTGGCGAGCGATAGCGAGCCAGCATTGTATGGAGAAATCCGGCTTCGCCGGAGACATTTTTCTATCGAAAAATGTACAAATTTAGCTTGCTGTCTAAATATATTTAAACATAAGAAAACATCGACACCGGGATGGGGATAAACGTCTTAAAATCGTAGGCTGAATGGGGCCGAATGGATGCTACTCAGAGAGAGAGGGAGCGAGAGAGAAAAAAAAAACGAGGTGGACCCCCTTAATATGCGGAGTTTATTTCATTTATATTATTTAGCCATTCTGTACCGGCGACGTGTTTATTATATGCTGGCTATATTTACAATATTGTGTGCAGTTTAGGAAGGATCTGTGGTAGTACAAAGGGTTAAGTGAGATAGTTCGAAGCCTGTTAATTGCTGGAGGTCCTTCTTAACTTAGTAAAATAGTGTAATAATAAGGGGTTAATGATGATGATTGCTGTATTTCGAACATATACAATATTTATATATTATTTAGTAACTAAGCTTCACAAAATCGTCTAAATGCAGCTGAAATACACAAAAAAATACGTCGCCGGTACTGTAAGGGTTCAAGTTAATAATTATGTGGTGGCCTGTCATGGTGGGAGGGAGGAATGGAGGGGAGGAGGAGGAGGAGGAGGAGGAAAGAGAGAGAGAGAGACAGAGAGACGGAAAGGAGGTGGGAGCGAGATTTACATTGATTTACATAGATACACTGGCCACACAGACCTTATGATCCCAGCAGGATGGTCAAGAATTAATTCGAGCAAAGATAGCAAACCCGATAGTAAGGGAAAGTGGAAGAAAAGGAGAGCAAAGAAGAAGGCTCTGAGAGAGAGAGTGAGGTGTGTGGAGGGGACTATAAAATTAATATGATTGTATTTGTTCTTGTATAACATAATTTGCAAGATTTGGCTTCACTTGCTTCTAAGCTACCTCAGAGGCCGACGGTACCCAGCCTATGATGCTTCCCAGATTAACTCCTTGAGTATTATGACGCAATTTAGCATTAATTTAGTGATTTTAAGATCTTTCCTGCCATTTATGTGTTGATAATTTCCTGGCGAGCGATAGTGAGCCTATAATATAGAAGGATCCGGGTGCTGGGACCTTTTTCTACCGAAAAATGTACAAGTTTATCTCCAGGGGGAATCTTGGGGGTATTTTTTTAAAGTTTGATGGAGGTCTTGGGAGGAAAAGAAAAATAGATTAATGAACAAGTAAATACACATCTGCCCTTAAGAGGAGAAGGGTCTATTAATTGCCGACTTGCGAGTTTCGTTCTATAAGGAAGTTGGAGCTGTAGACATCAATATTTAACAACATTTACAGCTAAAATACGGTCGTAGTACATATATAAATACACAAAACCCAATTCAACATACCATTTATCCATCAGAAACGTATATAATTATTGCATTTCTGTTTAATATCGGTGTTAACGGCTCCAACTTCCTTATAGCCTGAAACTCTCAAGTGGTCTATTGGTTGATCTATTTATATATTAATGATTCTTTTAGTTTCCTCCTTAGACCTCCATCAAGCTTAAACAAAATATCCAAGATCCCCCATCTAGATAGATTTGTACATTTTTCGGTAGAAAAATGTTACGGCCGAAGGGCTGTTGCTCCTAAATTACAGGCTCGCTATCGTTCGCCAGGAAAAATTCAACATCTAAATGGAACAAAAGGTCTTAATATTGATGAAGAAAATGGGCAAAAGGTTTTAAAATCGCTAAACTAATTGGCCGAACTTCGCAACATTTTGAAAACTAATGTGACTAAGCACGAGGGAGAAGGGGAGACATGAAAACAGACCACTGGACTAATGACACTCATGCAAGCAAAAACACACATACGCCAATCGTATTTTATATTGTAGTTATCGGTTAAAGTCACGTTTTCTTATATACGTTTAAGTAAGAAAACCAATATTTGTTTATGGGTGACTATATGATAATGAATAAATGTCATTGCCATATATTATTATTATCAATAAAAACAAGTATACCCAGGTAATTTTTGTGTGTTACAATTCAGAAGTAATTTAGATACTAGAAACAACGTTAGATATTAACTTACTGTGGATCATAGCAACAAGCAACAATGTAGATAGTTTAGGATTGGATATCTCGAGCGGGCTCACCTAAAGGCTTCATAAGTTTTCAGTTATCGATTCGTCTGGACGTGTTTCAGAAATATCTTAACCGTTAGACAATTTCGAACTATTTTGTGATTTAAGTTTATAATTGTGATTGTTTCATTGGCTTATCAATCGTATTTACTGGTTGATTAGATAACCAGGTTGGTATTTAGCTTAATTGTGTTTGTTTTAAGAGTATTTTCCTCGGTATTGTAGGCTATATTTACGTTACTAAACTAGGCTACAGGATAACATAATAATGATGACCAAGAAGAACTTGGGCATCATTGAGACTGTTAAGAGTTACGTAACTCTTAACTACATTATAACTGGGGTTAAGGATAATTTGGTCCTCACTGATCTGTTTTATGCTGGATACAAACACTACTGCACCCAAAATAATCATGTTACAGGATCCCGAGTCAATGTGGGCCGGATAATGTCAAAATTGGGTATCCGTGCCAATGTGAGAGTGGGGGGTTCCGCTGGGCCGGGTCAGAGGTACGCCTATTCTGGAATATTGGCCCGTGACCATTCCTTAATAGTCAAATCGGCCAAAAATAGTAAAGTCCCAAAGCCGTCAAAGGTTATGTCTTCAACAACCACGTCTGCCACGGTTCCCAGCTCCTCAAAGGACCGACCAAGGAAGAGCGGATTAACTGGACCGTCTCGGGAAGCGACCAGGAAGAAGGCTGTCCAGGACATCAAGACAAACTTCGATAATTTTCTGAACAATAATTTCGAAGTGTCTTATCTGTCATTTGATAAAGTTCCTATCGAAGATTTATACGCTAGCTACCAAAATTATTGTTGCTCAAAAGATATAGTGGTTGGTACTAAAGTTCATATAGGTCGTCTGTTGGGTAGAATGGGAATCCGGGCGAATGTACGAGAAGGGCAAAAATATCTGTACGCGGGTCTGAGGAGAATTGACAGCAGTTGTTATATGTCGCAGCTGTGTACACTCCCTGAAATCAATGTTAGTTCCTGGGAATTCTCAATGCCTGGGGATCAGGAGAATGTTGATGATTCTCCCAAGTTTACTGTGGATGGTGATGGAGAAAGCTTGTCTGACCCACCTGCTTTTTACGAATATTTTGACTGCAAGTTTGCATGTTGGTTGGAGAAGTATGAACGATTGGCCTAGAGTTGTATTGTAGTACCAATTTACGTGTTATGAGTATTGTTAACCCCTTAAGGACCATGATGCATTTTGAGAGTATATTTTGGCTATCATTGGACAATTTTATACAATTTAGGAAGGACCTCTAGGAATCTAAGGGGTCAAAGCCAACTCAATCATGCCTCTGACTCCCACAGATCCTTCCTAACCAGAATAAAATCGTCTAACGATAACCGGAATAAACTGTCAAAATGCTTCATAACCTTCAAGGAGTTAAAAGTATATACATCTTACTTGATTTTTCAGCTTAAGAAGGACGCCTACCGATTAAAAGGCTACCGACTATCTCAACCAACCCTTTTAGCTACCACAGATACTTCCTAAGTTACAAAATATCGTCTAAATATAGCTAGAATACAATATAACACATGTCGCTGGTACTCAAAGGGTTAAGGGGAGGTGTATATTTTGTTACCTAGACCTCCATCAAGCTTAAAATTACACCCCCTAGACCCCCTTTAAAGATATATTTGTACCTTTTTCGGTCGAAAAATGTCCCAGCCATTAGCCGGTTCCTCTTAAATTACAGGCTTGCTATCGCTTGTCAGGATGAAAATGAACAAAATGGCACAACAAGTCTTATCATTGGCAACATAGGCCTAGGCTATATGGGGCAAATGGTCTCAAAATCACCAAGCTAAAGGGGCGAACGTCTTAATACAGCAAAGAGCGAGCCAAACGTAATGCCAGCTGAGACATGACTTATTAGCGCGACCATACTAGTATGAACAAGTAGAACATATATTATTTTCTTTTACATACCGGTGCTGTATATTAGGTGTATACAATTGGTAAGAAATAGGGGTAATGAAAATGAAGTATCAGATTTCACTACTCGGTTTCATTTCATCTGACGGTAAATTGAATCCCTTAGCAGCTGATTTATCGATACTTAATGCACAAATATGAAACTACTATGTCTCTGCATCATATAAAAACCAAGTTTATATAATTAGCGCCATATTTCACTACAAAATCTTCGAAATAACTGAAAAAATTTCATGGGAACTTTGCAATTTACCGTCAGACGAAAAGAAACAGACCTCCTTCAAGCTAAACATAAAATACAAATTACATATTTTCCTGTGTACAAATTTATGTGGCCAACTATACAAATAGTAATTATATCATTTGACTCGTGCGCATGTTTTACTTCATCTGTTTTATGGCGAGGTTGACATCGATGCCAGTGTTTTGGTTTAATAATGATAAATGTCTGCATCACAAGCCCTATATGCAGCTTTCAACAACTGCCAAATACTTAAGATCAAACACACTATGTTCAGATAATATCCTAAGCCTGAAGGTAATGCGGAAGTTGATTAATTAACTATCTATAAATTCGAACAGGACTCGTGGATTGTCGGGCAGGCGGCGTTTGAATGTGACGTCATTACTCAGTGCTAACATTATCCTGGAAGCAGATGGACGTATCGTCGCTGACTCTTCGAATTTTACCATATTTTAGGTGCGTATGGGAATATTTTCGTGTATATATTTGCAGAATAAGTGGGTACCGATATTCTATTAATGCTAAGGTAGTAATGCATGTAAAATATTGGATACATACAAGAAATATCTTTGACGGTTGTCATTGCTCTGACTCAGAGTGAGCAACTCGGTATCCCAGATAAGGCCCACTCACTGGATGTTCATGGTGGGGATCAAGGAGGACTTTGCTAAGATCACCTTGAACCCCAAGGCAGCTACATGAGTTAACACCTGTTGTACATGTTGGAGGCAAATTATTTTGGATTGAGCTACTATTAACCAGTCGTCGAGATACCATAAGATCATGATTCCCTGATTTAGCAATGGTAGCAAAGCCTGTCGGACTAATTTTGTGAAAATACGGGGTGCCAGATTCAGACCAAAGGGCATTCTTTGAAATACAAACGTTTGATCCCCGTTGCGCAAAGCTAGATATTTCTGAAAACGTTTGTTGATGGGGACATGCCAGTAGGCTTCTGTCAGATCGATTGAACACATCCAACCCTGCGGCGGGAGTGTCCATCTGATCTGATTCACCGTCAGCATCCTGAACGACTGATTGTGAATATGGGTGTTTAGATAGGACAGTTCGATCACTGGTCTGATCTGAACACTGTCCCTTATTGGCTCCAGGAATAACCGGGATGTGAACACGGGTTGTGACAAAGGACTGGGGATAATGATCTGTTTTTGGGCCATCTCGTTGACGACGGATCCCACCTCTAATGAAACACGATTGAATTCTGTGGGGATACGTAAACGGGGTCGCCGGGACCACCGCCATGAGAGGCCCTTTCGGACCACTGTCCTTGCCCATGTTCGCCGGGGCCATGCCCGATGACAATCCCGCAAATTGCCAGTCGCATGACTGGTATTGTCCAACAGTACTACTCTCGGATCTGTCTCGCCTTGCCGTGGCACTGGGAGTGAGAGAGCCTTGTGGTGTCTCAGTTTTTTGGATTGGAGGATTGTGACTCTGATTTAGGAATGGGGGGATGAGAGGCCTTGCTACCATCGCTACCGGGTTTACCCCTAGATTGTCCCCTGAACCAATGCCCCCTACCCCTGGATTGGCCTCGCCCACGAGATGCGCCACTACTTCCTGGGGTTGTGTGAGTCTTTGATGACTGAAAGGACTGGGATTGACCACGAAATGAACTCTTAGCATTAAATTTGTTCTTAAATGATTTCTCATCGTTTGGCTTCGAAATAGTGGCAGGTTGAGCATCTAATAGGAAATTGACCGTGCGCCAGGCATCGTCAGAGGCAAGAGTTTTAGTGAAGACATTAGATAAAATAAGTCTCCCACCGATCTCTACAGGGAGTCTCCTCACCAGGTAAACCCTCAGATCTTGACGAACCCGCACCGCCTCAAAGAGAGCAGTCCGGATATCCCCAAGGGATTGAATGGAGTTCTGGAGAAGTGCCTAGTAAGAGAAAGAGCCTTCTGGGTGCCAGCGTCCATTACCGACTCAGTCGTCCTGGCCAGAGAGGCCGCAAGCTGGCGGATGAGCAGGTATTGGGACGCCAGTCTCCAGGCTTTCTGCCTCATCTTGAAATCTTTATCAATCTGGACCTGTGTGGGAGAACAAAAGGGTTCAGACAACTGACAGAGTGATAATTTAGGTGCCCCAAAAAAGTAAAAAATATGCTGTGGGATCCCTTCCGCCTTGCCTACCGGCATAGAAAACCAATGATTGTCCTCCGGCGGGAGCTGATGACTGCTCTTATTAGTTATAGTGCTGGCAAACAGCTGGGCCTCCTGTCCCCATGCCACCCACGGCCCCGACTTCCCCCCTTGGATATGAACGACTGATGTACCAGCATAGTCCCTGAAGGGTATTGAATTCAACTCTGGGGTCATCCCTTGTAAAAGTTTTATATCATTGAACCCATCTGACTTCGTCCAATCTGAAAAGAGTTTCCCCGAGGATGCAGGAGGCAGGGCAGGGGAGGGCATGTAGACAAAATAGTCAGGATTATATGTGGTGAGAATAGCCTTCACAATTACATCAAGTACCTCACCAGATTGGTTCTTGGCCCTAAGTTTTTAGCCTCACTCACCTCTATCACCCAATGATCAAGAACAGGGGACTCACCTGTAACTGTGGGCTGTGCGACCTCAGGGCAGTTAGGCTCAATGACAGACCAAGATGTATCAGGTCCGTATAACAGGGGCATAGGGCCCTTCTTAAAAGGAATTGATCGGTCAAGTGGGGGAGGAATTAAATCAGAGAACAACTTCAGATTAGATGGCAAAATTGCTGCGGCTCCCGAAGTGGTAGCCGCCGGAGTGACAGTGGGGGGAGGCATGTTTACGTCAACCTGAGTTTGAACTGGCACCTGCCCTAGAGGTCGCACCGCCGGGGCTACAGGTGCTGAAACTTTTACCTGTCACTCACCCTTAACCTGTTTCATAAAGTCTAGCCACTCCAGTAATTGAGCACTTGAAATATACACCCCACTTCCTTGGTCTGATTGGGATGCGGACTGTGACATCTCTGAGTCCTGCGTTCCTGAGTGCCGAGAAGGGGGTCGCAGGCCCGGCGACTCCTCCTCGATGTATACTCCTTGTTGGTGTAAAATGGATCCCGATGACTGGGCTGGGGGGGCTGGTAAAGCCTCCAACCGAGACTCGCCAGCCCGGGCAGTGGCATCGTGTGTTTCTGTTTGTGAATCGAGAACGTTGAACTCAGAAAGGTCCCGTAGATTCAGATCCAGTATCTCATACTCCATGGGTTCGTGAAACAAGGCAGGCTGGTCAAAGGAGAACTCATCCTCCTGACAGCGAGAAACAATACTGCTGCCCCTCTCCGATCCTAATACTGGAACGACCTTAGGTTCAGGCTGTACACAGTATGGGATGGTAAACCGGTGAGAGTGGCTTGTGACATTGCTAGCTGGGTCTCTGGGTGCCTCCTGGAGTGACGAAGACTGATGTTCCGGCTTAGGTGGCGGTAGCTGTGCCGCCATCTTCGATGAGGAGGATCTTTTGGAGGACTTCCGCTTGTCTGTCATCAGCCGATGAGAGTGCGACGGCGAAGTCAGAGCGTGGTCTCTTAGATGCCTGTTGAACAGTTGGCTACTTGGGCCTGGAAGAACCTCTGGGAGAGCGGGACCGATCACGCCGGGAAGACGAGGAGGGTACGTCCGGCGGATTCTTGGTCCTTGGTCGCTTAGAGTGGCGGGAGGGAGTGTCATGAGTGTCTGCCGCAGGGGGCAATGTAACTGAAGGCACTTTAAGGAAATCCTCTAATAACTGGTCATCCAACTGCAAAGATTTATGGGCCACTGTCTTACAGTACGTTACATAAGTTGACTGAATATGGAGCAAAATAGTCTTACACTGACCATCTGAATGGGTTAAGCATGCATTACGCAGCACTGTACATTTGGGGCAAGATTTAGAAAGCCAACGACCACGAGATCGATCTAAACAAGGGACACATTTAACACATAG
Source organism: Paralithodes platypus (assembly GCA_032716605.1). NCBI lineage: Eukaryota > Metazoa > Arthropoda > Malacostraca > Decapoda > Lithodidae > Paralithodes > Paralithodes platypus. The sequence continues at coordinate 3,306,057 of CM064531.1, forward strand.
TAGATGCCCAATGACCTCTAAATTTTTGCACCCCAATGCTGAGCAAAATGCAAATGCACTCTTATCCATGACTCCCTTCCGCCAGGGAGATGCAGATCCTCCTAGATGTCCCAACTGCGAACCTGAGGGTGAGAAAATTCCAAGAATCAATGCTCATAAGGACACACTAGGCTGGAAAAGCTAATACTAAAATCTCCACCAATAAAGAGAAAGAAGAATTGAATAACACTATACAATCTTAGTTCCCCTTACGTTAATCACATTCCCCAGAAATGTGTGTGAGTAAATCGTAGCCTATCATGTGCTACTTGTGTATATAACTTCTTACCTAAGTGACCAACACTGACCTCATTCCGTCTTGTTATGAAAAAACTAAACCCGGCGACCAACGCTAATCTGGATCTATTGTCTTTTCTCTGCGGCGGACCAGCGCCTTGATATAAGCTATACAGATTACTGAATTGCCTCAAGATAGGAATGGGTGAGTTCGTTTCTCGGCTCAGCCGTTATCTTCCCGGCGGCAGTGGCTCCCCACTTTTAACCACCAGGATAACGTTCAGACAGTACCAAGCAACGAACGTTTTTCTCTGTTAAGTTTATGCGGCGGAAATATTTGTTTAAGTGGAGGCGGGTTAGCCGATCTCTCTCAAGAAAACAAGTTTAGTAAATGCCGGTCAAGCCAAAATTATACTAGACGCCGTAAACAAAACAGACAAATTCCAATCTATCCCGTGCCAAACAAGGATATTCTGAATTTAACATAGCTCTAGATATTTCCCGGCGGAAAAACCATGTGAAAAAACTAGAGGCACGTTGACTAAGTCTCACTCTTCAAAAATCCCGCCGGAAGGGTCAACCCTCCAGAATGGAAAATAACAACGTGCACAAATATGGCATAGTTATACATGAATAACATAATATCAATAATAACACTCCCTAGTCATACATAACACAACCTACATTAGGCCAACTAGGTGGGGGCAGGTGTCAATGATATCAATAATAACCCTCTCCGACATATGACGCGATTTTGAGCATATTAGGGATACTTTAAAGCCTTTGTTACCATCAGGGGTATTTAGAAACCTTTAGTTTAGTTACTTCAACCTCTGCAGTTGTCTTTGAGTTAGCTGTGGGCAGAAAACTAATTTTCGAGAGGTAATTATAAGAGTGAGAAAACTCTATTTCTTATTGCTAATCTGGCAACCTCTGCATCATATGAGTCTGAAGGGGATAATAGCACAAACCTGCGATCCAGCGAAGACTTAAGATAACACGTAGAAATCACAAAGCGTAGGTTGAAGAGCAGCATGGCTCCGTGCAAGACCCCTCAACTACGTGAGAAAATCCCGATGCACTAGCCCATGTGGCATACTGTTGCACACCCAAAATGGACCGAACAACAGGCCCCGGTTCACTAAAAGATGCCTCATGACTAACAGTGAACTAATATTGAGCTAGGGTAATAAAACAAGCACGTGGGAGCCTCGCCTTATCACAACGAGAACTCCACCTAACACACTCGCCTTTACAATTGAACCGGGAAAACAGTCTCCTGGGCCCGCGAAAGGACGTTCACAGCCTACTCCTAGTCTATAAGCTACCTATCCTCAGCACTTAGCATGTACATATGAGCAAAAGACTCACCATGTCCGAGGGGAGGTGAAGAATAAAGGATAGCTGGAGCGCCCTCGAGACACGTCCGACTCTAGCGGGCCCGGGAGGAATAAGGACGTATGAGCGCTTCGATGAGGGAGGCGAAGCGTGCGGAAATAGCAGACGTATGAGAAGCGCAAAGATAAGATCAAGTTTAATTTTTATTTTACTTTATTTTTTGCTAGTTTTTTCTAATAGTGGTACCCACATCATATAGGACGAGTCCGTGAGTGGTTTTTAAGAGCGTTTCGCTCACGATGTGTGGCAATCGTATTTTGATCTCTCCCGGGCGGGAAGCTTGAAAGACAAGCTTGAGTTCAAAGATTGGCCATAAACAATGTTAAGGCGCATCGTCAATGATGAAGGGGCCACTAATAAATTGCTCCTTCCCCCACCTTTGTCGCAAAGAATGAACATTCTGATCATGTTTTTTCTGAATTTACTGTCCCGGCGCTTAAACGCGGAGACACACACCATATTTTATGCCCAGTACAATCTCTGATAAAGTTTTTGAGAGTGTCACAACCTCAGCAACAGGGAGCTTTATGGGTTAATAGTGCAGGTAAGCGCGTCACAAGAAGAAAATTGGCATCATTGCTTGTAGAAGTAATCCGAGAAAGTAATCCCGGTGTAGTGGGAAGGGCCCACGACATCAGGAAGTGGGCAGTTTCATTAAGATTCTTGCATAATTATTCCAGAGATGATATTGCTGAGACACAATTGTGGTCATCCAATCATACTTTTCTGACGCGCTACCTATCTGTGGCCTTAGATAAACCAAAACTTACCTGTGTGGCGTTACGGCAACGGATCTAATTGGTCTTGTGTGCTACTAGTTATAAGAATTATCTTATATGTAAAAAAAAAGGGGGGGGGGGTGTAATGAGAGCCAAGAACCTCAGACCCTCCGCCGGAGAATGTGATAAGTATACGAGCTGTGATACTTGATAAGCCGGACTGGTTATACAGTCGAAAACTTTTTATTTTTGGAATATATATCATTAATAGTTACACTTATCTTCTATATCTATAGAAGATAAGTTGTACAAAATATACAGTATGTACATATTAATCATAAGGACCAAATGAATATAATCAAATTATTTGTTTGTTCCTAGAGAACTTTGACTCCGAGGAAGGGTCAAAGACTTCTTATGTTTTTGGACAAGAATACAACAATTCTTGTAAAATATATTTTATTGAATCTCAATGTGATATTCATTTACTGATGTACCTGCAAGGTTATTTATAAGCAGACTTCTTTGAAGCACACAATCTGCTTTCTTTCCATTTTTTACCAAAAATATTGTTTGTATACAATATATTTAAGATTGTTACATGGTTCTTTTACTCTACCTATGGTAATTTGTTAGTGGGTTAGATATTGTCATGAATGTCCCCCTCCAGTCTTGAGATATCAGGCATATCGTCAATGATGGAGGGGCCACTAATAAATTATAGGTTTGAGTCCCGGAGGGAAGAAGGAAAACCTAATATTTAGTAGTGGCCCCGAAATCATTGACAATGTAGGCCCCCCCCCCCCCTTCCCATTCGTTGATGTCTTGAGTTTAATCTTGATATATCATTGAAGGAGGAATGGCGTTGCCTGGTTCAGCTTCTCGGATAGAATCCGCATAAGACATCCACGAGTTGGAAAGCTTTATTATAACAATTCTTAAGTTAATTTATTTGTTTTATTTTTTACGAAGTTTTTTCGTAGTGAGTACCCAATCATAAAGACGATTCCATAACAGCATGAGCGTTGCACTTATGATGTTGGCACTCTTTCCCCTGTGGCGGGTGTTTCAAACAGGCTGACCGCGGGTGTTCGAAAGAGAGCTATTACTTAATAGGCATATCGTCAATGATTTCGGGGCCACTACTAAATATTAGGTTTTCCTTCTTCCCTCTGGGACTCAAACCAATATTTTTACATTTCCTACAGTTATGCCCTGTCCTCCTGGGACACCCTGTATATTGTACAGTATACGCATTGTGTTGATAGCGTAATGGTTAGTGGGCTGAATTTTAGTGTCAGGCACATACCCCATAGCTGGGGGTGTCCGTCTCAAGACAGAGCCCGAACATAAAGTGAGAGAAAAATTGGGACAAGGAGAGTCCAGAATAGGCCTCTATGATAACGTTAAATTGAGCACTAACCTATCTTATATAACCTTCACAATAATTCCCAAAACTCAGTAACACAGAGACACTTAGGGTGGGGGTGATGGGGAGAAGTGAGATCCATGAGAGGGAATCTGGTCGACGTAGGGCTCGTAGTTCCTCCTTCTGTTTGGCACCAAAGGGAACTGCCACTCTCACACACAACTAGAAAAGGTCATTTCTAGCTCGTTTAACACACCTCCGGGTCGCCACACTCGTTGAACTTTTTATAGGGAAATTGGCTAGCCCTATTCGGAAGTAACTCCGACACTGGTATATACCCACTGATCGCCCGAAAGCTAGTGGAAGGTATTGCCTCGTGTTTGCCTATCGATCATATATTTCGGGCAGGTAATATTCAGATGATAAATTGAGTTTTGATTAATTCATTTCGGAATAGTAGGGACATGTGGATTTTTATCTTTTAATTATTGTGAAGTTAATAATTGCCTTAAAAATATAATCGACATAGGAATACTTGGGTATTGTTATTCTTTATTTCTTAAAACTAAACTCATATTTTAGAAAGCTGGCATGGTTGCAGGATAACTGTTTTGCATTGATTTGTACTTTCATCTATTTTCAATGTTATATGCAAAGCTTTCGTTACTCTCTGTTGATCTGCTATTGTTGATATAGGTGACCTTCCGCACTGTAGAGGTGGTTATTCTGGTCACATCTGTTGAAATAGAACATCGGATGTTGATGAGGAATTAGCATAAACTCCTCTTCATTATAATCTAAATCCGGTTCTTGGGTTGGATACGCCTTTGTCCCGTATCTCGAACTTTGTGATTGGCCCGGAAGAGGCTCAGGTGATTGGCCCGGAACCAGGTCATCCTTGATGAGTGGCCCTGCATTTCCCGTAGGTCTCGGTAGAGGACGTTGATTTATGCTGGTAGACTGTGTTGTTTCTTGACACCATAGAGGACGTTGATTGATGATGGTAGACTGCGTTATTTCTTTTTCTGCTCATGTCTGTGTCCTTCGCTTTGTTCTTTTTCTCTCCATGATGTTTGCTAGTCTGGATCTGGTTTGTTGTGTCTCTCCATTGGTTTGTGAGGACATCTGATGGGGTTGCTAATTTGGCTTTTTGCAACCCCGTCATCTCGGTATATATATGTCAAAGTTAGTTATGTTCCTGTCAAGCCATATGAAGTTCTGAGTCTTCCTATATTGGAATTATAAGAACACATATAAAGCTTGCTGGATTACAGCGTCGCATAACAACCTGGATGGGGGTAAACGTCTTAAAACAGTAGGCTGAATGGGGCCGAATGGATACAAGCCAAAGAGAAAGGGAGAGAAAGAGAAAAAAAGCAGGTTACCCCTCGTAAAGGAACACCTTCATAGATGGTTCGGCCATGTGGAACCTATGGGAAGCCAGAGCATTGACCACTTGCGAGTTTCGGTCTATAAGGAAGTTGGAGCTGTAGACATTGATATTTAGTAGAATTACCAGCTAAAATACTGTTGTAGTACATTTATCAATACATAAAACCCAATTGTACATACTGTAGTTTTTAGCCATCAGAAACCTGCATTATTATTGCATTTCTATTCACTATCGATGTCTACAGCTCCAACTTCCTTATAGGACGAAACTCGCAAGTGGTCAATTACTAAGAGAGTGTACGAGAGTGAGGTGGAAAGACAGAGAGGGAGAGTTAGACCGAGTGAGAGGTGGAAGGATGGAGTTAAGAAGTATATGAGCGAAGGCGGTGCCGGATGGGAGGAAGGGCGTCGACTGACTGGGGACAGGTGCATGGGGGCGCTTTGTTTGTGTCCACCTCTTCGGGGATCATGGCGTCCGGCAATAGATAGATGGATATCATGGGGCTGAAGGGGTTAAGGGGACACTGACTGCTTTTTTGGCTTATAAATTCATTCATTCATAAATTCATTCATAAGTTTCATCGCTAGACATCCCACAAACTTGGAAAAACATCCCCTTGACCCCTTCAAGATAAATTTGTACATTTTTCGGTATAAAAATATTCCGGCCGAAGGCCGGTTCCTCCTACAGTTACAGGCTCGTTATCGCTCGCCAGGAAAAAATCGACACCTAAATGGCACGATAGGTTTTAAAATCGACACCTAAATGGCACGATAGGTTTTAAAATTTATAACGAAATGAAACGAAAGGTCTTAAAATCGCCAAACAAATAAAAATCTAAAAAATAATGGGACTAAACACGAGGGAGTAAGGGGACCAGAAAAACGACCGTCTCTCCTTAACCCCTTCTGTTCCAGTGGCGTCCTTTTCATTCTATTCTGGCAACTATTAGTCGATTTTATGCAGCTTAGAAAGATCTGTGGTAGCTCAAGAGATTAAATGAGATAATCTGTAGCCTTCTAATTAGGCTAGAGGTCCTTCTTTAAGCTGCATAAAATCATCTAATAGTTGCCAGAATATAACGAAAAGGACGTCACCGATACAGAAGGGGTTAAGGGGGCAGTGCTTTGGTTTTTGGGCTATATAATTAATCAATTTTTATTCTTGAGTTTCCTCGCTGGACCAGCTTAGAAAAACACCCCCTAGACCCCCTTTCAAGATAAATGTGTAAATTTTTCAGTAGAAAAATTCCCTGGCCGAAGGCCAGTTACTTCTAAAATTAGAGGCTTGCTATCGCTCGCCAGGAAAATTCACACACATTATGAAGCTTAGGAAGAATATATGCTAGGTAAAAGGATTAACTGATATAGTCTGCAGCCTTTAAATTATAGCCTTTTAACCCTTTGAATACCAGCGATGTGTCGTATATTTTATTCTAGCTATATTTAGACGATATTATGCAGCTTGGGATGGGTGTGTGGTGATTAATAAGGTTGGTTGATATAGTTTGAAGCCTTATTATTGTTAGAGGTCTTTGCTAAGCTAAATAAGATCGTCTAATAGTTGCCAGAATATGTTGAAAAGGACGTCCCTGGTATTGAATCGGTTTAATTATAGCAGTATGGCTATAAGTAACACCCCATTCTTAACATTAATCATCAATTACAAACCCCAATGTACTTGAATAAACTAATGAAAGCATATGGTCCTCTCGGGATTCGAACTCGGGACACCACACCCAGAACTTAAGCACTTGTATAGCATTGTAATATCTTGTTTACGTTGGAGACCGTTTCCATTGCGTGTGTGGCCATTTATGCACTTGAGCATACAGGAGTAAAGTACTGGTTTAACGGGAGACGGTCGTTTTTCTGGTTCCCTTTCTCTCTCGTGTTTAGTCCCATTATTTTTTTAATTTTTAGACATTCGGCAAATTTGTTTGGCGATTTTAAAACCTTTCGTCCCATTTCGTTATACATTTTAAGACCTATCGTGCCATATAGGTGTCGATTTTTTCCTGGCGAGCGATAGCGAGCCTGTAATTATAAGAGGAATCGATCCTTCGGCCGGGACATTTTTCTACCAAAAAATGTACAAATTTATGCAGACTTGGGGGTGTTTTTTTAAGCTTGATAGAGGTTTAGAGAGCAAACTAAACCCCCTCCTTAAACTATTGAGCCGAACCAGTAAATTATGTTGCACAAAACCGTCTGCATCCCCTTAAGATTCAATATAACACCCCTACTCTAGTTAGATACAAAAACATACACAGTACATTAACCCCTTCTGTACCGGCGACGTCTTTTATTTATTTGATTGTAGTTAAATTTAGACGATATTATGAAGATTAGGAAGGATATTTGGAAGCTAAAAGGATTAATTGAGATAGTCTGTAGCCTGTTAATGGATAGACGGCCTTCCTAAACTGAATAAAATCGTCTAATAGTTTCCAGAATATAATGAAAAGGACGTTATTGGTATTGTACGGGTTAAGAATACCAACAACGTGCTTTTGTGTCTAAATATACAGTAGAAAGAAGTTGTATTATATCTTTACCAAATACAGTACTACACACATATAAGGAAATAATAACGTTGAGAGTAAAGACAAACCTTTCATAATTCGTTAAATATAAATGCATAAATTAAATCAAAATCCTTTCAATAATCAAAATATATTAATTAATTATTATTATTCCACCAAGCCTCTGCATTACGCAGTGCCCTATTACGAATTTCATTTCGCCGCCGATTTTTTTGCGATTTTGTGAGACCCTCGGGCATTATGGAGTGGTCAGGGAATAATTGCCTGTATTGGTCATAGATCTGTTGAGTATGTGTCTCCCAAGACATGTAGGGGAAGGTACTGGCCGGCCCAAGGTTTTGGCATCCATTAACTTTTTTACAGTTTTCATCACCAGACCCCAACTCCACTTGCTCTGTGTCGGCCCCTGCCAGATCCTTGTCCAAGGACTCCGCACCCTTATCTCTCCACCACCTTTTGGCTTCCCGTGTGAGCCTCGCCCTCCTCTCATTTCTCCAGCGGATTTATTTCGACTTGGATAAGCCCGGCGGCATCTTGGTGTTGTCGGGATATAAGTCTAAATATTTGTCATAAATCTCTTTGGTAACAATTATGCAACTTTCCTGAATAGTTGCATTATTACTTTGCTGAGCCTCGTGAGCCAAATCTGTTAAAAATGTAACCGCAACTTCACAGTGGGTCACCTGGTCCTCACAGGGGGTGACCTGGTCCTCATTGGGAGTCACCTGGTCATCAAAGGGGGTGACCTGGTCCTCACTGGGGGTAACCTGGTCCTCACTGGGGGTGACCTGGTCTTCACAGGGGGTCACCTGGTCCTCACTGGGGGTGACCTGGTCCTCGCAGGGGGTCACCTGGTCCTCACTGGGGGCCACCTGGTCCTCACAGTGGGTCACCAGGTCCTCACAGGGGGTGACCTTGGTCCTCACTGGGGGTCACCTGGTCCTCACTGGGGATCACCTGGTCCTCACAGGGGGTCACCTGGTCCTCGCAGGGGGTGACCTGGTACTCACAGGGGGTGACCTGGTCCTCACTGGGGGTGACCTGGTCCTCACTGGGGTTGACCTGGTCCTCACTGGGGGTGACCTGGTCCTCACTGGGGGTGACCTGGTCCTCATAGGGGGTGACCTGGTCCTCACAGGGGGTGACCTGGTCCTCACTGGGGGTGACCTGGTCCTCACTGGGGGTGACCTGGTCCTCACAGGGGGTGACCTGGTCCTCACTGGGGGTGACCTGGTCCTCACAGGGGGTGACCTGGTCCTCACTGGGGGTGACCTGGTCCTCACAGGGGGTCACCTGGTCCTCACAGGGGGTGACCTGGTCCTCACTGGGGGTGACCTGGTCCTCATAGGGGGTGACCTGGTCTTCACAGGGGGTCACCTGGTCCTCACAGGGGGTGACCTGGTCCTCACTGGGGGTGACCTGGTCCTCACTGAGGGTCACTTGGTCCTCACTGGGGATGACCTGGTCCTCACTGGGGGTGACCTGGTCCTCATTGGGGGTCACCTGGTCCTCACAGGGGGTGACCTGGTCCTCACTGTGGGTCACCTGGTCCTCACTGGGGGTGACCTGGTCCTCACTGGGGGTGACCTGGTCCTCACTGGGGGTGACGTGGTGCTCACTGGGGGTGACCTGGTCCTCACAGGGGGTCACCTGGTCCTCACTGGGGGTGACCTGGTCCTCACTGGGGGTGACCTGGTCCTCATAGGGGGTGACCTGGTCCTCACAGGGGGTCACCTGGTCCTCACAGGGGGTCACCTGGTCCTCACTGGGGGTCACCTGGTCCTCACTGGGGGTGACCTGGTCCTCACTGGGGGTGACCTGGTCCTCACTGGGGGTGACCTGGTCCTCACAGGGGGTGAGCTGGTCCTCACTGGGGGTGACCTGGTCCTCACAGGGGGTGACCTGGTCCTCACTGGGGGTCACCTGGTCCTCACTGGGGGTGACCTGGTCCTCACAGGGGGTCACCTGGTCCTCACAGGGGGTGACCTGGTCCTCACTGGGGGTGACCTGGTCCTCACAGGGGGTGACCTGGTCCTCACTGGGGGTGACCTGGTCCTCATAGGGGGTGACCTGGTCTTCACAGGGGGTCACCTGGTCCTCACAGAGGGTGACCTGGTCCTTACTGGGGGTCACCTTGGTCCTCACTGGGGGTCACTTGGTCCTCACTGGGGATGACCTGGTCCTCACTGGGGGTGACCTGGTCCTCACAGGGGGTGACCTGGTCCTCACTGGGGGTGACCTGGTCCTCACAGGGGGTGACCTGGTCCTCACTGGGGGTGACCTGGTCCTCACTGGGGGTGACCTGGTCCTCACTGGGGGTGACCTGGTCCTCACAGGGGGTCACCTGGTCCTCACTGGGGGTGACCTGGTCCTCACTGGGGGTGACTTGGTCTTCACTGGGGGTGACCTGGTCCTCGCAGGGGGTCACTTGGTCCTCGCATGGGGTCACCAAGGTATAATTAATGAACTGTCCCTTTGAGTGATCGGTATTTACGTCAATATTAAACTTTTTCAATGTTTTTCGGCCTGTTTTTAATTTTAGTTGAATTTTGGGGAAACTGTTTGAAAGAGGTACTTTAATCCCTTGGTCAAAACAATACACAAGTTTGTCGTCGGCTACCACCCAATTGTTTTCATTTAGATTTAGTAGCATATATGTTTTAAATATGTTTAATGTATACCATTTTGTGGTTTAGATTGACATTTTATTTTTAGTTTTTTTGGCAACTTTCCCAGAGATGAGGAAGTCGGTGGAGAATAGTTGACACTATGGATAAGTACACTTGGAGGGATAATGCTTATTTGGCAAGACATATCAAACAGATCTATACTATTTTGAGTGAGTGAAGATATTTATATATAAAATCACGGGATTATATAGTTCAAATAATTGTTTATGGAACAATTAATGATATTCTTTAATAACCAGTGATTTTTAACTCATGCGCTTGAAGGCAATATGACAGAAGCGTAATTCACGTCTACTCTTTTTGAAACTACGAGTAACAATGATCTGGAGTAGGAGGAGGTTGTAATTTATAAGCTGCTCTAAAACATAGACATTTCAACAGATCATTATTGTCTCTCAAGTTGGTCATCTAAAGACAAATTAATTCATTATAAATTGATTTTCTATCTATTTTAGAATATTATTGCATATATATTGTCAAAGTTTGCTAAAAAAAAAACGTAAATTAAATATGTAAATTATCAAGATGTTTTAAAAATATATAATAGTTATTGTTCCAAGCTAGTTTTCTTAAGAAAATTATCATTATAGAAAATACATTAAATGGCTAACTTATTTATTTTACCCTAATAACTTGAGGTTTTCGTAATATACTGTTATCAGTATTCAGTATTCACCATGGCTATTAATTTTCATTTCTTCTCTGAACGATTAAACTAAATACCTATAGATCTAGCATGAAAGTATATAGCTAGAATACAATATAAAAGACGTCTCCGGTACAAAAGGGGTTAACACTCTCAGTACGGTGTCGGGGTGGGAGTAAATTTGCTTTGCTATTATTTGCAACATTAACCCTATTATGTGCAGGGCGGGTCTATATTTGGATCCAAACTAGTGGAGTATAACCGGGAGTATCCAAATAGACCCGCCCCGTGCGTAATAGGGTAATATTGATTAGTTAGGTAGCGCCAACGAACTTGACAATAATCTTGACCCCTTAACTTCTCATAACTAAAATGGGCCTAGAGCAAACTGGCTGTAAATATCCAACCTATATCCTGGTGGGCTCTTCCCAAATGATAGAAATGTCATCTCGATTGCTTTAATTAATTTTGAGTTATGAGAAGTTAAAGGGTCAAGATTATTGTCAAGTTCGTTGGCACTACCTATATTGTTAATATTGATTTGATAGCAAAGTAGAGGTGTAATAAACCATACAAATTATTGGGAATGGATAGTCGCCCGAGTTTGTCCCTAGTGTTGTCAATTTAGCTACTTTCCTGCTAGATCCACAAGTATTTACTATAATCGTATCAATTATCATCTAGCGACAGTATTCCCAGCATTCTTCTAAGATTTAAGATTGAAATAATGGAAAAGCAAGCACCACCACCAAGCAATTTTGCTCCTATGACCACCAAACCTCAAAGCCACAAGGCAACAACTCCAAGCCCAACAAAAGGCGCCCAAGATACTACCATCAATATGACACATCCTCTAACACCAGGAGGGGACCATCACCATCAACAATCCAGAAGTCCAGGGAAACAAGAAAAATGAACAAAAAGGCGGAATTATCCCCCCAACACTCAACTCAACAAGGACACAACCCCCAACCCAGCTAAACGTTCTCGAACCATTACCGCCAAGATGGGCTGTCCTCCAACACCAGGAAAGGACATAGTCATCAACAGGGACAATTCCAAAGCACCGAGAAACGAGAGAAGTGGGAAAGACAGGCAACACCAAGAATGGCACCATAAACACCGTACACCCCCACGCCACTCTACTGCCCAGCCGCATCGCTGCCATGACCAGGGAAGCCGAGATATACGGTTACCATATATCACCCCACCTCCAAGACACACGGAGACAACCGCCATACAAAACCCTACCCCTAGGCGCCTTTCTGGTGCGCAGCCACACCACCGCCAAGACGCTGAGAAAAGAGGTGACCTCAGCAGGAAATTCTAAGATCGATACTCAGTTGGAAAACTGTCCTTGCTATCCACAGACGTAAGGCTGTTTTGAAATCTCGAGGGCTCGATAGGACAAATTGTTCTCGCTATCCACAGATGTGAGACTGTTCGAATATTGAGACGTAACCCTGTTAATTATTTTGAGTGGGTATCAACAAGGCTCTTTATTAGACTCCATCACAGAGGCTAACTAATATCTTTCCCTTACCCCAGCTGGTGCTATTGTGAATAAAGTACGCTACCCCACAGGGCAAGTAGCTTTATCCGAAATAGACCAAAAAAGCATAAAACATCCATCCATCCTCAGTTCTGCAAAGTTCTGCATCAAAGTTCTTATAAGACCAGAGTAGTCAGTGAGTTCTCTCCTGTGTTAACTCGATTCTATTGTACTAAGGCCACTGCATAGTATCTAGTATTCAAGGTCTTAAACCAGGGAGCTCGAGTCAAACTGTGTGAACCCAGTCATGGCAGGACAACCCCCACGGCCAACCCCTCTACCGAAGATTGGATTACTTATTCTACACTAATTGGATTACTTATTCTACACATCTAAAGTGAAGTTATTATACCGTTAAAAGTTATAGAAGATCTAACTGTGGAAAGAATAATTATATACTTAGTGTATTATCAGAGAAAGAGTATAAAAAGATCAACAGTGGAAAGTAGTCAAAATATATCTACCGGGTATATATATAAAGAAGTATTCTAGAAACATCGGATACAACGCATGTATGCAAAAAGCGAGAGAAAGGAAGTACTAGTGAAACCCAAATAAATCAGGGAAGTACTGGTAATAATTCTGGTAAAGAAAATAACAAATAAATTCAAGTTAACTTATGCATAAGCACCATAGTGAATTAACAAAAAGAAAATAATTACGTTCAGCTTCCAATCCAGAACAACTCTACGCAGGTAAAACCCAAAAGTTCACATATATAATTACTACGTAGCCTTTCTAAGCACAAGTGTAAATCCTCGATTGAAAGGAGTGCTATTCTTATCTCTGAAATAAATACAGGACAAGTTTAATCTTTCAATTAGAAAGCGGTCCACCATACTCACTTAGATATTGCATAGAATAATCCAGTCTTACGAGTCAGACGTAGTGGAGCCTCGTTCGTGCATCTATTATTGTTGTTCTTGACCATTTTGTTCTAGCCTTACGTATGCGATATTCTTGTGCCAATAAATGGAATATGAATGCACGTCTTGTGATAATTATCCTCTATTTTCTTTCTGTGTCTGTGATAAAGCAATATTAACTTCTCCAGTTAGGAAGAACCCACTTAATCAAACCAATCAAACCCCAGTAAAAACCTGGCATAACATTGGCGGCAGACGGTGGTTCTTCATTCAGGAAGGAAGTTGTTTGACACAGTTATCAGGAAATAGATAGAGCGCACATACGTCATCATGACTTCACGTTCGCACATTCCCATACCCAAGTATGAGGAACAAAACTATGATATTCGCACGTCGTACCTAGAGATGGTCAGCCCGCTAATCAGCCTGGCATACCGGACCGATCAAATGAAGATCGGTGTCTTATTAATGCATCTGGGAAAGACTGTGTCCCTGGTAGCCGGACAAGTAACCCCAGAATTGACATGGGAACACTTCCGGATTATTGTGATCAACGCTATTCAGCCATCACTAGGCCCCGTTGCAGCCAAACTCAACGAAATCAAGTACAGAGGGAACCTAAAAAGTACCTTGAGAATAGTGAACCGACAGGTAAAAGCTGCTTACCCTCTGTACACTTATGAGCAACAAAAGCAACAGGTGTTCCGTGTGCTCTTAAGGATCCTTCCCTCAAGTATTAGGGAATACTTTGATATCCATGATCCCGTGGGATTTACAAAGGACATCATCACTATACGCAAGCTGTTGGCCAACCGGCCTAAAACTTCCACCATAGGAGCCATCAGAAGCTTCCCCACGCACCCTCAAGAGAACTGAAGACCCGGACACCAAATTATCAAGGGAAAAGACTGCAGAACTCATCCCAAGGCCGCCCCCAACCCTCCTCATCAGGCCACCCACAAGGAAATCTGCGAATCTACCCTAACCACCATCATCCTGGTCGATCTTACCAGACCAACCAACAAAAGAACCGAGGCCCTCAACATTGCGGCCCCCCTGAAGAGCCGTGACAGCTCCATCGTTATGATAAACCCATTCAATTTTAAGGCTTGCAATTCCGCTTGCTCGATCCATGACATCAGGAACCCAGCTAAGAAAATGGACATCGAGTACCACGATGAGGGATACTGTCCCCCGGAAATTTACCAAATTCAAGCCATCGATGAAGACCAAGAGGAAGAAGAAATGAAGGAGATGGAAGACCCTCCTTGAGATTTTTTAGAGCCTCCCCCGCCCATTTATATGGCCTCGGCGAGGGAGCCTGTGCCGTGGAAACCTCCACCCATCTACCACCTAGCTAAGATTGAAGGTGTTCCAGTACGTCTCTCATCGACACGGGAGCCGAGAAAAAACTCTCCATCCACAAATTTCAGAAAATTCCCCTAGAATGATCTCGAAAACCAAAATAGCGATCAGGAACAAAAGCCATAACCATCAGGCTAAAGCCAATTCTCAAGCAAAATCAACTAAGAAGAAAGAAGTCAACATCCAACCACAGCCACCTCAGGAGCCTCCACATCTTCGACCACTTACCTCCAACGGGTTTTATGGTAAAACCTGTTCTACATCTTCACCACCAGCCTCCATGTCTACCACATCACCTTCAGCACCTCCGAAATCACATAAACTTCCTTCATCCACCCCTTCTTCACCTGCCCAATCCGCCGAAGATAATCTCTCCTCCTATGATACAGTCGGGTTAAATCACCCGCCTGCACACAACATTCGTCTATCGACCCCTGTTCCTTTCGTCTCAGATCAATCATCCGTGTTAGCTCCAACCTTGAAGATAGCAAGCAATACTCAAGTAATTCCAGCACCCTCATCCATCCTAACTGTAATCCATAAACACACAGTCAACAAAAAGGGTTCCCTGGCTTCCACAAGGATTAAGAAAACCACCACCTCAAGCAAAACTAAGCCTGCAACAACCCACATTTCCATAAATGGTCCTTACATCAAGAAAATCATCGGGACCCAAACAAACCTGAGCAAACCAGCAGATGAAAACTCAGTGACATGGTGGGAATATCTCGATAAATGGAAATTTGTTTTCCACCAAAAAAATGCCTGGTGTTACCAGCTCCAGCCATGAGGTCGTGGCTTTGATGGGGAAGAAGGAAGTGAAATAATGGAAAAGCAAGCACCACCCCCAAGCAATTTGGCTCCTATGACCACCAAACCTCAAAGCCACAAGGTAACAACTCCTAGCCCAACAAAAGGCGCCCAAGATACTACCATCAATATGACACGTCCTCTAGCACTAGGAGGGGACTTATTCATCACCATCAACAATCCCGAAGTCCAGGGAAACAAGAACAATGAACGAAAAAGACGGAATTCTCCCACCAACACTCAACTCAACAAGGACCCAACCCAACCCAGCTAAACGTGCTCGAACCATTACCGCCAAGATGGGCTGTCCTTCAACACCAGGAAAGGACATAGTCATCAACAGGGACAATTCCAAAGCACCGAGAAAGGAGAGAATTGGGAAAGACAGGCAACACCAAGAATGGCACCTTAAACACCGTACACCCCCACGCCACTCTACAGCCCAGCCGCATCGCTGCCATGACCAGGGAAGCCGAGATATACGGTTACCATATATCACCCAACCTCCAAGACACACAGAGACAACCGCCATACAAAACCCTACCCATAGGCGCCTTTCTGCTGCGCAACCACACCACCGCCAAGATGCTGAGAAAAGAGGTGACCTCAGCAGGAAATTCTAAGATCGATACTCAGTTGGAAAACTGTCCTTGCTATCCACAGATGTAAGGCTGTTTTGAAATCTCGAGGGCTCGATAGGACAAATTGTTCTCGCTATCCACAGACGTGAGACTGTTCGAATATTAAGACGTAACCCTGTTAATTATTTTGAGTGGGTATCAACAAGGCTCGTTATTAGACTCCTTCACAGAGACTAACTAATATCTTTCCCTTACCCCAGCTGGTGCTATTGTGAATAAAGTACGCTACCCCACAGGGCAAATAGCTTTATCCGAAATAGACCAAAAAGCTTAAAACACCCATCCACCCTCAGTTCTGAAAAGTTCTGCATCAAAGTTCTTATAAGACCAGAGTAGTCAGTGAGTTCTCTCCTGCGTTAACTCGATTCTATTGTACTAAGGCCAAAGCATAGTATATAGTATTCAAGGTCTTAAACCAGGGAGCTCGAGTCAAACTGTGGGAACCCAGTCACGGCAGGACAACCCCCACGGCCAACGCATCTACCGAAGATTGGATTACTTATTCTACACTAATTGGATTACTTCTATCTATCTATTGCCGGACGCCTTACTCCCCTTACGAGGGTGGCCATACACAGAATGCCCCCAAGCGGACCTATTCCCTGTGAGAGGGACAACCCGAGCCAGTTTAGTGAAGGACTTACAGGATTGACCACTCAATTTAGGATCCGTCCGACTCCGAGGCCCTCCGTGTATCTTGTTAGCACTATTTTTCTACAGTGGTGTTCGGCTAATCCATCCACTAACCTGCCTTACCCTTAGGTAAGCAGTACGGATTTGTATCAGGTTTAATCCCCTAGACAGGTTGCCAACCAAGGCTGACGAGTCCCATCCACCCGGATTTGTATAAGGTTGTCTCCCCTAGATGAGTTGCCGAGCAAGGCTAAAGAGTCCCATCCACCCGATTACTTATTCTACACATCTAAAGTGAAGTTATTATACCGTTAAAAGTTATAGAAGATCTAACTGTAGAAAGAATATATACTTAGTGTCTTATCAGAGAAAGAGTATAAAAAGATCAACAGTGGAAAGCAAGTCAAAATATATTTACCGGGTATATATAATTATAAAGAAGTATTCTAGAAACATCGGATACTATGCATGTATGCAAAAAGCGAGAGAAAGGAAGTACTAGTGAAACCCAAATAAATCAGGGAAGTACTGATAATAATTCTGGTAAAGAAAATAACAAATAAATTCAAGTTAACTTATGCGTAAGCACCATAGTGAATTAACACAAAGAAAATAATTACGTTCAGCTTCCAATCCAGAACAACTCTACGCAGGTAAAAACCAAAAGTTCACATATATAATTACTACGTAGCCTTTCTAAGCACAAGTGTAAATCCTCGATTGAAAGGAGTGCTATTCTTATCTCTGAAATAAATACAGGACATGTTTAATCTTTCAATTAGAGAGCGGTCCACCATACTCACTTAGATATGGCATAGAATAATCCAGTCTTATGAGTCAGACGTAGTGGAGCCTCGTTCGTGCATCTATTATTGTTGTTCTTGACCATTTTGTTCTAGCCTTACATATGCGATATTCTTGTGCCAATAAATGGAATATGAATGCACGTCTTGTGATAATTATCCTCTATTTTCTTTCTGTGTCTGTGATAGAGCAATATTAACTTCTCCAGTTAGGAAGAACCCACGTAATCAAACCAATCAAACCCCAGTAAAAACCTGGCATAACAAAGATCTATTAGAGCGATATTCTAGAAATATCGGATATAATAGAGCAATATTCTCAAAATGTTGCCATTATTCTAGACATTGTTTAGTTTTTGTTTACTATATAGCGACTTGAGAACTGATCTATTGGTATTTTGTTTTGATTTGGTAACCCAGTAATGTGTCTGTGGTCATGTGTTTGTCCCTTTAACCAGCGTTTTATTTTAGCTACTTTTCCGCTAGATCTAGCGGTTCAACTTAATTTACACCTAGCGACCTGAATATTAGCGATATTTTATATACATCAATCTTTTTAGAACCATTTTCTAGAGATTCTGGCATTATTCTAGCAATTTTATGCATATATTTACTCTCTAGCGTCCTCGGAGAATGGATCTAGCGATATTATGATTTTGTAACCCTGGAATTGTTAATCAGGTGTTGTCACTCTAACCGTGCGTGCGTGCGTACTCTAATGCGTGCTTGTGGAACCATAAGTCCCAAGACTTAGAAATAAGGAGAAGTGACTCTCTGCTTTTGGTTGTAGGCCCCTGATACTTACCCTATCTAACGACAAGCACCCACCAATAGAGAACAGTTAATTCCGAACAGTCTTGTCCGGGGGTCCCACAGAGGGCTGCTCTTGGGCAGCATGATATGCGGGGGTTGTGCAGGGGAACTAGGAGCAAGGGATAGGATCGGGTCAAGGATTAGGGAGATAATGATTAGTGATCCTATTTCTAAAGGAATCAAGAGTGGGGCTATTAACTATGTGAGATGGGAGGTGATTCCACTCTTGGATGCTGCAGGAAAAAAATTAATGTTTGAATATGTCCGTGCTTGCCTGATATGTGTAGTATTTTAAGTTGTGGCTGCGTCTCGTGGTGAATCGTATGTTTGTAGGGTGTAAATATGTATTTTTGTCTATGTCCACTAGATTGTTTGAGATTTTGTATAACATTTGTTGTCTGTGTAGGCCTATTTGTCTTCTTGTTACAATGGGGTCTAGTTTAATGTCTTGTTTGAGCAAAGTGACTGATGTAGTATGTCTGTAATCACGTCTGCCCCATCTTACAGCTTTGTTTTGTATGGCCTCTAGTTTATTTATATTGTTATGAGTGTGTGGATCCCAGACAGTGTCGCAGTAGGCTAATTTATTAGTGGCCCCTCCATCATTGACGATATGCCTATTAATATAATAGTCCTCTTTCAAGCACCCACGGTCAGCCTGTTTGAAACACCCGCCGCAGGGGAAAGAGTACTTCATCATAAGTGTAACGCTAATTCTCTTATGGAATCGTCTTTATGATTGGGTACTCACTACGAAAAAACTTCGTAAAAAAATAAAAAATAAAAATAATTTAAATTTGTTATATTAAGGCTTTCCAACTCGTGGATGTCTTTTGTGGATTCTACCCGAGACGTTGAATCAAGCGACGCCATTCCTCCTTCCTTTCCCTGCGCGCATACTGTGAGGAAGTGTCTCGCCAGTGCTCCGCTATATTCTTCGTTCGCTCAACTCTAGTGAGTCTTTTACTCATATCATTCATATGTATATATCTGAATTGTTCTAGAATAGGTTTAGACTAGCTAGGACTGGCAGCCCCATTGGTATGCCCGCAGGGATGTGTTAAATTAGGGTACTAAAGTATAGGCGCCATATCGGTCCGCTTCGGGCCCGCGCGTCATGTGTTCTTGTTCTTGTTTCTGTGCCTTAGCTTTGCTATTTCCAAGTTATTTAGGAGGCTATTATATCCGCGGGACGATGCTTCAGGCCATCTCTATGAGGTAGTTGCATTCTATTGTTTTTTAGCAGACGCTCTGGTTTAAGAGTTGTCACACGAGGTGTGGAACTTTCCAGAGTCCGTATTTGCTCCTTTTTACCCCTCGGGCGTCGGGTTTTCTACGTTCGCTGCTGCTGTGTCTTCAGAGGTAAGGGTAACAGATTCAGTGTGATTATTACCATGAGCCTCGTGGCCAGCCTCAGTAGGGCTATTCTTAGTAGGCTAGGGGTATTTTTTATTGCTTTATTAATACTATGTTTTAGCCTTAAGATGTGACCCTCGTTTTCATGTGGTGATATTATGCATGAAAACAGGGTGTCAGGAGACGTTCTGACTTATTTGGTGGGGTTTTTGGGGTGGCTGACTTTCTCAGATAAGTCGGCAACTTCAAAATTTGTTTTTTTCTTCCGGCGATCTTTCTGTGTATTGATACCGGATACTTGCCTTGCAGGCAAGAAATGAAACTTCCAAATAACCCGGAATGGTGTGGTGTACCACTAGACTCCCGGCGGAAATGCTAATTCCTAAGGGAAGTAATCTCGGCCCGGCCGAGTAAACTCGCCCTAACCGATAGCCTCACGCGGCATGATTTGACTTATAACGCCCGGCGGAAAAGTCCAGTGAGGTAAGTAACTATCCCTCAGGTCCTAATAGACGATCCGTTAGTTAATTAAATGGTTAATATGGGCCGGTGACACTTTGTCACAGGTAAGCAGTTCTAGAAGACGAAAAAACCATAAAGTTTTTTTTCATATACAATTACAGCGGAAGGTTAGAGTAGCGGTTGGTCTACAGCTAATTTTACGGTGTATTTGGGGTGTTTATGATGTGTGAACCTCTCGGTTTATCCTTATGAGCATTGATTCCTGGAAATTTTCTATTTCCAGATCACAGCAGATTAGTAGCGGCACAGGTCGACAGGGGAAGGGGCCGATCCCGGTGGGGGGGGGGGGGGACTTAGCTCCATCATGCCTCTAGTCAATCTTTGTGCTACACCCACTTGCTCTCTAATTCCAGTCTTTGCACATAAACTCTGCATGAAGTGCATTAAGTGCCTAGATAGGTCACAGGGCCTCTGGGTATCTAAGAAGTGTTCCGTTTGCTCTGAACTACGTTCTGAATTATTTAATAAGAGAGATCATTAGTGCCTGGTGGCACTGAAAGAAATTAAGAAAATATTTAATACCTATTCCAAAGACATTGCCCATAAGGTTTTACATTGCGACGATGAAGCTCTCTGGGAGCATCTAGTTATAAAGTCACCTGTTCTTAAATCCACACCTTCTAAGTCAACTTCAAAATCTATAGCTAAGCCCAAAATTCTTTCGAAAGTGTTAGTGAGTAGCAGTGATAGTGACTCAAGTAAGGCAACCCCCCCACCCCCCACCCCGCCGCCACAAGAGGCCGCATTCTCCTTCGCCACGGGACCACTCTAGGTCCAGGTCAAGGTGGCCTCTCAAGCAGTCCAGGCAGTCTTCAGTGGAGACATCTAGGTCTCACAAGAGGCATAAGGATGACGTGGCAGCGTCAAGCCACAGAAAATCTGATAAGGGTCATAAAAGTTCCCGCAAGGAGGAGACACAGTCGCGGCACCGGCTAATGCCGGAGTCGCAGCCACCGCCCTCCGCCTCTACCTCCACATTGTCTAACGTCCAATCTGGCAGCTCCGAGGTAGGGACGGAGGGGGCTGAGTCGACTCCCAGGGATGGATCTGGGAAGTTTTTGGGGGGACAGAAGGATGTACATTTTGCCATTCCAAAATTGAACTTTAACTTGCCACTAAGTAGGCCTCTAATAGTTTCTCAGAGAGTGTTAGCAGAACAATACCGTGGCTACACGGCTTATGGACACCAAGACTATGATGGTTCTCAGGTGAGTCAAGTTATACCAGATTCCCAAAATCCTATTGAACAAGGGGCGCAGCGTGTGGAACCCATTGTTCAGTTTAAGGAAAATGTTAGGGAAAGTGCTAATATAGAGACCATCCCCTCATCAGTACCTGACTTAGTGTGGCCAGTAAATGGCCAATTGTCTGAGCCCCGGCACCAACCGAAAGTAATGGAAGTGCCGGATGAGGCGGAGGACGTTGAACTGTCCTCAGCTCAACCGAGACACATTGAGGAAGGGTCAGAAGTGAAATCAGAATCATCAAAAGGGTCACACAGTAAATGTATAACAGCCGATGATCTTGATTATATATTACACAGGGTAATGTGACAATATAATGTTCCTAAGCAATCTCAGGAGACTCCCACAGGTACGCCGGGAGCTCCCCAGATGATTGCAGAGCCATACCGTCCACAAGTGGATCTAATCGCGTCTGAGGAGAACCACAGGCTTCCTCTCTACCTAACTAGCCGAGGAATGACTTCGGCGGGGGGTCCAGACGCATTGTTGGAGGACTGGAACAAGTGGAATTCCATCTATCTTTTTCCGCCTCCCGACGCTTCACTCATGTGTCAGGTAGTTCACAAACTACGGGGTTACCGGGGCTTAGTCTCGATGATCGCGCCTCTATGGCCGGCCCAGGTGTGGTGCCACCAATTGAAAGAGTGGTGCGAGAACCCGGTGTCACTCCCGATCTCGTACTTCCACTTGGAGACAATTGGCAACCTAAAGACGGATGAATTTTGCCTTTTGGACATTCAGAATGCCAAATGGTTAACTCCGTATGGAGAGAGCGTTACTAATAAATTCCTTAATCAGTATACTATGTCTACCAGGAGACAATATCAATCGCATTGGAAGTCTTTCACAACCTGGATAGTAGAAACGGCGCAAACTGACGCATCAGTAGCTTTGGTTTTCAAGTACTTGGACTATTTGTTTGAACAAAAACGCCTTTCTATAGTTGCACTGAAGAATCATCTGTCCGCTATTAGAACCCCCTTTTATGACCTAACAGGTCTATCTATACCGCAGGCAGAGGAGAAAGGGTTCATGAGGGCATGTTTCAAGCTTCGCCCACCACCCCGTCAGCTCATGCCTACCTGGTCACTTGACAAAGCTTTGTCTTTGCTTCATTCGCGCAAGTATAATCATGCGCCGGATTTTGACTCATTATTAAAGAAGGCTGTGTTCCTTATGGCTTTGGCCACAGGTAACAGGGTGTCTGAGCTGGCGGCGATGAGCAACGAACCTAATTGCCTCAGGTTTGGGAGACTCAATGATAATGTACAAATTGCTCCATCTTCCACGTTTGTTGCTAAGAACGAACATAGTGATCATGTTTTTTCTGAGTTTACAGTCACGGCGCTTAAACGCGGGACTTCACACCATGTCTTATGCCCTGTTCAAGCTTTAATAAAGTTTATGAGGGTTTCCCGGCCCCAACAGCAGGGAGCCTTATGGGTCAATAGTACAGGTACTCGCATCACAAGAAGAAAATTGGCTTATTTACTTGTAGATGTAATTCGTGAAAGTAACCCTGGTGTAGTGGGAAGGGCCCACGACATCAGGAAGTGGGCAGTCTCGTTACGCTTTTTGCATAAATATTCAATTGATGACATAGCTAACACTAAGTTGTGGGCTTCCAATCATACTTTCATGACGTGATACCTGTCTATGACTTTGGATAAACCAAAATTTACCTGTGTGGCCTTGCGCCAGCGGGTCTAGTTGGCCTATGTGCTACTAAAGTTATGTTTAATCTTAATGGTGAAAAGGAGGGGGGGGGGGGGGGGTGCTGGAGAGCTCAAGACCCCTAAACCCTCCGCCGGACTATGTGATAAGTTCACGAGCTGTGATACTTGATAAGTCGAGCTGGTTATACAGCTCAAAATTTTATTTTTGTAAGATATCTGTAATAGTTGCAACTATAGGATATTAAGTATAAATTGTACAAAATATATAGTATGTACAAATTAATTTTAAGGACATAAGATATAATCAAATTATTTATTTGTGCCTTTACAATGTTGGACAGGAATAAAAGAATGTTCTTGGAAAACAAATGTTATTGAATATCAATGTGATATTCTTTAACATATGTACCTGTATGGTTACTTATAAGCAGATCTTCTTCGAAGTAACGCACTGCTTTTCTTTCCATTTTTCTATATTATTGTATGTACTATGTAAACAATAAAGACTTAAGTTTGTTATATGGTTCTTTTTCTCTACCTATGGTAGTTTGTTAGTGGTTTAGATATTGTCACGAATGTCCCCCTCCAGACTTGAGATATCAGGCATATCGTCAATGATGGAGGGGCCACTAATAAACTATAAGTTTGAGTCCCGGAGAGAAGAATGAAAACCTAATATTTAGTAGTGGCCCCGAAATCATTGACGATGTAGGGCCCTCCCTTCCATCCCCTTCCCATTCGTTGATGTCTTGAGTTTAATCTTGATATATCATTGAAGGAGGAATGGCGTCGCTTGATTCAGCGTTTCGGGTAGAATCCACAAAAGACATCCACGAGTTGGAAAGCATTAATATAACACATTTTAAGTTAAATCGTTTTTTTTTTTTTTTTTACAAAGTTTTTTCGTAGTGAGTACCCAATCATAAAGACGATTCCACAAGAGAATTAGCGTTACACTTATGATGAAGTACTCTTTCCCCTGCGGCGGGTGTTTCAAACAGGCTGACCGCGGGTGCTTGAAAGAGGACTATTATATTAATAGGCATATCGCCAATGATTTCGGGGCCACTACTAAATATTAGGTTTTCATTCTTCCCTCGAGGACTCAAACCTACTGTATATTCTAAGTGTGGCCGAACAAGTGTTTTAAATGCTAGAATGTTTATGTTTGCGTTACACTTGGTGAGATTCCTGCGCAGGAAGCCCAGGGCCTTATTAGCCTTTGCTCTGAAGCTG
This sequence comes from Paralithodes platypus, assembly GCA_032716605.1. Classification (NCBI taxonomy): domain Eukaryota; kingdom Metazoa; phylum Arthropoda; class Malacostraca; order Decapoda; family Lithodidae; genus Paralithodes; species Paralithodes platypus. The sequence goes on from CM064531.1 coordinate 3,330,610, forward strand.
CTGACGTGAGTGGTTCACCTCATTTCCGTTGAGATGTGGATCCCCAAATATTTATGGGGCATAGGCCTATACATCATTGCTCCCATTATTTTTTAGATTTTTAGGAGTTCGGCCAATTTGTATGGCGATTTAAAGACTTTTTGTTTAATTTCGTTATAAATTTTAAGACCTATCGTGCCATTTAGGTGTCAATTTTTTCCTGGCGAGCAATGATGTAGAGCCGACATTTATTTTAAGAGAGATATATATGAAAATAGAAATACACTGTGTAAGTCTATCGTTTTCCTGTTGTCACGCCCATCCATTATTACAGTAGGCTACATGTTATATATATCTATCTATCTATCTATCTATCTATATACTCAGGCTCAATCCCCATTTTTCCTAAAAAAAAAAAATTTGGGGGGGGGGAATGGCCGACTCAAGACAGAGATAGAATAGGGAAAACACAAAACACAACAGAAACCAATGAACACACAAGAACAAAATACAAATTCACACACATCTAGGTCATCCATGAGAAGACCCAGAGACCAGGGTCACCAAGGTCCCTCCAGCACATGTTATATAGGTCTCCTAGATACCATACTACGTTGCTCTATACGTCATTACCGTCGCAAATGCATTATATGAGACCTATAAAGCACTGTAAAACAAAAATTCTCCCTATTGTCGGCGGTGGCGCCAAAATTGTGAGGTCAAACCTTAAGGGGGGTCACCGGCTTTTTTTTATCTTTCTCTCCTTTTCTCTCTTTCCCTGGCTTGTATCCATTTGCCCCCATTCAGCCAACTGTTTTAAGACGTTTATCCCCATCCAGGTGTCGATTTCTTCCTGGTGAGCGATAGCTAGCCAGCATTGTACGGAGAAATCCAGCTTCACCGGAGACATTTTTCTCTCGAAAAATGTACAAATTTAGCCTGCTGTCAAAACAAAAATATATATATTATATGCTGGCTCACTCCCGCTCGCCAGGAAAATATTGACACCTGGATGGGGTAAGCGTCTTAGAACAGTAGGCTGGTGGGGCCAAAGGGATACAAGCCAAAGAGAGAGGGAGAGAAAGAAAAAAAAAGCAGGTTACCCCCCTTAAAGGAACACCTTTATAGATGGTTAGGCCATGTGGAACCTATGGGAAGCCAGAGCATTGACCACTTGCGAGTTTCGGTCTATAAGGAAGTTGGAGCTGTAGACATTGATGTTTAGTAGAATTACCAGCTAAAATACTGTTTAAAATGCCCCAGAACGAGAAGCCCACCACGGAAGCCACGAGCGAACACCACACAGAAACACCCGAAAGAAAGGCCCACAGAACGAAAGGACCAGGTGACCGAGCCAACCAGTTAAGACAGGCCGAAGCCCGCAGAGCTAAGCAGCTCCAAACAACACCTGCCTACACCTTCTAAACACTGACCTTTCCCCCACCTCGCGTATACACTACCCGTCGTGTCCTACACCTCTACCTACATGATGAAGAACATAAATACACCTTAAGTTAATACACCCATGCCCTGTCCCTAAGTTAGGATATCAATATCAACATACCCTAAAATACCTTGTCTTGCCAGACTAAGTTTCTGAAGACCAATCGCCCCATAAATCTATGTATGTTCTTCCATCCGAGAAGTAATATGTTAACCCGTGTCTTGCCAGACTAAGTTTCTGAAGACCAACCGCCCCCATAAATCTATGTATGTTCTTCCCAGGTTAAAACACCCATGCCCTGTCCCTAGGTTGAGCCAATGCCAACCAGTTCAGACAGGCCTAAATCTATGTATGTTTTTTCCCATCCAAGAAGTAATATGTTAACCCCCTGTCTTGCCAGACTCAGTTTCTGAAGACCAACCGCCCCCATAAATCTATATATGTTCTTCCATCCGAGAAGTAGTATGTTAAAACCCCATGTCCTAATTGATAAGAAACTATGATACCCACGGGTACACCAGTGTATATAGAACCATTGTTCCTGTATGACCTAGACAGAAATGACTGAAGATGTTAGCCACCATGCAGTAACTTTAATTCTTACCCCAGATTGTATATACAACCCTCTTTTACCATTGTCTCGACGCATTTTCACCACGAAACAATACCGAAGCTACCCCTACGAACTGCCGTTTTCTTTGGTGTATATGTCATAGAAAACGCAGTTCCCAGGAACAACTAGATCAGCAAGAAATAGTGTCAGATTAACAGTGTCCATAACCATCGTATTGACGAGTAATAATACACCATGTTTTTCCCTACTTTTATCCACAGTCAAGCACACACCTACAGTTAACCTCCTCTTCCCCACAGCCCCACAGTCCACATAATTCTATCCTTTCCAGACTCATATACCACCCCATATTGCTCATCTCCCGGTAGCGTTTGGCTAACATACTTTCCCTGTCATTAACCCCCAAGCTCCGATACCAACTGTAGTCTAATGCCACCCCTACGCCCAGAGACCTTAGGGTCAAACTTCCACGTAGCCCCCCTTAACCCTCCCCCTCTCGTTAACCCCCCACGCTCCTCGACTCCTTTCCGACCAAGCCTCTCCACCATACCTCCTGAATATCCTTGATTTTTCCGTTGCTAACATTCTCAAACCTTTTATATATATACTGCTATCCAGCCTACCTTCCCTTAGTAGGACGGAACAACATTAGAACTTTACTAACCCTTTGCATGCCATCTATTCCCTCACAACCCATTCACAACCCTGTACCAAATGATCGTCAGTGCGAGGCTAGCCGCCTCGCCAGTGACTAACTTCTATTGCCATACTTCCAGATAAATGTGGCAGAGTTAGCAACCCAGTCTCCACCACATCCAGCAAACCATGCAATTAACAACCCAACCGATTAAACCAGCTAGTCAAGGCACCTTCGGTTTTGGTATTACGAACACCCACATCTGTCTCATAAACAGAGGGTTATTACAAACACTTATGATATGGCAAGCCCCTAGCCACAGCCGCCGGACGACCATCACAGAGAGAGGGCGCGCACCTACCCTTTTTTACCCACCCGAGGAGGGAGACCCCCACCCCTGTGGAGGTATACCTGACCCCTGTTTTGACTTCCGGGTCATTGCCAGGTAGCACAGGAATTCTTCCTATCAATGAACTAACCATGCATGACTAACCCCTTTACTAACCTCTATTAACCCACAATAACCCATTCACCTTTCTTGCATACTCTGATAACCAAATTAGCACCTCTGCTATGCCATAGAATGAAGACTGAGCAATGTAAGAGAGACGCTCTTATCACAGCTGTCCCAGTCCTCCTCGCAAAGTAGATCCAGTCTCCCTCCCCTCAATACTTCCAGTATAGCCAAAATAGTACCTCTTACTAAGGCTCAGTTATATCACATTATGAAGGCCCCCTATAGCCATGTGCCACAACAGTAATCACCACCTTACCTAGTCCCCGTATCTATTGAGAGCTCAAATAATTCCATAAGACTCGAGATCCCTATGGCCTACAGGGTCCAAAACCGAGCCTATAAACCCAGCTCCAGCCCCCAGTAAAATCAGTTGAAAGATAGACACCAACCAGTGGCTGGCCCCCTTAAGTTGACCTCTAGCTCTGCCCTTGTGTTGTTCCTGAGAATTGAGTTCCAGAGCCGGCAGACTCTGTGGCAGATTTGAGATAGAAGCATCTGTCCACGTACAAGAAATCTACGTGCACCTTATAACCTTCACACACCAGTGGGTATATAAGCGTGTAGCCCAGCAACAATCGCCAATAGATCCATCTTGAGAACTTGCTAAATATGGACCCCCTGGACGGCCGCGGAACCAGTCGTTAGCCCCCAACATCACGGACGCAAGATAACCAGGACCAGACCAACCAAATACTACCCAAGATTCACTTTATTAGTACTACAGTGTTACAGTACTATTTAAAGACTCACTTATTAATATTTCTATGAAGTGGCTATATCTTTGCCCCAGTATAATTCATATATAACCATTCCATCAGGAAGTGCTAAGCGTATCAGTGTTCATTAATTAACAGGCGACATTAACTCTCGTAATTACCCCGATCCAGATATTATTACATAGAAGTAAAACCCTAGTGATATCTAACGTTCGCCCACTGATTTGCGTTCTACGTATTTCTGCTATAAGAATATAAAACTTAGATCAGTACCCCCCTGAGGTTACTAGAATTATCGTGCTCTAAATATACGCGTGTCTAATCTAGTCTGTAAACTACTACTCGTGCACCAGAACTGCCAGTAAAAAATCTAAATAGTGAAATTGAATCTATAAGTAACATTGATGGCTTCCAGTATATAAACTTGCGAACAAAGCCAGTGATCAGAAGATTATACCTGAACGTTGGAAGTGGGAGACTAGGCTCCATCCAGATCCACTAATGCTAGTTGTTCAATTCTATCATTTGTCTTGTACGAGTATTCATACCTTCTTATGCTTCCTATTAATCATCCTCAATAAACGTGATCATGTGTCTTGTTACCGTGTGTTTATTTTGTGTTCTCTATTCCTCATACCTTGTTTTATGCATGCAGCCTTATATACCCAGTCAGTTAGAACTCACATTACCCAAGTTAATCCTGTAGAAAAACAGGGCATAACACTGTTGTAGTACATTTATCAATACATAAAACCCAATTGTACATACTGTAGTTTTTAGCCATCAGAAACCTGCATTATTATTGCATTTCTATTCACTATCGATGTCTACAGCTCCAACTTCCTTATAGGACGAAACTCGCAAGTGGTCAATTACTAAGAGAGTGTACGAGAGTGAGGTGGAAAGACAGAGAGGGAGAGGTAGACCGAGTGAGAGGTGGAAGGATGGAGTTAAGAAGTATATGAGCGAAGGCGGTGCCGGATGGGAGGAGGGGCGTTGACTGACTGGGGACAGGTGCATGGGGGCGCTTTGTTTGTGGCCACCCCTTCGGGGATCATGGCGTCCGGCAATAGATAGATGGATATCATGGGGCTGAAGGGGTTAAGGGTACACTGACTGCTTTCTTGGCCTATAAATTCATTCATTCATAAATTCTTAGTTTCATCGCTAGACATACCTCAAACTTAGAAAAACATCCCCTAGACCCCCCCTCAAGATAAATTTGTAAATTTTTCGGTAGAAAAATGTCCCGGCCGAAGGCCGGTTCCTCTTACAAAGACAGGCTCATTATCGCTCGCCAGGAAAAAATCGACACCTAAATGGCACGATAGGTTTTAAAATCGACACCTAAATGGCACGATAGGTCTTAAAATTTATAACGAAATGAAACGAAAGGTCTTAAAATCGCCAAACAAATGGGCCGAACATCTACAAATCTAAAAAATAATGGGACTAAACGCGAGGGAGAAAGGGGACCAGAAAAACGACCGTCTCTCCTTCACCCCTTCTGTTCCAGTGGCGTCCTTTTCATCCTATTCTGGCAACTATTAGACGATTTTATGCAGCTTAGGAAGGATCTGTGGTAGCTCAAGGGATTAAATGAGATAATCTGTAGCCTTTTAATTAGGCTAGAGGTCCTTCTTTAAGCTGCATAAAATCATCTAATAGTTGCCAGAATATAACGAAAAGGACGTCACCGATACAGAAGGGGTTAAGGGGGCAGTGCTTGGTTTTTGGGCTATATAATTAATCAATTTTTATTCTTGAGTTTCCTCGCTGGACCAGCTTAGAAAAACACCCCCTAGACCCCCTTTCAAGATAAATGTGTACAACATTTTTCAGTAGAAAAATTCCCTGGCCAAAGGCCAGTTCCTTCTAAAATTAGAGGCTTGCTATCGCTCGCCAGGAAAATTCAAACACATTATGAAGCTTAGGAAGAATATATGCTAGGTAAAAGGATTAACTGATATAGTCTGCAGCCTTTAAATTATAGCCTTTTAACCCTTTGAATACCAGCGATGTGTCGTATATTTTATTCTAGCTATATTTAGACGATATTATGCAGCTTGGGAAGGGTGTGTGGTGATTAATAAGGTTGGTTGATATAGTTTGAAGCCTTATTATTGTTAGAGGTCTTTGCTAAGCTAAATAAGATCGTCTAATAGTTGCCAGAATATGTTGAAAAGGACGTCCCTGGTATTGAATCGGTTTAATTATAGCAGTATGGCTATAAGTAACACCCCATTCTTAACATTAATCATCAATTACAAACCCCAATGTACTTGAATAAACTAATGAAAGCATATGGTCCTCTCGGGATTCGAACTCGGGACACCACACCCAGAACTTAAGCACTTGTATAGCATTGTAATATCTTGTTTACGTTGGAGACCGTTTCCATTGCGTGTGTGGCCATTTATGCACTTGAGCGTACAGGAATAAAGTACTGGTTTAACGGCAGACGGTTGTTTTTCTGGTTCCCTTTATCTCTCGTGTTTAGACCCATTATTTTTTTTATTTTTAGACATTCGGCAAATTTGTTTGGCGATTATAAAACCTTTCGTCCCATTTCGTTATACATTTTAAGACCTATCGTGCCATATAGGTGTCGATTTTTTCCTGGCGAGCGATAGCGAGCCTGTAATTGTAAGAGGAATCGATCCTTCGGACGGGACATTTTTCTACCGAAAAATGTACAAATTTATGCAGACTTGGGGGTGTTTTTTTAAGCTTGATAGAGGTTTAGAGAGCAAACTAAACCCCCTCCTTAAACTATTGAGCCGAACCAGTAAATTATGTTGCACAAAACCGTCTGCGTCCCCTTAAGATTCAATATAACACCCCTACTCTAGTTAGATACAAAAACATACACAGTACATTAACCCCTTCTGTACCGGCGACGTCTTTTATTTATTTGATTGTAGTTAAATTTAGACGATATTATGAAGATTAGGAAGGATATTTGGAAGCTAAAAGAATTAATTGAGATAGTCTGTAGCCTGTTAATGGATAGACGGCCTTCCTAAACTGAATAAAATCGTCTAATAGTTTCCAGAATATAATGAAAAGGACGTTATTGGTACTGTACGGGTTAAGAATACCAACAACGTGCTTTTGTGTCTAAATATACAGTAGAAAGAAGTTGTATTATATCTTTACCAAATACAGTACTACACACATATAAGGAAATAATAACGTTGAGAGTAAAGACAAACCTTTCATAATTCGTTAAATATAAATGCATAAATTAAATCAAAATCCTTTCAATAATCAAAATATATTAATTAATTATTATTCTTCCACCAAGCCTCTGCATTACGCAGTGCCCTATTACGAATTTCATTTCGCCGCCGAATTTTTTGCGATTTTGTGAGACCCTCGGGCATTATGGAGTGGTCAGGGAATAATTGCCTGTATTGGTCATAGATCTGTTGAGTATGTGTCTCCCAAGACATGTAGGGGAAGGTACTGGCCGGCCCAAGGTTTTGGCATCCATTAACTTTTTTACAGTTTTCATCACCAGACCCCAACTCCACTCGCTCTGTGTCGGCCGCTGCCAGATCCTTGTCCAAGGACTCCGCACCCTTATCTCTCCACCACCTTTTGGCTTCCCGTGTGAGCCTCGCCCTCCTCTCATTTCTCCAGCGGATTTTTTTCGACTTGGATAAGTCCGGCGGTATCTTGGTGTTGTCGGGATATAAGTCTAAATATTTGTCATAAATCTCTTTGGTAACAATTATGCAACTTTCCTGAATAGTTGCATTATTACTTTGCTGAGCCTCGTGAGCCAAATCTGTTAAAAATGTAACCGCAACTTCACAGTGGGTCACCTGGTCCTCACAGGGGGTGACCTGGTCCTCATTGGGAGTCACCTGGTCATCAAAGGGGGTGACCTGGTCCTCATAGGGGGTGACCTGGTCTTCACAGGGGGTGACCTGGTCCTCACAGGGGGTGACCTGGTCCTCACTGGGGGTCACCTGGTCCTCACTGGGGATGACCTGGTCCTCACTGGGGGTGACCTGGTCCTCACAGGGGGTGACCTGGTCCTCACAGAGGGTGACCTGGTCATCACTGGGGGTCACCTGGTCCTCACAGGGGGTGACCTGGTCCTCACTGGGGGTCACCTGGTCCTCACTGGGGGTCACCTGGTCCTCACTGGGGGTGACCTGATCCTCACTGGGGGTGACGTGGTGCTCACTGGGGGTGACCTGGTCCTCACAGGGGGTCACCTGGTCCTCACTGTGGGTGACCTGGTCCTCACTGGGGGTGACCTGGTCCTCACTGGGGGTGACCTGGTCCTCATAGGGGGTGACCTGGTCCTCACTGGGGGTGACCTGGTCCTCACTGGGGGTGACCTGGTCCTCACAGGGGGTCACCTGGTCCTCACTGGGGGTGACCTGGTCCTCACTGGGGGTGACCTGGTCCTCACTGGGGGTCACCTGGTCCTCGCAGGGGGTCACTTGGTCCTCGCATGGGGTCACCAAGGTATAATTAATGAACTGTCCCTTTGAGTGATCGGTATTTACGTCAATATTAAACTTTTTCAATGTTTTTCGGCCTGTTTTTAATTTTAGTTGAATTTTGGGGAAACTGTTTGAAAGAGGTACTTTAATCCCTTGGTCAAAACAATACACAAGTTTGTCGTCGGCTACCACCCAATTGTTTTCATTTAGATTTAGTAGCGTATCTGTTTTAAATATGTTTAATGTATACCATTTTTGTGGTTTACATTGACATTTTATTTTTAGCTTTTTTGGCAACTTTCCCACAGATGAGGAAGTCGGTGGAGAATAGTTGACACTATGGATAAGTACACTTGGAGGGATAATGCTTATTTGGCAAGACATATCAAACAGATCTATACTATTTTGAGTGAGTGAAGATATTTATATATAAAATCACGGGATTATATAGTTCAAATAATTGTTTATGGAACAATTAATGATATTCTTTAATAACCAGTGATTTTTAACTCATGCGCTTGAAGGCAATATGACAGAAGCGTAATTCACGTCTACTCTTTTTGAAACTAAGAGTAACAATGATCTGGAGTAGGAGGTTGTAATTTATAAGCTGCTCTAAAACATAGACATTGCAACAGATCATTATTGTCTCTCAAGTTGGTCATCTAAAGACAAATTAATTCATTATAAATTGATTCTCTATCTATTTTAGAATATTATTGCATATATATTGTCAAAGTTTGCTAAAAAAAAAACGTAAATTAAATATGTAAATTATCAAGATGTTTTAAAAATATATAATAGTTATTGTTCCCAGCTAGTTTTCTTTAGTAAATTAACATTATAGAAAACTACATTAAATGGGAAACTTATATATTTTACCCTAATAACTTGAGGTTTTCGTAACATACTGTTATCAGTATTCACCATGGCTATTAATTTTCATTACTTCTCTGAACGATTACACTAAAACCTATAGATCTAGCATGAAAGTATATAGCTAGAATACAATATAAAAGACGTCTCCGGTACAAAAGGGGTTAACACTCTCAGTACGGTGTCGGGGTGGGAGTAAATTTGCTTTGCTATTATTTGCAACATTAACCCTATTATGTGCAGGGCGGGTCTATATTTGGATCCAAACTAGTGGAGTAAAACCGGGAGTATCCAAATAGACCCGCCCCGCGCGTAATAGGGTAATATTGATTAGTTAGGTAGCGCCAACGAACTTGACAATAATCTTGACCCCTTAACTTCTCATAACTAAAATGGGCATAGAGCAAACTGGCTGTAAATATCCACACCTATATCCTGGTGGGCTCTTCCCAAATGATAGAAATGTCATCTCGATTGCTTTAATTAATTTTGAGTTATGAGAAGTTAAAGGGTCAAGATTATTGTCAAGTTCGTTGGCACTACCTATATTGTTAATATTGATTTGATAGCAAAGTAGAGGTGTAATAAACCATACAAATTATTGGGAATGGATAGTCGCCCGAGTTTGTCCCTAGTGTTGTCAATTTAGCTACTTTCCTGCTAGATCCACAAGTATTTACTATAATCGTATCAATTATCATCTAGCGACAGTATTCCCAGCATTCTTCTAAGATTTAAGATTGAAATAATAGAAAAGCAAGCACCACCACCAAGCAATTTTGCTCCTATGACCACCAAACCTCAAAGCCACAAGGCAACAACTCCAAGCCCAACAAAAGGCGCCCAAGATACTACCATCAATATGACACGTCCTCTACCAGGAGGGGACTTATTCATCACCATCAACAATCCAGAAGTCCAGGGAAACAAGAACAATGAACAAAAAGGCGGAATTATCCCCCCAACACTCAACTCAACAAGGACACAACCCCCTGTAAGGGGTTTAAATTGACTAGGCTTGATTTTGGCAATATTTACACCAAGACTTTTACTGTTCACTCACTTTAAGCCCAATAATGACCCAGTCAGTGGTGAGATTAGTTGAAATGTTCGGTATTATGTTATTATCGTGATTAAGATATCAGTTGACATATATTAAATTGTAATGACTAAAAAGAAATAATTAAATAGGCCCAATGGTGTCTCATAGGTACGAGGGTCATTATTCTAACTTTACATTTAAATATAATTGTTTGGTATTGTTATATTAAGTTTAGAAAAGGGGTGTCACAATCGGAGCAATGTTGTTTTGGAATTAGAATGAAATTTACTTGTTTTGGCCATTTAATCACTTCCAGGTGTATACAGTTAATTGCAAAGCATAACTTTAACTTTGTGAATCTAGTATAATGCTGATATGTGGCCTAATAATTGCTTGTACCGGGTTTCTAGTGTGACACCCTGATTCTGAGGCCTTAGCGACAAGTGCCCACCTCAAGGGGGTTTGACAGGTGGAAATTTATGAGTCCTACCTCCAACTTAAAAACTATAGTCTTACCTAGGATATCGTAAGTAATAGTTAACATGTTTGTGCCTGAAATTCGTTGCATCATATAAAAGTAATTCAATTATCCTTTGAAAGTTTTATTAGACTAAGTAAGTTGAGGAGCTCATTTAATCAAGGTATGGTTATTGTTGTGACAAAGGACGCTGACCCCGAGTCCTACAGAGCCTAGAGCCGAGAGTGCCAGCGTCATTCCCTCCCAGTCGCCAGCCTCGGGCGGACTAAGGGGAAATATTTGGCTTAACTCAGTATACATTTCTTTTTGTGTTGTGTTTAGATAAAACCTTCAGTTGAAGGTGAGTTGAAGTGAATTGTGAAGTATTTAAGATAAGTTTTGAGACCATTTTTAAGCCCAGTTTCTTATATGTAACTACGAAATTATACGACATCCTTTGTCTTGGTCGAAGGTGAAATTATTCATTCCGTCTGATAATTACTCATTTAAATTTCAAATTCCATATTATTTTTCCTGCCAACCTTATTATGTATTAAGATAATATGTTAATTGTATTATGTTAGTGTAGTATTATCACAGCAATAAGATCCCGTATGTCGAGTTCAATATCATGTATGTAACTTAATGTAAGCCCACATTCCTGAGTCGTGTGTGTGTGTGTATACACTCCGTTTTCTATTTTAAACCATTATATTTTTGAGGGTCAACTAAGTAAAATTATATCTATCTCCAACCCTCCGTTTTCTATTTGGACCATTTTTTCTTTATATATTTTTGAGGGTCAACTAAGTACATTTTATCTGTAACCCAATAATGTACATCCTCCTTTTGTTGTCTCTTAATTGACACATTTGACCACTTTTGTAATGTTGATATGAATTAAGATATAGAATTTTGTCAGTTTTATTAATGGTAATGTTAATACCAGGTCCCAGGTCAGGAGCGAAGTCCCAGGAGAAGTACCAGGTGCAGAGAGTCCTGTATCCACCCCAGTGGACATGACCTAGTGGCTGTACTGAGACAGGATGCTGTTGGTGTTATTGAATCTTGAGCTAACCTTCACCCCATTGTGAGCTGTTGTACGCCTTATGAACCTAGTGACCGAGTGTGTGTTTACTAGGGTTGTGGCCTTGGGGTCACCTGTTGAAGGGTTTTAGTTAACTTTGATGTGGTGATAAGAAGTAGTTCATTGCGCCAATAATACCGATATATTCCGTGGTTGACTAAAGTAATAATCGTATTGATTTGTGTATCACAGTGAAAAGTGTATTTCTCTTTACAGTGTTTTAATATAGTTAAGAATACCAAACGGTATATTGTGTTTTTATTTATCCTGTGTCATTTAGACCATTTGCATTCTTCACCTGTATTTCCTTGCATGCAACGGCCATTAAGCTACCAGAGTAATAAGTTGGATCAATCATCAAGTAAGGAAGAAACACAATAATGGAATGAACAGGAAATAATAAATAAGGCGGGGGTAACAGCAAAGTTCCAGGAACATTAGAAAAGAAAAGCAAAGACCACGAAAAAAAAAACCTACACCCCAACCCAGCTAAACGTTCTCGAACCATTACCGCCAAGATGGGCTGTCCTCCAACACCAGGAAAGGACATAGTCATCAACAGGGACAATTCCAAAGCACCGAGAAACGAGAGAAGTGGGAAAGACAGGCAACACCAAGAATGGCACCATAAACACCGTACACCCCCACGCCACTCTACTGCCCAGCCGCATCGCTGCCACGATCAGGGAAGCCGAGATATACGGTTACCATATATCACCCAACCTCCAAGACATACGGAGACAACCGCCATACAAAACCCTACCCCTAGGCGCCTTTCTGCTGCGCAGCCACACCACCGCCAAGACGCTGAGAAAAGAGGTGACCTCAGCAGGAAATTCTAAGATCGATACTCAGTTGGAAAACTGTCCTTGCTATCCACAGACGTATGGCTGTTTTGAAATCTCGAGGGCTCGATAGGACAAATTGTTCTCGCTATCCACAGATGTGAGACTGTTCGAATATTGAGACGTAACCCTGTTAATTATTTTGAGTGGGTATCAACAAGGCTCGTTATTAGACTCCATCACAGAGGCTAACTAATATCTTTCCCTTACCCCAGCTGGTGCTATTGTGAATAAAGTACGCTACCCCACAGGGCAAGTAGCTTTATCCGAAATAGACCAAAAAGATTAAAACACCCATCCATCCTCAGTTCTGCAAAGTTCTGCATCAAAGTTCTTATAAGACCAGAGTAGTCTGTGAGTTTTCTCCTGCGTTAACTCGATTCTATTGTACTAAGGCCACAGCATAGTATCTAGTATTCAAGGTCTTAAACCAGGGAGCTCGAGTCAAACTGTGTGAACCCAGTCACGGCAGGACAACCTCCACGGCCAACGCATCTACCGAAGATTGGATTACTTATTCTACACTAATTGGATTACTTATTCTACACATCTAAAGTGAAGTTATTATACCGTTAAAAGTTATAGAAGATCTAACTGTGGAAAGAATAATTATATTATAAGCATTTCTCTTCTCATAATCTGCTCTCAGATCGCCAGTATGGCTTCCTTAAGGGTCGCTCTACTGGTGATCTTCTTTCATATCTTACTAACTCTTGGTCATCCTCCTTTCGGGACTTCGGTGAGACTTTTTCTATTGCACTAGACATATCGAAAGCCTTCGATAGAGTCTGGCATAAATCTTTAATTTCTAAACTACCCTCCTTCGGTTTCTATCCCTCCATATGTGCCTTTGTCTCTAATTTCCTTTCCGGCCGTTCCATAGCCGCGGTTGTGGACGGCCATTGTTCACTTCCTCACCCTATAAACTCCGGTGTTCCTCAGGGCTCTGTCCTATCTCCTATTCTCTTTCTAATTTTTATAAATGATCTCCTTAACTGTACCTTAATTCCCATCCATTCATACGCAGACGACTCAACCTTACACTACTCCATTAGTTTTTCAGAACGCCCCAGCCAGCAATCCCTCAACGACAAACGTAATGAAGCCATAGAACTCTTAAATTCTGATCTAAATACTATTTCCAATTGGGGCAGAGAAAACCTTGTTAACTTTAATGCTTCCAAAACCCAATTTCTCCATCTATCTACCCGTCAGGATCTCCCAGCGGACTATCCCTTATTCTTCAACAATACAAAAATCAACCCTTCATCTTCTCTCAATATTCTTGGTGTCTCTTTTTCTTCTGCTTTCATTTGGAAGGACCATATTACCAGTCTTGCTAAGGCAGCCTCCCAGAAGCTGGGTGTGCTCAACCGCCTTAGGGAGTTCTTTTCCCCTGCACAGCTTCTTGCTCTGTACAGGGGCATAGTGCGCCCTTGTATTGAGTATTGTTCACATGTGTGGGGAGGTTCCTCTCACACCGCTCTCCTAGACAAAGTTGAAAGGAAGGCCTTTCGTATCATTAACTCCCGTCCACTCACCAACTCTCTGCAATCTCTCTCTCCGCCGCAATGTTGCATCTCTCTCGCTATTCTATCGCTACTATAATAATCAGTGTTCCTCAGAGCTATCCCAGTGCATACCACCTCCTTTACGTAGGGCACGTGGTACCCGTCTTGCAACTCAATCCCACCCCTACTCTGTGCAACTCTCCAACCCAAGAGTGAAACGTTACTCTCAAACTTTCTTCTACTCAACAGCTGAGCTCTGGAACTCTCTCCCAGAATCAGTCTTTCCCTCTTCCTATGACTTAAATTGCTTCAAACTCCGTGTGTCCAGGCATTTTGGCTCGAACGTCCCTTGATTTTGGCCCTGTCACTCTTTCAACTATGGGGGAGGCACTCGCTATAGGCAGTTATGCCTTTTGCCTCCCTCAATCACATAGAAAAAAAAAATATATATATATATATATATATACTTAGTGTATTATCAGAGAAAGAGTATAAAAAGATCAACAGTGGAAAGTAGTCAAAATACATCTACCGGGTATATATATAAAGAAGTATTCTAGAAACATCGGATACTACGCATGTATACAAAAAGCGAGAGAAAGGAAGTACTAGTTAAACCCAAATAAATCAGGGAAGTACTGATAATAATTCTGGTAAAGAAAATAACAAATAAATTCAAGTTAACTTATGCATAAGCACCATAGTGAATTAACACAAAGAAAATAATTACGTTCAGCTTCCAATCCAGAATAACTCTACGCAGGTAAAAACCAAAAGTTCCATATAATTACTACGTAGCCTTTCTAAGCACAAGTGTAAATCCTCGATTGAAAGGAGTGCTATTCTTTTCTCTGAATTAAATACAGGACAAGTTTAATCTTTCAATTAGAAAGCGGTCCACCATACTCACTTAGATATTGCATAGAATAATCCAGTCTTACGAGTCAGACGTAGTGGAGCCTCATTCGTGCATCTATTATTGTTGTTCTTGACCATTTTGTTCTAGCCTTACGTATGCGATATTCTTGTGCCAATAAATGGAATATGAATGCACGTCTTGTGATAATTATCCTCTATTTTCTTTCTGTGTCTGTGATCAAGCAATATTAACTTCTCCAGTTAGGAAGAACCCACTTAATCAAACCAATCAAACCCCAGTAAAAACCTGGCATAACATTGGCGGCAGACGGTGGTTCTTCATTCAGGAAGGAAGTTGTTTGACACAGTTATCAGGAAATAGATAGAGCGCACATACGTCATCATGACTTCATGTTCGCACATTCCCATACCCAAGTATGAGGAACAAAACTATGATATTCGCACGTACCTAGAGATGGTCAGCCCGCTAATCAGCCTGGCATACCGGACCGATCAAATGAAGATCGGTGTCTTATTAATGCACCTGGGAAAGGCCGTGTCCCTGGTAGCCGGACAAGTAACCCCAGAATTGACATGGGAACACTTCCGGATTATTGTGATCAACGCTATTCAGCCATCACTAGGCCCCGTTGCAGCCAAACTCAACGAAATCAAGTACAGAGGGAACCTAAAAAGTACCTTGAGAATAGTGAACCGACAGGTAAAAGCTGCTTACCCTCTGTACACTTATGAGCAACAACAGCAACAGGTGTTCTGTGTGCTCTTAAGGATCCTTCCCTCAAGTATTAGGGAATACTTTGATATCCACGATCCCGTGGGATTTACAAAGGACATCATCACTATACGCAAGCTGTTGGCCAACCGGCCTAAAACTTCCACCATAGGAGCCATCAGAAGCTTCCCCACGCACCCTCAAGAGAACCGAAGACCCGGACACCAAATTATCAAGGGAAAAGACTGCAGAACTCATCCCAAGGCCGCCCCAACCCTCCTCATCAGGCCGCCCACAAGGAAATCTGCGAATCTACCCTAACCACCATCATCCTGGTCGATCTTACCAGACCAACCAACAAAAGAACCGAGGCCCTCACCATTGCGGCACCCCTGAAGAGCCGTGACAGCTCCATCGTTATGATAAACCCATTCAATTTTAAGGCTTGCAATTCCGCTTGCTCGATCCATGACATCAGGGACCCAGCTAAGAAAATGGACATCGAGTACCACGATGAGGAATACTGTCCCCCGGAAATTTACCAAATTCAAGCCATCGATGAAGACCAAGAGGAAGAAGAAATGAAGGAGATGGAAGACCCTCCTCGAGATTTTTTAGAGCCTCCCCCGCCCATTTATATGGCCTCGGCGAGGGAGCCTGTGCCGTGGAAACCTCCACCCATCTACCACCTAGCTAAGATTGAAGGCGTTCCAGTACGTCTCCTAATCGACACGGGAGCCGAGAAAAAACTCTCCATCCACAAATTTCAGAAAACTCCCCTAGAATGATCTCGAAAACCAAAATAGCGATCAGGAACAAAAGCCATAACCATCAGGCTAAAGCCAATTCTCAAGCAAAATCAACTAAGAAGAAAGAAGTCAACATCCAACCACAGCCACCTCAGGAGCCTCCACATCTTCGACCACTTACCTCCAACGGGTTTTATGGTAAAACCTGTTCTACATCTTCACCACCAGCCTCCATGTCTACCACATCACCTTCAGCACCTCCGAAATCAGATAAACTTCCTTCATCCACCCCTTCTTCACCTGCCCAATCCGCCGAAGATAATCTCTCCTCCTATGATACAGTCGGGTTAAATCACCCGCCTGCACACAACATTCGTCTATCGGCCCCTGTTCCTTTCGTCTCAGATCAATCATCCGTGTTAGCTCCAACCTTGAAGATAGCAAGCAATACTCAAGTAATTCCAGCACCCTCATCCATCCTAACTGTAATCCATAAACACACAGTCAACAAAAAGGGTTCCCTGGCTTCCACAAGGATTAAGAAAACCAACACCTCAAGCAAAACTAAGCCTGCAACAACCCACATTTCCATAAATGGTCCTTACATCAAGAAAATCATCGGGACCCAAACAAACCTGAGCAAACCAGCAGATGAAAACTCAATGACATGGTGGGAATATCTCGATAAATGGATATTTGTTTTCCACCAAAAAAATGCCTGGTGTTACCAGCTCCAGCCATGAGGTCGTGGCTTTGATGGGGAAGAAGGAAGTGAAATAATGGAAAAGCAAGCACCACCCCCAAGCAATTTTGCTCCTATGACCACCAAACTTCAAAGCCACAAGGTAACAACTCCTAGCCCAACAAAAGGCGCCCAAGATACTACCATCAATATGACACGTCCTCTAGCACTAGGAGGGGACTTATTCATCACCATCAACAATCCCGAAGTCCAGGGAAACAAGAACAATGAACGAAAAAGACGGAATTCTCCCACCAACACTCAACTCAACAAGGACACAACCCCCAACCCAGCTAAACGTGCTCGAACCATTACTGCCAAGATGGGCTGTCCTTCAACACTAGGAAAGGACATAGTCATCAACAGGGACAATTCCAAAGCACCGAGAAACGAGAGAAGTGGGAAAGACAGGCAACACCAAGAATGGCACCTTAAACACCGTACACCCCCACGCCACTCTACAGCCCAGCCGCATCGCTGCCATGACCAGGGAAGCCGAGATATACGGTTACCATATATCACCCAACCTCCAAGACACACAGAGACAACCGCCATACAAAACCCTACCCCTAGGCGCCTTTCTGCTGCGCAACCACACCACCGCCAAGATGCTGAGAAAAGAGGTGACCTCAGCAGGAAATTCTAAGATCGATACTCAGTTGGAAAACTGTCCTTGCTATCCACAGATGTAAGGCTGTTTTGAAATCTCGAGGGCTCGATAGGACAAATTGTTCTCGCTATCCACAGACGTGAGACTGTTCGAATATTAAGACGTAACCCTGTTAATTATTTTGAGTGGGTATCAACAAGGCTCGTTATTAGACTCCTTCACAGAGACTAACTAATATCTTTCCCTTACCCCAGCTGGTGCTATTGTGAATAAAGTACGCTACCCCACAGGGCAAGTAGCTTTATCCGAAATAGACCAAAAAGCTTAAAACACCCATCCACCCTCAGTTCTGAAAAGTTCTGCATCAAAGTTCTTATAAGACCAGAGTAGTCAGTGAGTTCTCTCCTGCGTTAACTCGATTCTATTGTACTAAGGCCAAAGCATAGTATATAGTATTCAAGGTCTTAAACCAGGGAGCTCGAGTCAAACTGTGGGAACCCAGTCACGGCAGGACAACCCCCACGGCCAACGCATCTACCGAAGATTGGATTACTTATTCTACACTAATTGGATTACTTCTATCTATCTATTGCCGGACGCCTTACTCCCCTTACGAGGGTGGCCATACACAGAATGCCCCCAAGCGGACCTATTCCCTGTGAGAGGGACAACCCGAGCCAGTTTAGTGAAGGACTTACAGGATTGACCACTCAATTTAGGATCCGTCCGACTCCGAGGCCCTCCGTGTATCTTGTTAGCACTATGTTTCTACAATGGTGTTTGGCTAACCCATCCACTAACCTGCCTTACCCTTAGGTAAGCAGTACGGATTTGTATCAGGTTTAATCCCCTAGACAGGTTGCCAACCAAGGCTGACGAGTCCCATCCACCCGGATTTGTATAAGGTTGTCTCCCCTAGATGAGTTGCCGATCAAGGCTAACGAGTCCCATCCACCCGATTACTTATTCTACACATCTAAAGTGAAGTTATTATACCGTTAAAAGTTATAGAAGATCTAACTGTGGAAAGAATATATACTTAGTGTATTATCAGAGAAAGAGTATAAAAAGATCAACAGTGGAAAGCAAGTCAAAATATATCTACCGGGTATATATAATTATAAAGAAGTATTCTAGAAACATCGGATACTATGCATGTATGCAAAAAGCGAGAGAAAGGAAGTAGTAGTGAAACCCAAATAAATCAGGGAAGTACTGATAATAATTCTGGTAAAGAAAATAACAAATAAATTCAAGTTAACTTATGCATAAGCACCATAGTGAATTAACACAAAGAAAATAATTACGTTCAGCTTCCAATCCAGAACAACTCTACGCAGGTAAAAACCAAAAGTTCACATATATAATTACTACGTAGCCTTTCTAAGCACAAGTGTAAATCCTCGATTGAAAGGAGTGCTATTCTTATCTCTGAAATAAATACAGGACATGTTTAATCTTTCAATTAGAAAGCGGTCCACCATACTCACTTAGATATGGCATAGAATAATCCAGTCTTATGAGTCAGACGTAGTGGAGCCTCGTTCGTGCATCTATTATTGTTGTTCTTGACCATTTTGTTCTAGCCTTACATATGCGATATTCTTGTGCCAATAAATGGAATATGAATGCACGTCTTGTGATAATTATCCTCTATTTTCTTTCTGTGTCTGTGATAGAGCAATATTAACTTCTCCAGTTAGGAAGAACCCACTTAATCAAACCAATCAAACCCCAGTAAAAACCTGGCATAACAAAGATCTATTAGAGCGATATTCTAGAAATATCGGATATAATAGAGCAATATTCTCAAAATGTTGGCATTATTCTAGACATTGTTTAGTTTTTGTTTACTATATAGCGACTTGAGAACTGATCTAGTGGTATTTTGTTTTGATTTGGTAACCCCGTCATGTGTCTGTGGTCATGTGTTTGTCCCTTTAACCAGTGTTTTGTCCCTTTAACCAGCGTTTTATTTTAGCTACTTTTCCGCTAGATCTAGCGGTTCAACTTAATTTACACCTAGCGACCTGAATATTAGCGATATTTTATATACATCAATCTTTTTAGAACCATTTTCTAGAGATTCTGGCATTATTCTAGCAATTTTATGCATATATTTACTCTCTAGCGTTCTCGGAGAATGGATCTAGCGATATTATGATTTTATAACCCTGGAATTGTTAATCAGGTGTTGTCACTCTAACCAACCGTGCGTGCTTGTGGAACCATAAGTCCCAAGACTTAGAAATAAGGAGAAGTGACTCTCTGCTTTTGGTTGTAGGCCCCTGATACTTACCCTTGTGACGCATGTCCAGTGTGAGCATGCTGTACAGAACGCCTAGTCATGCCCCACTCTCGCTAGGATCGTCAGGGCAGGAACTTTGGCTGTAGTCTATGTAGAGTTTCCTAACTTAGTTCATGTGAGCCGTTGTACTATAAGTATTATGAATATGTATTTTGTTTTCATCTGAGTCAACGAGTTCTATTTTATATCATTAGTTATAAGTATTGTGTGTAAAACTTATTTGTAATGATGGGAAGAGAAACAGCCACAGTTGGGGGTCAGTGGGTGCGCCAGGCGGGAGGTGGGCCTAACTCACTAGCACTCCTCCCCCCCTCAGTGCTAGGGGAGCCTTTGTGTATCCCAGAGGAGAGAGAGAAATTACATAATGGTTGTCAGTGGGCGGTCCTTAGTAGTTCACGTTGGGCTCACTAGAGGGCCGGGTATAAAAAGGGAAGTCTAGCCATTTTTTCATCAGAACTCATTAGGCAGAGCGACTTCTCATTTCCCTTGCTAACTATATATATTCTTCTGACTGATGGGAACTTTCTCTACTACCTTACATTCTTATCTCCTCTTTTCCCTGCCTGTTTAACTTCCATGGTCCCGTTGGTGCAGAGCTAGTCAGCCAACGTATTATCGCTTGAGTTCTCACGAGATACTTGCCTATTAGATAGCCTATTTTGGAAGGGTTGACTTAGAATAGGATTGATTTATGTTTGTTGCACTTGTATATGCATTTCCCTGTGTGTTATTATTATTATTCCTGTTTTCTGCTGGTCTAGGTAATGCTAGACTGGGGTAAGGCTTTTCTGTGTTACGAGTTGTTGTTTGATGCAGTGGTTAAGCGATAAACCTGCATACTCGTTTCGGTTCAGTGAAGCCTAGGTTGTCTTCGCGGCTGACTGTGTTGAGTTAATAATTTACAGTGCGTGAGGGCAAGAGCCTAACCACCCTGTATTTTATTAACAGTTTGTTTTTACTTTGTCAAGGAGCCAGGAGAAAACCAGATACAAGGGATCTGGATTTCTCAAAGTGCACTTGTTAGTTTTAACGTAATACTTTAAACAGTCGTGAGGACTTCGCTAGGCTACAAGCCGTTTTTGCTCAGTCACTGCTACCTTTTGCCCACAGTACCCCAGCTAGACTTTACTCGATTAGTAGATACAGAATAGTATTGAAGCTTTCCTTATGTATGATATTGTTTATGCACTATTGATTTCATGTGTTGCAAGCTTGGCTACTTTAGTGATTAGTGGCCCACGAGCACAATCCGAGTAGGCTATTGCCGTTGCATTTGCGGAGTACTTCTTTTTAATGTTTGCCATTTACTATTGCATATTCTTTGAATTATTCTTATGCCAATTTAAGCCTTTAATAGTATTTAATTGCCAGTGTTTTTGCTTATTGAATTACTGTTCAAAATCCGATACGTACTTCTTACGAGCATCCGAGAAGCATCTAACTTTTTTCAGAAGATTCCTTGCTCGATGCTTAAGGACTATTAATTAACGTAACGTAATAGTGCCGATCCGAAGTAGAGGGTGGAGGACTTCTTAAGTTCATAGTCAAGGGTGGATTACTTCGGCTTCGGCCAACACTATTCTTTGGTGTTGTTGTTTCTTACTTCTTTGTTTGATTGTTGACCAGACTAGATAATTCCTGTCTCTTTATTAGTCTGTTGTTGAACACTAGTACCGAGTTCTTGTATACCCCGTTATAGCAGATTGAACTCTGGAGGGTATTGGTGTTTTTTGTTCGGCTGGCAGTACTCAGGGGTTGGGATCGTGTGTTTCCGTTGTGGCAGCGAGCCGTATTCGAGTCCTGATTGAGAGCCCTTGTGTACCCGAGTGCCAGTTCGTAACAAATGGCGACCTTGCTTAGGATTTTGTGAACAGTATAAATTTTTGCAGAGTTGTACAACATTTGTTTGTTTGTATTTTAGCGTGCATATTGAAGAATATTTTTTTTGTATGGCAATTAGTAAAGCATTTAAGAGACTCCAGTTAATTTAGTAATTAGTGCTTGCATAGGAAGTTTAACACTTTTGTCTCGAGAATTTTTTTGTGGACTTCAGTATGTCGTGCATTAGCACTGACGATGAGCGAGAGATGTCATTTGAAGGTGTGCCGTTAGTAACCAGTGAGGAGGATGCTAGAGTTTTTGTGAGTAAGCGGTACCACGTGACGGAGGAGAGGCTGACTGGGGTGGATGTTTGTGGCTTGCACCTGATAGCCAAGGTTTTGGGCATTTCCAATGTAGCAGGGATGTCCAAGGGGGAGCTGATTTCCTGGGTGTTGCGTGGGCGACATGGGGTTTCGGAGGAGAGGGCGTTTGGGGGGGTTCCTCCCCAGATCCCCTCTCACTCGACTCCCACAGTGCCGTCCACTCAGTTACCGGAGGTTAGCACTCTCCCACAGAGGGATGAGAATTGGCAGATTGGAGTGCCCTCGGATGGTGTACGTGGTGGTTCCCCAGTTTTTGCCCCCCCTCCTTCAGTAGTGGCAGCTCCCTCTTCCTGCCTGTCTCCAGAGATGGTATTTAGACTTGAGCTTGCTAAGATTGAGGCTAGGAAGCAGGAGAATGAGACTAGGAAGCAGGAGGATGAGACCAGGAGGCAGGAGGATGAGACGAGGAGGCATGAGATTGAGGTTAGGAGGCATGAGGCTGAGCTTAGGTACGACTCGGAGAAATATTGTGCTAAATTAGATTTAGATAAGTCTCGTGCAGAGTCGACAGGGACTCGGATGGGCCGTGAGGGCCAAGTAAGAGAACAGTCCTTGGCCCAATTAGTCAAATTGGTGCCGGTATTTAGTGAAACTGAAGTCACAGAATGTTTTAATCGTTTTGAGAAGAAGTGTAGGGAGCATAATTGGCCTGAAGAGAAGTGGGCAGCTCTAGTCTCCTCAAGACTTACGGGTAAGGGTCTGAAGGCTTATGATGCACTGCCTTTAGAGTCTTGCATTGACTACCCAGAATTGAAGAGAGCTGTCCTACGGGCATACGAGTTGCAACCGGAAACATATCGATTGAAGTTTCGGGGTGTTACAAAGACTTTTCTTGAACATGCCCGGGACTTAAAAGATGCACTTAAAAACTGGACACGTTCTGAGAAAGCTGAGACGGCAGAACAGTTGACTGAGCTGTTTCTGCTCGAGCAGTTTTATAAGTGTACTGGTGCAGAAATGACTTTAAATATTAAAGAAAAGAACCCAAGAACTCTTCAAGAGGCAGCTGAGATGGCTGACCTCAGGTTGTCGCTAATCAGGGGATGTGAATCTGTAAAGCGTGTTGATGCAGTTCCCAAGGGGCGCGATACTCCAAACCCTCGAGCTCAGGACAATCACTATAGATATAAACCTCAGTTTAAAATCCAAGATACCAGGACTGAACCAAAGACTACAGCCGTCCCATTACAGAAGGGTCAGAACTCCGCCCCTTATCGGAAGAGACCGATAGGGGAAGTGGAATGTTTTCATTGTAGAAAGAAGGGGCATTATGCAAAATCTTGTCCTAGTAAGCCGCCAACTGCAGCCGTGTCTTTGGTGCGCAGCATAGGTGTGGCTTAAATGTCGTCTGGATTTACCCAGGGTAGTTTGCCAGCGGCAGGGTCACAGGCTATGTATAAGACTCAGGAAGGCTCGTCCCCTGTCCGTGATGTCTTTTGCGCCCATAGAGGGACCGGTAGGGTAAGTTGGGCGGGTTGCCAGCATGAGGTGGAAGTTTTGCGTGATACTGGAGCTTCACAGACACTTTTGAAGAATTTCACGGGGCGACCAATTAATGCGGCACGGGTGGTTGTTGTTCAGGGTATTAATGCGACCAGGTCATACCCGTTGGTTCGTGTGGAGCTGGAAGTTGATGGTGTGATTAAGGACTTAGATGTTGGGATCGTTGAGAAATTGCCAGTGGAGGGCGTCGACCTTCTTCTCGGCAACGACTTTGCGGTGCCTACTTTAGACGTTCCACCCTTAGTCGTTGCCGAGAGGCCGGCCGACGTGAGTAGGGAGGAACAAGAGGGGGTAGTGAGTTGTCAACACCAACAGATGGCATGTGTGGTAACTCGTTCCCAAGCATTTAAGGTATCACAGCCTATTTCCCAGGCCACAGAACAGCGGAGGAAGGGAATTAAGGAGAAGCGGAAGGCTGGGAAAAGTTTGAAGAGTTTAGAACCAGTGGCTCTCCCAAAAGACCCAATAGCAGGACCTTTGACTGAGTCTTTTGTAACTCCAGTGCCTAACACAGTTGATAAAGTAGTGGAGGAGGCAGAGACTCAGAGACAGCACCGTTACCTGCAGCGAGAAAACCGGATGTCTAAGTTGGATGTTGGGGGAGGGCATGAGTTGTTGACCAAGCAGTTAGACATGTTGGCTCCCACAGACATTCGAAAGTTGCAATTAGAGGATCCAGAGGTTTTGCAGTGTACCGATGGGGCTGTGGAGTTAGAAGAAGATAGGGATGCAAAGGCAGGGGATTTTTTTTTCGTTAATGGAATTTATACCACCGATATCAAGATCCTAAAAGGAACTGGGAGGGCGGATCAGGTACAGTTGACCAGCTGGTCGTGCCAGAGGGCTGCAGGGAAAGTTTGCTTAGGTTGGCTCATGATTCTCCATTATCAGGACATTTGGGTGCCAAGAAAACGGTGGCGGCTTTGGGGAAATTGTTTTGGTGGCCGGGGATGAAGTCTCATGTGCAGTCATGGATAAACTCATGTGATATTTGTCAACGTGTCGGGAAACCGAACCAAGTTATTCCTAAGGCTCCGTTACACCCTATTCCTGTGATTGGGCCACCCTTTAGTAAAATTATTGTTGACATGGTTGGTCCACTCCCTCCCACTAAGGCTGGAAATAAATTTTTGTTAACCATAATGGATGTTGCCACTAGATACCCCGATGCATACCCTATGAAA
Organism: Paralithodes platypus; assembly: GCA_032716605.1. Classification (NCBI taxonomy): domain Eukaryota; kingdom Metazoa; phylum Arthropoda; class Malacostraca; order Decapoda; family Lithodidae; genus Paralithodes; species Paralithodes platypus. The sequence goes on from CM064531.1 coordinate 3,355,649, forward strand.
AATGGAATGGCTAAGACGGTAGTCAGTAACTTGTTGTGGTACTTCTCAAGGTACGGGTACCCGGAGGAGATTCAGTCTGATCAGGGATCTAATTTCACCTCCAACATGTTCAAGCAAACAATGCAACAGCATGGGATACGAGCAGTAGTATCGTCAGCGTATCACCCTGAGAGCCAAGGGGTGCTTGAGCGGTGGCATGCTACACTTAAAAGCATGCTCAGGTGTTATTGTGCTGACAACGGTATGGATTGGGATCTTGGATTGCCTTATGTGCTGTTTGCTGCTCGGGAGGTACCTGGTGAGAGCCTGGGATTTAGTCCAAACGAGCTGATTTTTGGACACCGTGTCAGGGGCCCCCTTAACATGCTGAAAGAAATTTGGGAGGGGACTATGCAGCCTTGTCCATTATTAAAGTATGTGCTTGAAAGCCGTGAGCGCATGCTTAAGAGTCTGGAGATGGCAGGTAGAAATTTGACAGAATCACAAGCTTTGATGAAGGACAGGTATGATCGCAAAGTGAGGCTCCGGAAGTTCACTGTAGGACAAGAGGTATTAATTTTGTTGCCTTTGGTTGGTAACCCCCTCTCTGCGAAGTACACTGGACCTTATAAAATTGTAGAAAAAATTTCAGACTTAGATTACCTTGTTGCCACTCCAGACAGGAGGAAAAAGAACCAGTTATGTCACGTGAACCTTATTAAAGAGTATGTGAGGCGCCCCTCTGAGCCTCTCACTGTCCCTGTGTTGGCTTGTTGCGGCCGTGGTGGAGAAGGAGAGGGGGACAGTCAAGCTTCAGAGGAGGATAGCTGGGATCAACATGTTTCAGCGGATCAGTGGGCGGGGAACTCGAGCCTAAGGGCTGACGAGGCTATAGCTCATTTGCCTGAGCCGCAGTTTGATGCTATCCGTCAGTTGTTCGGTTCATACCCCACTGTATTTGCTGAACACCCAGGCCTCACTACTCAGGCTATGCATGATGTTGACGTGGGGGACCATATACCCTTTAAGTCAATCCCGTACCGTGTGCCCCCCATAAAACTACCAGCTCTGAGGGATGAGTTGGAGTATATGCTCGGTAGAGGGTTGATAGAGAAAGGCACAGTTAAGTGGACTTCCCCCGTAACACTGCAGCCTAAGCCAGATGGCAAGGTACGCTTTTGTATTGATTTCCGTAGGTTAAACGGTTTGACTCCAACTAACCCATATCCTCTTCCTCGGGTTGATGATAGTGTTGACAAAATTGGTAATGCTCGTTTTTTGTCTAAAGTAGATTTAGTAAAAGGTTACTGGCAAGTACCTTTGTCCGAGCGTGCTAAAGAGGTATGTGGTTTTGTTGTGGACGGGAGTACCTACCGGTGCAATGTTATGCCTTACGGACTTAAGAATGCACCAGCAACGTTTCAGAACCTGATGAATGAAATTGTAAAGGACATTCCGAATTGCACCGTATATTTGGACGATGTAATCATTTATGATGACGACTTTGAGAGCCATTGTGAGTACCTTGAGACCTTGTTCCGGAAACTTAGTGAAGCAGGTCTGGTAGTAAATTTGGCAAAGTGTGACTTCGTAAAAGCCACTGTGCAGTACCTTGGGTTTGTAGTGGGAAGGGGACAGGTGTGCCCCTCCTCAGAACAAGGTACAGGCTATCAATACATTTCCGCACCCAACAACCAAGAAGCAGATTATGAGATTCTTGGGTATGATAGGCTACTACAGACGCTTCATAAAAGGTTACTCAACGGTGTTGGCACCTCTCACAGATTTGTTATCTAAAGACAAAAAGTTTTTGTGGGCACCAGAGTGTGAAAAGGCTTTCACTTTGGTGAAACATTTGCTATGTACTCACCCGATACTCAGGGCCCCAGACTTTAACAGGCCTTTTCAGCTGGCAACAGATGCTAGTGGTGTAGGGGCTGGTGCCGTCTTGCTACAGACAGACAATGAAGGTGTGGAACACCCAGTAAGTTTCTTTTCTAAGAAGTTCAATGCTGCACAAAAGAACTATTCTACAATAGAAAAGGAATTACTGGCGATGGTGCTGTCGCTCAGGCACTTCGAGGTGTATGTTCCAGCCTATGGCCCAGTCGTGGTTATCTACACTGATCATCACCCTTTGAGATTCCTGAATCAATTTCACAATCGCAATATGAGACTGACCAGGTGGTCTTTGATGTTGCAGGAGTATAACCTGGACATCCGTCATATTGCTGGATGTGACAATGTGATCGCGGATTGTTTATCAAGGGTGGATGATCAGTCGTAGGCTATCACAGGTGTGTGGGTTTGAGTGGAGGAAAATAGGCTGCCCTTATAGTGCAGCCGGGAAAAACATATTAAAATATAAAAATCATATAAAAAACTCTTTCTTTTGATATAGGTAATCGTATAAGTTTGTCATAGCCTATAGAGTTTGAGTAGTCCACGAACTATCAAACGGCTGAGCTGCTGTAAGCTCGCTCTGGGAGCATGATATTGTGTCTTTTTGCTATTGTTGGGAGGAGTTATAAAATGTGATTTTTTTTTTAATAATAAGATGTGTTTTGGTGATAAACTCAGCTTTGTTTTAGTGCCATGCGGTTGCTGGGTGTGAGGGGCTTGATGGGGTTCTGTGTTTGTCAGATTTTAGCTCAGGGTTGAGCAAGTAAAATCTTGGGGGTGGTGTGACGCATGTCCAGTGTGAGCATGCTGTACAGAACGCCTAGTCATGCCCCACTCTCGCTAGGATCGTCAGGGCAGGAACTTTGGCTGTAGTCTATGTAGAGTTTCCTAACTTAGTTCATGTGAGCCGTTGTACTATAAGTATTATGAATATGTATTTTGTTTTCATCTGAGTCAACGAGTTCTATTTTATATCATTAGTTATAAGTATTGTGTGTAAAACTTATTTGTAATGATGGGAAGAGAAACAGCCACAGTTGGGGGTCAGTGGGTGCGCCAGGCGGGAGGTGGGCCTAACTCACTAGCACTCCTCCCCCCCTCAGTGCTAGGGGAGCCTTTGTGTATCCCAGAGGAGAGAGAGAAATTACATAATGGTTGTCAGTGGGCGGTCCTTAGTAGTTCACGTTGGGCTCACTAGAGGGCCGGGTATAAAAAGGGAAGTCTAGCCATTTTTTCATCAGAACTCATTAGGCAGAGCGACTTCTCATTTCCCTTGCTAACATTATATATTCTTCTGACTGATGGGAACTTTCTCTACTACCTTACATTCTTATCTCCTCTTTTCCCTGCCTGTTTAACTTCCATGGTCCCGTTGGTGCAGAGCTAGTCAGCCAACGTATTATCGCTTGAGTTCTCACGAGATACTTGCCTATTAGATAGCCTATTTTGGAAGGGTTGACTTAGAATAGGATTGATTTATGTTTGTTGCACTTGTATATGCATTTCCCTGTGTGTTATTATTATTATTCCTGTTTTCTGCTGGTCTAGGTAATGCTAGACTGGGGTAAGGCTTTTCTGTGTTATGAGTTGTTGTTTGATGCAGTGGTTAAGCGATAAACCTGCATACTCGTTTCGGTTCAGTGAAGCCTAGGTTGTCTTCGCGGCTGACTGTGTTGAGTTAATAATTTACAGTGCGTGAGGGCAAGAGCCTAACCACCCTGTATTTTATTAACAGTTTGTTTTTACTTTGTCAAGGAGCCAGGAGAAAACCAGATACAAGGGATCTGGATTTCTCAAAGTGCACTTGTTAGTTTTAACGTAATACTTTAAACAGTCGTGAGGACTTCGCTAGGCTACAAGCCGTTTTTGCTCAGTCACTGCTACCTTTTGCCCACAGTACCCCAGCTAGACTTTACTCGATTAGTAGATACAGAATAGTATTGAAGCTTTCCTTATGTATGATATTGTTTATGCACTATTGATTTCATGTGTTGCAAGCTTGGCTACTTTAGTGATTAGTGGCCCACGAGCACAATCCGAGTAGGCTATTGCCGTTGCATTTGCGGAGTACTTCTTTTTAATGTTTGCCATTTACTATTGCATATTCTTTGAATTATTCTTATGCCAATTTAAGCCTTTAATAGTATTTAATTGCCAGTGTTTTTGCTTATTGAATTACTGTTCAAAATCCGATACGTACTTCTTATGAGCATCCGAGAAGCATCTAACTTTTTTCAGAAGATTCCTTGCTCGATGCTTAAGGACTATTAATTAACGTAACGTAATAGTGCCGATCCGAAGTAGAGGGTGGAGGACTTCTTAAGTTCATAGTCAAGGGTGGATTACTTCGGCTTCGGCCAACACTATTGTTTGGTGTTGTTGTTTCTTACTTCTTTGTTTGATTGTTGACCAGACTAGATAATTCCTGTCTCTTTATTAGTCTGTTGTTGAACACTAGTACCGAGTTCTTGTATACCCCGTTATAGCAGATTGAACTCTGGAGGGTATTGGTGTTTTTTGTTCGGCTGGCAGTACTCAGGGGGTTGGGATCGTGTGTTTCCGTTGTGGCAGCGAGCCGTATTCGAGTCCTGATTGAGAGCCCTTGTGTACCAGAGTGCCAGTTCGTAACACCCTATTTAACGACAAGCACCCACCAATAGAGAACGGTTAATTCCGAACAGTCTTGTCCGGGGGTCCCACAGAGGGCTGCTCTTGGGCAGCATGATATGCGGGGGTTGTGCAGGGGAACTAGGAGCAAGGGATAGGATCGGGTCAAGGATTAGGGAGATAATGATTAGTGATCCTATTTCTAAAGGAATCAAGAGTGGGGCTATTAACTATGTGAGATGGGAGGTGATTCCACTCTTGGATGCTGCAGGAAAAAAATTAATGTTTGAATATGTCCGTGCTTGCCTGATATGTGTAGTATTTTAAGTTGTGGCTGCGTCTCGTGGTGAATCGTATGTTTGTAGGGTGTAAATATGTATCTTTACTTTGTCTATGTCCACTAGATTGTTTGAGATTTTGTATAACATTTGTTGTCTGTGTAGGCCTATTTGTCTTCTTGTTACAATGGGGTCTAGTTTAATGTCTTGTTTGAGCAAAGTGACTGATGTAGTATGTCTGTAATCACGTCTGCCCCATCTTACAGCTTTGTTTTGTATGGCCTCTAGTTTATTTATATTGTTATGAGTGTGTGGATCCCAGACAGTGTCGCAGTAGGCTAATTTATTAGTGGCCCCTCCATCATTGACGATATGCCTATTAATTTAATAGTCCTCTTTCAAGCACCCGCGGTCAGCCTGTTTGAAACACCCGCCGCAGGGGAAAGAGTACTTTATCATAAGTGTAACGCTAATTCTCTTATGGAATCGTCTTTATGATTGGGTACTCACTACGAAAAAACTTCGTAAAAAAATAAAAAATAAAAATAATTTAAATTTGTTATATTAAGGCTTTCCAACTCGTGGATGTCTTTTGTGGATTCTACCCGAGACGTTGAATCAAGCGACGCCATTCCTCCTTCCTTTCCCTGCGCGCATACTGTGAGGAAGTGTCTCGCCAGTGCTCTGCTATATTCTTCGTTCGCTCAACTCTAGTGAGTCTTTTGCTCATATCATTCATATGTATATATCTGAATTGTTCTAGAATAGGTTTAGACTAGCTAGGACTGGCAGCCCCATTGGTATGCCCGCAGGGATGTGTTAAATTAGGGTACTAAAGTATAGGCGCCATATCGGTCCGCTTAGGGCCCGCGCGTCATGTGTTCTTGTTCTTGTTTCTGTGCCTTAGCTTTGCTATTTCCAAGTTATTTAGGAGGCTATTATATCCGCGGGACGATGCTTCAGGCCATCTCTATGAGGTAGTTGCATTCTATTGTTTTTTAGCAGACGCTCTGGTTTAAGAGTTGTCACACGAGGTGTGGAACTTTCCAGAGTCCGTATTTGCTCCTTTTTACCCCTCGGGCGTCGGGTTTTCTACGTTCGCTGCTGCTGTGTCTTCAGAGGTAAGGGTAACAGATTCAGTGTGATTATTACCATGAGCCTCGTGGCCAGCCTCAGTAGGGCTATTCTTAGTAGGCTAGGGGTATTTTTTATTGCTTAATTAATACTGTGTTTTAGCCTTAAGATGTGACCCTCGTTTTCATGTGGTGATATTATGCATGAAAACAGGGTGTCAGGAGACGTTCTGACTTATTTGGTGGGGTTTTTGGGGGTGGCTGACTTTCTCAGATAAGTCGGCAACTTCAAAATTTGTTTTTTTCTTCCGGCGATCTTTCTGTGTATTGATACCGGATACTTGCCTTGCAGGCAAGAAATGAAACTTCCAAATAACCCGGAATGGTGTGGTGTACCACTAGACTCCCGGCGGAAATGCTAATTCCTAAGGGAAGTAATCTCGGCCCGGCCGAGTAAACTCGCCCTAACCGATAGCCTCACGCAGCATGATTTGACTTATAACGCCCGGCGGAAAAGTCCAGTGAGGTAAGTAACTATCCCTCAGGTCCTAATAGACGATCCGTTAGTTAATTAAATGGTTAATATGGGCCGGTGACAGTTTGTCACAGGTAAGCAGTTCCAGAAGACGAAAAAACCATAAAGGTTTTTTTCATATACAATTACAGCGGAAGGTTAGAGTAGCGGTTGGTCTACAGCTAATTTTACGGTGTATTTGGGGTGTTTATGATGTGTGAACCTCTCGGTTTATCCTTATGAGCATTGATTCCTGGAAATTTTATATTTCCAGATCAGTAGCGGCACAGGTCGACAGGGGAAGGGGCCGATCCCGGTGGGGGGGGGGGGGGGAGGATTTAGCTCCATCATGCCTCTAGTCAATCTTTGTGCTACACCCACTTGCTCTCTAATTCCAGTCTTTGCACATAAACTCTGCGTGAAGTGCATTAAGTGCCTAGATAGGTCACAGGGCCTCTGGGTATCTAAGAAGTGTTCCATTTGCTCTGAACTACATTCTGAATTATTTAATAAGAGAGATCATTCGTGCCTGGTGGCACTGAAAGAAATTAAGAACATTTTTAATGCCTATTCCAAAGACATTGCCCATAAGGCTTTACATTGCGACGATGAAGCTCTCTGGGAGCATCTATTTATAAAGTCACCTGTTCTTAAATCCACACCTTCTAAGTCAACTTCAAAATCTAAAGCTAGGCCCAAAATTCTTTCGAAAGTGTTAGTGAGTAGCAGTGATAGTGACTCAAGTAAGGCAACCCACCCACCCCCCCACCCCGCCGCCACAAGAGGCCGCGTTCTCCTTCGCCACGGGACCACTCTAGGTCCAGGTCAAGGTGGCCTCTCAAGCAGTCCAGGCAGTCTTCAGTGGAGACATCTAGGTCTCAGAAGAGGCATAAGGATGACGCGGCGGCGTCAAGCCACAGAAAATCTGATAAGGGTCATAAAAGTTCCCGCAAGGAGGAGACACAGTCGCGGCACCGGCTAATGCCGGAGTCGCGGCCACCGCCCTCCGCCTCTACCTCCACATTGTCTAACGTCCAATCTGGCAGCTCCGAGGTAGGGACGGAGGGGGCTGAGTCGACTCCCAGGGATGGATCTGGGAAGTTTTTGGGGGGACAGAAGGATGTACATTTTGCCATTCCAAAATTGAACTTTAACTTGCCAGTAAACTCTAATAGTTTCTCAGAGAGTGTTAGCAGAACAATACCGTGGCTACATGGCTTATGGACACCAAGACTATGATGGTTCTCAGGTGAGTCAAGTTATACCAGATTCCCAAAATCCTATTGAACAAGGGGCGCAGCGTGTGGAACCCATTGTTCAGTTTAAGGAAAATGTTAGGGAAAGTGCTAATATAGAGACCATCCCCTCATCAGTACCTGACTTAGGGTGGCCAGTAAATGGCCAATTGTCTGAGCCCCGGCACCAACCGAAAGTAATGGAAGTGCCGGATGAGGCGGAGGACGTTGAACTGTCCTCAGCTCAACCGAGACACATTGAGGAAGAGTCAGAAGTGAAATCAGAATCATCAAAAGGGTCACACAGTAAATGTATAACAGCCAATGATCTTGATTATATATTACACAGGGTAATGTGACAATATAATGTTCCTAAGCAATCTCAGGAGACTCCCACAGGTACGCCGGGAGCTCCCCAGATGATTGCAGAGCCATACCGTCCACAAGTGGATCTAATCGCGTCTGAGGAGAACCACAGGCTTCCTCTCTACCTAACTAGCCGGGGAATGACTTCGGCGGGGGGTCCAGACGCATTGTTGGAGGACTGGAACAAGTGGAATTCCATCTATCTTTTTCCGCCTCCCGACGCTTCACTCATGTGTCAGGTAGTTCACAAACTACGGGGTTACCGGGGCTTAGTCTCGATGATCGCGCCTCTATGGCCGGCCCAGGTGTGGTGCCACCAATTGAAAAAGTGGTGCGAGAACCCGGTGTCACTCCCGATCTCGTACTTCCACTTGGAGACAATTGGCAACCTAAAGACGGCTGAATTTTGCCTTTTGGACATTCAGAATGCCAAATGGTTAACTCCGTATGGAGAGAGCGTTACTAATAAATTCCTTAATCAGTATACTATGTCTACCAGGAGACAATATCAATCGCATTGGAAGTCTTTCACAACCTGGATAGTAGAAACGGCGCAAACTGACGCATCAGTAGCTTTGGTTTTCAAGTACTTGGACTATTTGTTTGAACAAAAACGCCTTTCTATAGTTGCACTGAAGAATCATCTGTCCGCTATTAGAACCCCCTTTTATGACCTAACAGGTCTATCTATACTGCAGGCAGAGGAGAAAGGGTTCATCTCTCTATCTATCTATCTATATGCTCAGGCCCAATCCCCATTTTGTGGGTAGCCGACTCAAGACAGAGCAAGAACAGGGAAAACACAAAAACAACATAAAACAAAAAATAAACACAGATAAAAACACAAACTCACACACATCCAGGTCACCCAGGAGAAGACCCAGAGACCAGGGTTACCAAGGTCGCTCCAGCACTCCCCCGGCCCCTGACCACCCGGAGAGGTTCCGATCTCGGCAGGCAGACATGCAGCGGAGCCAAAGCCACAAGCCCTCCCACCACACTTCCAGGCACACCCTTCATATTAATCGTCCCCCCGGGCCAGGCGCCTGATGGACTATTATCTAGTCGAACTTGCGCCCGACCCCTTACTCCAAATGACCACGTGTTCACTCAACTATTCACAAGCATTCTCCATTCACTCCTGTCCACCACCACTTCCCCTGCCTGATCTATAGTCATTCCTCTATCATCCAAAACCTTTCTTACACAGTCTCTCCATCTCAATGGGGGTCTTCCTGCCCTTCTATCTCCCCTTGTACCTGACTCACATATTCTCTTTGTAAGCCTTTCATCTCCCATTCGTTCAACATGACCATACCAGCTCAGCACCCTTCTGTCCACTCTGGCTGACAAATGTTCCTGCTGCCCCACTCTCCTACGTATCTCTTCATTCCTCAATCTGTCTCTACGAGTAACTCCACACATACTCCTCAAGCAGCTCATCTCCATCACATCCAGCCCTCTTTTCTCCTTTTTCTTCAGAGCCCATGTCTCAGCCCCATACATCACTGTTGGCACAACAATTCCTTGATACAGTTCACTTTTTACTTTCACTCCGAGATTTCTCGTCTTCCACATACTTCCCATTGCTCCGAAAACCTTCCTTCCTTCACACACTCTCTGTTTTACCTCCACTTCCATACCTCCACTCCTGCTTATCGTTCCTCCTAGATATTTAAAACACTCTACTTGTTCCAATATTTCCCCATCCAGCCTCACATCTAGATTCACCCTATGCTCTCCCCTATTACACACCATTACTTTACTTTTATTGACGTTCACCTTCAGTTTCCTCCTTCCACAAACCACACCAAACTCTTTGACTACCCGCTGCAGTTTCTCATCAGAATCCGCCACCAGTGCTGTGTCATCAGCGAACAGCAACTGATTCAACTCCCAATCTCTACCATTCTTTCCTACTAAACCCAATCCTCTTCCCATAGTTCTCCTTTTCACCTCCCTCACCACACCATCCATAAACATATTAAACAGCCATGGTGACATTACACAACCCTGTCGCAAACCTACCTTTACCTCAAACCATTCACTCAACTCACCATTTCCTACTCTCACACATGCTCTGCTCCCTTCATAAAAACTCTTAACTGCTTCTAACAAATTTCCTCCTATTTCATAAATCCTTAACACCTTCCACATTGCTTCACGGTCCACACGATCATACGCTTTTTCCAAGTCCATAAAAGCCCAAAATATCTCCTTATGCTTCTCTAAATACTTCTCGCATAACTGTCTTACTGCAAACATCTGATCCACGCACCCTCTTCCCCTCCTAAAACCGCACTGTTCTTCTCCTATTGCAACTTCCGTACACTTTATTATCCTCTCTATCAACACCCTGCCATACAGCTTTCCAACCACTGACAATAAACTAATACCTCTATAACTTGAACACTCCTGCCGATCTCCCTTCCCCTTGTACAACGGCACAATACATGCACTCTTCCAGTCTATTGGTACCATTGACACAACAAAGCACACATTGAAAAGTCTCACCAACCAATCTATTATCACATATCCACCCTTCTTTATACACTCCACAGCAATACCATCCAAACCTTCTGCTTTTCCCGCTCTCATTTGTTTCACTGCTTCTTTCCTCATTTTCCTCAATCCTTTCATTCATTCCCTGCCACCTGGGTGGCCTGGGTTCATGAGGGCATGTTTCAAGCTTCGCCCACCACCCCGTCAGCTCATGCCTACCTGGTCACTTGACAAAGCTTTGTCTTTGCTTCATTCGCGCAAGTATAATCATGCGCCGGATTTTGACTCATTATTAAAGAAGGCTGTGTTCCTTATGGCTTTGGCCACAGGTAACAGGGTGTCTGAGCTGGCGGCGATGAGCAACGAACCTAATTGCCTCAGGTTTGGGAGACTCAATGATAATGTACAAATTGCTCCATCTTCCACGTTTGTTGCTAAGAACGAACATAGTGATCATGTTTTTTCTGAGTTTACAGTCACAGCGCTTAAACGCGGGACTTCACACCATGTCTTATGCCCTGTTCAAGCTTTAATAAAGTTTATGAGGGTTTCCCGGCCCCAACAGCAGGGAGCCTTATGGGTCAATAGTACAGGTACTCGCATCACAAGAAGAATATTGGCTTCTTTACTTGTAGATGTAATTCGTGAAAGTAACCCTGGTGTAGTGGGAAGGGCCCACGACATCAGGAAGTGGGCAGTCTCGTTACGCTTTTTGCATAAATATTCAATTGATGACATAGCTAACACTAAGTTGTGGGCTTCCAATCATACTTTCATGACGTGATACCTGTCTATGACTTTGGATAAACCAAAATTTACCTGTGTGGCCTTGCGCCAGCGGGTCTAGTTGGTCTATGTGCTACTAAAGTTAAGTTTAATCTTAATGGTGAAAAGGAGGGGGGGGGGGGGTTGCTGGAGAGCTCAAGACCCCTAAACCCTCCGCCGGACTATGTGATAAGTTCACGAGCTGTGATACTTGATAAGTCGAGCTGGTTATACAGCTCAAAATTTTATTTTTGTAAGATATCTGTAATAGTTGCAACTATAGGATATTAAGTATAAATTGTACAAAATATATAGTATGTACAAATTAATTTTAAGGACATAAGATATAATCAAATTATTTATTTGTGCCTTTACAATGTTGGACAGGAATAAAAGAATGTTCTTGGAAAACAAATGTTATTGAATCTCAATGTGATATTCTTTAACATATGTACCTGTATGGTTACTTATAAGTAGATCTTCTTCGAAGTAACGCACTGCTTTTCTTTCCATTTTTCTATATTATTGTATGTACTATGTAAACAATAAAGACTTAAGTTTGTTATATGGTTCTTTTTCTCTACCTATGGTAGTTTGTTAGTGGTTTAGATATTGTCACGAATGTCCCCCTCCAGACTTGAGATATCAGGCATATCGTCAATGATGGAGGGGCCACTAATAAACTATAAGTTTGAGTCCCGGAGAGAAGAATGAAAACCTAATATTTAGTAGTGGCCCCGAAATCATTGACGATGTAGGGCCCTCCCTTCCATCCCCTTCCCATTCGTTGATGTCTTGAGTTTAATCTTGATATATCATTGAAGGAGGAATGGCGTCGCTTGATTCAGCGTTTCGGGTAGAATCCACAAAAGACATCCACGAGTTGGAAAGCATTAATATAACACATTTTAAGCTAAAACAAATTTTTTTTTTTTTTTACAAAGTTTTTTCGTAGTGAGTAGCCAATCATAAAGACGATTCCATAAGAGAATTAGCGTTACACTTATGATGAAGTACTCTTTCCCCATTATTACAGTAGGCTACATGTTATATATATATATATATATATCTTTCTATCTATCTATATACTCAGGCTCAATCCCCATTTTTCCTAAAAAAAAAAAAAAAAAAAAATGGTGGGGGGGGGGGGATGGCCGACTCAAGACAGAGATAGAATAGGGAAAACACAAAACACAACAGAAAACAATGAACACACAAGAACAAAATACAAATTCACACACATCTAAGTCATCCAGGAGAAGACCCAGAGACCAGGGTCACCAAGGTCCCTCCAGCACATGTTATATAGGTCTCCTAGATACCATACTACGTTGCTCTATACGTCATTACCATCGCAAATGCATTATATGAGACCTACTATAAAGCACTGTAAAACAAAAATTCTCCCTATTGTCGGCGGTGGCGCCAAAATTGTGGGGTCAAACCTTAAGGGGGTCACCGTCTTTTTTTATCTTTCTCTCCTTTTCTCTCTTTCCCTGGCTTGTATCCATTTGCCCCCATTCAGCCAACTGTTTTAAGACGTTTATCCCCATCCAGGTGTCGATTTCTTCCTGGTGAGCGATAACGAGCCAGCATTGTATGGAGAAATCCAGCTTCGCCGGAGACATTTTTCTCTCGATAAATGTACAAATTTAGCCTGCTGTCAAAACAAAAATATATATATTATATGCTGGCTCACTCCCGCTCGCCAGGAAAATATTGACACCTGGATGGGGTAAGCGTCTTAGAACAGTAGGCTGGTGGGGCCAAATGGATACAAGCCAAAGAGAGAGGGAGAGAAAAAAAAAAAAAAGCAGGTTACCCCCCTTAAAGGAACACCTTTATAGATGGTTAGGCCAGGTGGAACCTATGGGAAGCCAGAGCATTGACCACTTGCGAGTTTCGGTCTATAAGGAAGTTGGAGCTGTAGACATTGATATTTAGTAGAATTACCAGCTAAAATACTGTTTAAAATGCCCCAGAACGAGAAGCCCACCACGGAAGCCAGGTTCGTCCACTTACACCAGGTTCCTATTTATACTGCTAGGTGAACAGAGGCTACACCGTTTTTTTTTTTTTTTTTTTTTTTTTCTATGTGATTGAGGGAGGCAAAAGGCATAACTGCCTATAGCGAGTGCCTCCCCCATAGTTGAAAGAGTGACAGGGCCAAAATCAAGGGACGTTCGAGCCAAAATGCCTGGACACACGGAGTTTGAAGCAATTTAAGTCATAGGAAGAGGGAAAGACTGATTCTGGGAGAGAGTTCCAGAGCTCAGCTGTTGAGTAGAAGAAAGTTTGAGAGTAACGTTTCACTCTTGGGTTGGAGAGTTGCACAGAGTAGGGGTGGGATTGAGTTGCAAGACGGGTACCACGTGCCCTACGTAAAGGAGGTGGTATGCACTGGGATAGCTCTGAGGAACACTGATTATTATAGTAGCGATAGAATAGCGAGAGAGATGCAACATTGCGGCGGAGAGAGAGAGATTGCAGAGAGTTGGTGAGTGGACGGGAGTTAATGATACGAAAGGCCTTCCTTTCAACTTTGTCTAGGAGAGCGGTGTGAGAGGAACCTCCCCACACATGTGAACAATACTCAATACAAGGGCGCACTATGCCCCTGTACAGAGCAAGAAGCTGTGCAGGGGAAAAGAACCAACCCCCTAAGGCGGTTGAGCACGCCCAGCTTCTGGGATGCTGCCTTAGCAAGACTGGTAATATGGTCCTTCCAAATGAGAGCAGAAGAAAAAGAGACACCAAGAATATTGAGAGAAGATGAAGGGTTGATTTTTGTATTGTTGAAGAATAAGGGATAGTCCGCTGGGAGATCCTGACGGGTAGATAGATGGAGAAATTGGGTTTTGGAAGCATTAAAGTTAACAAGGTTTTCTCTGCCCCAATTGGAAATAGTATTTAGATCAGAATTTAAGATTTCTATGGCTTCATTACGTTTGTCGTTGAGGGATTGCTGGCTGGGGCGTTCTGAAAAACTAATGGAGTAGTGCAAGGTTGAGTCGTCTGCGTATGAATGGATGGGAATTAAGGTACAGTTAAGGAGATCATTTATAAAAATTAGAAAGAGAATAGGAGATAGGACAGAGCCCTGAGGAACACCGGAGTTTATAGAGTGAGGAAGTGAACAATGGCCGTCCACAACCGCGGCTATGGAACGGCCGGAAAGGAAATTAGAGACAAAGGCACAGATGGAGGGATAGAAACCGAAGGAGGGTAGTTTAGAAATTAAAGATTTATGCCAGACTCTATCGAAGGCTTTCGATATGTCTAGTGCAATAGAAAAAGTCTCACCGAAGTCCCGAAAGGAGGATGACCAAGAGTTAGTAAGATATGAAAGAAGATCACCAGTAGAGCGACCCTTAAGGAAGCCATACTGGCGATCTGAGAGCAGATTATGAGAAGAGAAATGCTTAAGAAATTTGGAAGCAAGAATAGTTTCAAAAACTTTAGAAAGACAAGAGATAAGAGCAATTGGACGATAGTTGGAGGGTTGAGAGCGGTCACCCTTCTTTGGGACAGGTTGAATGTGAGCAAACTTCCAGCATGAAGGGAAGACGTTCGAGGATAGACAGAGACGAAAGAGTTTGCCTAGGCAGGGAGTCTTTGTGGAACCTATGGGAAGCCAGAGCATTGACCACTTGCGAGTTTCGGTCTATAAGGAAGTTGGAGCTGTAGACATTGATGTTTAGTAGAATTACCAGCTAAAATACTGTTTAAAATGCCCCAGAACGAGAAGCCCACCACGGAAGCCACGAGCGAACACCACACAGAAACACCCGAAAGAAAGGCCCACAGAACGAAAGGACCAGGTGACCGAGCCAACCAGTTAAGACAGGCCGAAGCCCGCAGGGCTAAGCAGCTCCAAACCACACCTGCCTACCCCTTCCAAACACTGACCTTTTCCCCACCTCGCGTATACACTACCCGTCGTGTCCTACACCTCTACCTACATGATGAAGAACATAAATACACCTTAAGTTAATACACCCATGCCCTGTCCCTAAGTTAGGATATCAATATCAACATACCCTAAAATACCTTGTCTTGCCAGACTAAGTTTCTGAAGACCAATCGCCCCATAAATCTATGTATGTTCTTCCATCCGAGAAGTAATATGTTAACCCCTGTCTTGCCAGACTAAGTTTCTGAAGACCAACCGCCCCCATAAATCTATGTATGTTCTTCCCAGGTTAAAACACCCATGCCCTGTCCCTAGGTTGAGCCAATGCCAACCAGTTCAGACAGGCCTAAATCTATGTATGTTTTTTCCCATCCAAGAAGTAATATGTTAACCCCCTGTCTTGCCAGACTCAGTTTCTGAAGACCAACCGCCCCCATAAATCTATATATGTTCTTCCATCCGAGAAGTAGTATGTTAAAACCCCATGTCCTAATTGATAAGAAACTATGATACCCACGGGTACACCAGTGTATATTTTTTTTTTTTTTTTTTTTTTTTTTTTCTATATTCCAACTTACTTCCTCTCGGGCATAGGCTGAGAGCCTTAACATTCACCGCTCTACAATGAACAGTGAAGCCCATGAGGTCTTGTTCCAGTCTAGGGAGTGAGACATGTGAAGCACGTAGAGTACAACGAGCACCTGCCATCTTGCCTTCACATGAGGCACGGTGCTCACTCATGGCCCGAAACGACCCCATCTCTGAAGCCATCTCGTTCCCGTGCTTCACTGTCTCACCCCCTACACTCGGACTCATACACACACACAACGCCACCTGTTGAGCAGATAACTCACCAGGCATTGCACCCCTATAGCATATTTTGAATATGGGAATATTCATACACTGCTATTTAATCAGGGAACAATGAGGGTATTTTATTGACGTTTCGGTGGGCTTGTGGTAATACACTGATACTAGGTACAGCACAAATTCCATCCCAATAATATCTTCCCATTGATACATCGGGATTTGAACCCGGGACCTTTGGATTACCAGGCCAGTGGCAAGACCACTCCACCACACCTCCCCATTGTTCCTGTAAGACCTAGACAGAAATGACTGAAGATGTTAGCCACCATGCAGTAACTTTAATTCTTACCCCAACCAGAGATTGTATATACAACCCTCTTTTACCATTGTCTCGACGCATTTTCACCACAAAACAATACCGAAGCTACCCCTATGAACTGCCGTTTTCTTTGGTGTATATGTCATAGAAAACGCAGTTCCCAGGAACAACTAGATCAGCAAGAAATAGTGTCAGATTAACAGTGTCCATAACCATCGTATTGACGAGTAATAATACACCATGTTTTTCCCTACTTTTATCCACAGTCAAGCACACACCTACAGTTAACCTCCTCTTCCCCACAGCCCCACAGTCCACATGATTCTATCCTTTCCAGACTCATATACCACCCCATATTGCTCATCTCCCGGTAGCGTTTGGCTAACATACTTTCCCTGTCATTAACCCCCAAGCTCCGATACCAACTGTAGTCTAATGCCACCCCTACGCCCAGAGACCTTAGGGTCAAACTTCCACGTAGCCCCCCTTAACCCTCCCCCTCTCGTTAACCCCCCACGCTCCTCGACTCCTTTCCGACCTAGCCTCTCCACCATACCTCCTGAATATCCTTGATTTTTCCGTTGCTAACATTCTCAAACCTTTTATATATATACTTCTATCCAGCCTACCTTCCCTTAGTACGATGGAACAACATTAGAACTTTACTAACCCTTTGCATGCCATCTATTCCCTCACAACCCATTCACAACCCTGTACCAAATGATCGTCAGTGCGAGGCTAGCATGCCTCGCCAGTGACTAACTTCTATTGCCATACTTCCAGATAAATGTGGCAGAGTTAGCAACCCAGTCTCCACCACATCCAGCAAACCATGCAATTAACAACCCAACCGATTAAACCAGCTAGTCAAGGCACCTTCGGTTTTGGTATTACGAACACCCACATCTGTCTCATAAACAGAGGGTTATTACAAACACTTGTGATATGGCAAGCCCCTAGCCACAGCCGCCGGACGACCATCACAGAGAGAGGGCGCGCACCTACCCTTTTTTACCCACCCGAGGAGGGAGACCCCCACCCCTGCGGAGGTATACCTGACCCCTGTTTTGACTTCCGGGTCATTGCCAGGTAGCACAGGAATTCTTCCTGTGCATGACTAACCCCTTTACTAACCTCTATTAACCCACAATAACCCATTCACCTTTCTTGCATACTCTGATAACCAAATTAGCACCTCCGCTATGCCATAGAATGAAGACTGAGCAATGTAAGAGAGACGCTCCTATCACAGCTGTCCCAGTCCTCCTCGCAAAGTAGATCCAGTCTCCCTCCCCTCAATACTTCCAGTATAGCCAAAATAGTACCTCTTACTAAGGCTCAGTTATATCACATTATGAAGGCCCCCTATAGCCATGTGCCACAACAGTAATCACCACCTTACCTAGTCCCCGTATCTATTGAGAGCTCAAATAATTCCATAAGACTCGAGATCCCTATGGCCTACAGGGTCCAAAACCGAGCCTATAAACCCAGCTCCAGCCCCCAGTAAAATCAGTTGAAAGATAGACACCAACCAGTGGCTGGCCCCCTTAAGTTGACCTCTAGCTCTGCCCTTGTGTTGTTCCTGAGAATTGAGTTCCAGAGCCGGCAGACTCCGTGGCAGATTTGAGATAGAAGCATCTGTCCACGTACAAGAAATCTACGTGCACCTTATAACCTTCACACACCAGTGGGTATATAAGTGTGTAGCCAGCAACGATCGCCAAGAGATCCGTCTTGAGAACTTCCTACATATGGACCCCCTGGACGGCCGCGGAACCAGTCGTTAGCCCCCAACATCACGGACGCAAGATAACCAGGACCAGACCAACCAAATACTACCCAAGATTCACTTTATTTGTACTACAGTGTTACAGTACTATTTAAAGACTCACTTATTAATATTTCTATGAAGTGGCTATATCTTTGCCCCAGTATAATTCATATATAACCATTCCATCAGGAAGTGCTAAGTGTATCAGTGTTCATTAATTAACAGGCGACATTAACTCTCGTAATTACCCCGATCCAGATATTATTACATAGAAGTAAAACCCTAGTGATATCTAACGTTCGCCCACTGATTTGCGTTCTACGTATTTCTGCTATAAGAATATAAAACTTAGATCAGTACCCCCCTGAGGTTACTAGAATTATCGTGCTCTAAATATACGCGTGTCTAATCTAGTCTGTAAACTACTACTCGTGCACCAGAACTGCCAGTAAAAAATCTAAATAGTGAAATTGAATCTATAAGTAACATTGATGGCTTCCAGTATATAAACTTGCGAACAAAGCCAGTGATCAGAAGTTTATACCTGAACGTTGGAAGTGGGAGACTAGGCTCCATCCAGATCCACTAATGCTAGTTGTTCAATTCTATCATTTGTCTTGTACGAGTATTCATACCTTCTTATGCTTCCTATTAATCATCCTCAATAAACGTGATCATGTGTCTTGTTACCGTGTGTTTATTTTGTGTTCTCTATTCCTCATACCTTGTTTTATGCATGCAGCCTTATATACCCAGTCAGTTAGAACTCACATTACCCAAGTTAATCCTGTAGAAAAACAGGGCATAACACTGTTGTAGTACATTTATCAATACATAAAACCCAATTGTACATACTGTAGTTTTTAGCCATCAGAAACCTGCATTATTATTGCATTTCTATTCACTATCGATGTCTACAGCTCCAACTTCCTTATAGGACGAAACTCGCAAGTGGTCAATTACTAAGAGAGTGTACGAGAGTGAGGTGGAAAGACAGAGAGGGAGAGGTAGACCGAGTGAGAGGTGGAAGGATGGAGTTAAGAAGTATATGAGCGAAGGCGGTGCCGGATGGGAGGAGGGGCGTCGACTGACTGGGGACAGGTGCATGGGGGCGCTTTGTTTGTGGCCACCCCTTCGGGGATCATGGCGTCCGGCAATAGATAGATGGATATCATGGGGCTGAAGGGGTTAAGGGGACACTGACTGCTTTTTTGGCCTATAAATTCATTCATTCATAAATTCTTAGTTTCATCGCTAGACATACCTCAAACTTAGAAAAACATCCCCTAGACCCCCCCTCAAGATAAATTTGTAAATTTTTCGGTAGAAAAATTTCCCGGCCGAAGGCCGGTTCCTCTTACAAAGACAGGCTCGTTATCGCTCGCCAGGAAAAAATCGACACCTAAATGGCACGATAGGTTTTAAAATCGACACCTAAATGGCACGATAGGTCTTAAAATTTATTACGAAATGGTCTTAAAATCGCCAAACAAATGGGCCGAACATCTACAAATCTAAAAAATAATGGGACTAAACGCGAGGGAGAAAGGGGACCAGAAAAACGACCGTCTCTCCTTAACCCCTTCTGTTCCAGTGGCGTCCTTTTCATCCTATTCTGGCAACTATTAGACGATTTTATGCAGCTTAGGAAGGATCTGTGGTAGCTCAAGGGATTAAATGAGATAATCTGTAGCCTTCTAATTAGGCTAGAGGTCCTTCTTTAACCCTTATTTAGCGGGTGGTAAGGTATTTTACACTGTACCGCTCAGCGGGCATAATCCCGAAATATTCGCTCAATTTCACTCGCCCTAGCGCCGTTACTATGGCTCCAATGCGAACGAAACGATCATTTTTGGAAAGAGCAACTCTTCGTCTCCCCATATAAGTCTATGAATGGATGTTATGAATGAGTGTGGAGGGTGGGAAGAGGTGAGGTAGAGGAGGTACTTTTTGGTCTATTTCCCAGGCGCGTTCGGTTGCGTTCGCTTTGGCCTGACTTCGGCCTCTGGCGCGTCTACTATTCCTTCGGTAATCGGTCTTATTTTTCTCTTATTTCTCCTTATTTCTGTATTCTCTCTCTCTCTCTCTCTCTCTCTCTCTCTCCTGTCTGTCTGTCTGTTTCTCTCTCTCTCTCTCTCTCTCTGGCTTGCTCGCTTTCCCTCTCTCGCGCGCTCTGTCTCTCTCTCTCTTCCTCATCCGTATATGTAATTCTCATTATTATTTTCTCTAATCTCTCTCACTCCTCCTGTCTGTCTGTCTCTCTGGCTCGCTCGCTTTCCCTCTCTTGTGCCCCCTTTCTCTCTTCCTCATCCGTATTATGTATTTCTCATTATTATTTTCTCTAACTAATCCCTCTATTTCATTTATTTGCATGTAATATTTCTGTATTATTATATCTTTTTCACTCTTTCTTCAGTTCAGTTTCTGTATTCTCTCTATACGGTGGGAATGGTATTTCGTATGAGGGATGTGCAGCACAAATATTCAATCTTTCGTTGTTTGGTTGTTTGTATTACCGTAAGAAATTTACTGAACGCCTGCAAATAATACGCTATAAAATGCTTGCAATCTCTCTATTTTCTCTAATCTCTCTCACTCTTCCTGTCTCTCTCTCTCTCTCTCTCTCTCTCTCTCTCTCTCTCTCTCTCTCTCTTCTCTCTCTCTCTCTCTCTCTCTCTGGCTCGCTCGCTTTCCCTCTTCCTCATCCGTATTATGTATTTCTCATTATTATTTTCTCTAACTAATCCCTCTATTTCATTTATTTGCTTGTAATATTTCTGCATTATTATATCTTTTTCACTCTTTCTTCAGTTCAGTTTCTGCATTCTCTCTCTCTCTCTCTCTCTCTCTCTCTCTCTCTGTTTCGCTTGCTTTGCAGGAATTTTGTTTTTGTTTTATATATAATATATAATAATTTACTTATCATTACTTACTATATCGTATAAACAATAGTAGGTAGCCAACTTACCATAATACCGATACACCAAACCGATCCGCATGCGGTTTTGTTTATCACCTGTTTACTAAAGTGCCACCATTATCGATTTTCTTGGAGCCGACTCGAGCGGGAGGGTTACCAATTGAAATTAAATCCGCTAGCATATATTGTTAGATGTAAGACATGATAAATACCACTAGAAATATGAATTGGCAAAATCCATATAATATCACTTCGAAATTGTTCTGAAATTTCAAAACAAAACCGCTAGTGTAAGTCATTGCTGCTAGATCGAAGTAAAGGTCTCTAGATCTAGCGGAAGTCGCTATACGTATTGGCAGTACTGCACACTCATTCATTTCATTCATTCATTTTCTATTGAGCTCGTCCTGGAATCTTTACGACTCTGAATCTTACGATTGCCGACGGCGATACGTTGTTGACATTGTTGTTGATGTTCCAGTGGAGGGATGAACAAAATATTGTCCTTGTCCAATAATAGCTATTTCATAGTCCCACAGGATTTATTTTGATATATTTATCAAATTTATTGAACGCCTGAAAATAATACGCTATAAAATGCTTGCAATCAAACTTTCAAGCAATTACAAGGTCACATGCAATTATAAAAAGGTATATTGTAGACCACAATCTTCGCCAAGCTTCGTTGTTGCTTGTATTATCGTGAGAAATGTACCATACACCCTGGTTATCGTGAGAAATTTACCGAACGCCTGCAAATAATACGCTATCAAATGCTTGCAATCAAACTCTCAAGCAATTTCAATGTCACATGCAGTATAGGTAGGCCCAGAGAGGAAGACAGACAGAGAGAGAGGGGAGGTCAAAAGCATCTGCTAGGTGTGATTTCCCCTGGGAGGGAAGAGATTAGTTAGGGGCGTGCCCTGGCCTACATCAGACAAAGAGAGTACAAAGGAATACACACAAAGAGAGAGAGAGAGAGATAGAGGTGATAATATAAAAATGTTACACATGTATCATATAATATATGAAAACATAATATATACGGTAGGCCTACATCTGTTCTCCACAATCATATAATGCCAAGCACAAATATTCAATCTTTGGTTGTTTGTATTACCGTAAGAAATTTACGGAACGCCTGCAAATAATACGCTATAAAATGCAAAGGAAATTTCTTGTAGAGTGCAATTTTGAGGACGTAATGTGCTCTGAGAGAGAGCGGAGCAATGATTAGGAGCATAAATTACCTCAAGACCGCTCGCCACACAGGGAATTCTATAAGGATATTACCGTATTTTAGGGTTTTGCACTCGTGTTTTACGATCGTTGCAAGACAACCAGTGATCGTAAAAGGATGGTTCGAGTGTCATTGGAAAGCTCAATTTACGCACTTTCAGGATACATACTTGTATTACGCTCTGGGTCTTGTTTATGCATGAAAAAGAGCACGGAACAACCCCATTTAGGGTAAAAAAAAAAACCCGCTGGGCGGCACAGTGAAATATACTCCACCAGCCGCTCGTAAGGTGACAAAATGCTTGCAATCACATTTTCAAGCAATTATAAAATATAAATTGTACTTACCAACACCCACACCAGTATGTTCTTCGTCAGGAACGTCTCCAATTTGCTCAAGGGTCTGTCCAATATCAACCACAACATCCACCCCACGCAAATTATGCTTGGGGTGAAAGCCTATGATCGGGTTATTTTCGTCTTCCGAGTCATCCACACTACCAAAACTCTCACCCAGACCTTCGACGGTTTCATCCAACAGCTTATTAGAAAGTTCTGAAGAGTTCAGCATGATATCTAGTTTCTGGGTGGTGAGCCGGGCGTGGTTAGTACGGTGGCGCGACGCACTAGGGATTGGCGGCCACCGAATCGAACACGGGCAAATCTTGACCTTCCATTATGGCTGCTTGAGGGTCACTTAGTCACGGTCACGCAGTGGGGATGTGTGGGTGGGCTCTTGTAGTACACTGCCTGACCACCAAGTTTCGCTTTCCACCTAAATTAGGGCGGGAATACGCCCACGGACTTAAGTCCGACCCCGCCATTTAGTCCAATTTTCTCGTATCGGACTTAAGTCCGACCCCGCTAAATAAGGGTTAAGCTGCATAAAATCATCTAATAGTTGCCAGAATATAACGAAAAGGACGTCACCGATACAGAAGGGGTTAAGGGGGCAGTGCTTGGTTTTTGGGCTATATAATTAATCAATTTTTATTCTTGAGTTTCCTCGCTGGACCAGCTTAGAAAAACACCCCCTAGACCCCCTTTCAAGATAAATGTGTACATTTTTCAGTAGAAAAATTCCCTGGCCAAAGGCCAGTTCCTTCTAAAATTAGAGGCTTGCTATCGCTCGCCAGGAAAATTCAAACACATTATGAAGCTTAGGAAGAATATATTCTAGGTAAAAGGATTAACTGATATAGTCTGCAGCCTTTAAATTATAGCCTTTTAACCCTTTGAATACCAGCGATGTGTCGTATATTTTATTCTAGCTATATTTAGACGATATTATGCAGCTTGGGAAGGGTGTGTGGTGATTAATAAGGTTGGTTGATATAGTTTGAACCCTTATTATTGTTAGAGGTCTTTGCTAAGCTAAATAAGATCGTCTAATAGTTGCCAGAATATGTTGAAAAGGACGTCCCTGGTATTGAATCGGTTTAATTATAGCAGTATGGCTATAAGTAACACCCCATTCTTAACATTAATCATCAATTACAAACCCCAATGTACTTGAATAAACTAATGAAAGCATATGGTCCTCTCGGGATTCGAACTCGGGACACCACACCCAGAACTTAAGCACTTGTATAGCATTGTAATATCTTGTTTACGTTGGAGACAGTTTCCATTGCGTGTGTGGCCATTTATGCACTTGAGCGTACAGGAATAAAGTACTGGTTTAACGGCAGACGGTTGTTTTTCTGGTTCCCTTTATCTCTCGTGTTTAGTCCCATTATTTTTTTAATTTTTAGACATTCGGCAAATTTGTTTGGCGATTATAAAACCTTTCGTCCCATTTCGTTATACATTTTAAGACCTATCGTGCCATATAGGTGTCGATTTTTTCCTGGCGAGCGATAGCGAGCCTGTAATTGTAAGAGGAATCGATCCTTCGGCCGGGACATTTTTCTACCGAAAAATGTACAAATTT
Organism: Paralithodes platypus; assembly: GCA_032716605.1. Taxonomy (NCBI): domain Eukaryota; kingdom Metazoa; phylum Arthropoda; class Malacostraca; order Decapoda; family Lithodidae; genus Paralithodes; species Paralithodes platypus. The sequence goes on from CM064531.1 coordinate 3,379,778, forward strand.
ATGCAGACTTGGGGGTGTTGTTTTAAGCTTGATAGAGTTTTAGAGAGCAAACTAAACCCCCTCCTTAAACTATTGAGCCGAACCAGTAAATTATGTTGCACAAAACCGTCTGCGTCCCCTTAAGATTCAATATAACACCCATACTCTAGTTAGATACAAAAACATACACAGTACATTAACCCCTTCTGTACCGGCGACGTCTTTTATTTATTTGATTGTAGTTAAATTTAGACGATATTATGAAGATTAGGAAGGATATTTGGAAGCTAAAAGGATTAATTGAGATAGTCTGTAGCCTGTTAATGGATAGACGGCCTTCCTAAACTGAGTAAAATCGTCTAATAGTTTCCAGAATATAATGAAAAGGACGTTATTGGTACTGTACGGGTTAAGAATACCAACAACGTGCTTTTGTGTCTAAATATACAGTAGAAAGAAGTTGTATTATATCTTTACCAAATACAGTACTACACACATATAAGGAAATAATAACGTTGAGAGTAAAGACAAACCTTTCATAATTCGTTAAATATAAATGCATAAATTAAATCAAAATCCTTTCAATAATCAAAATATATTAATTAATTATTATTCTTCCACCAAGCCTCTGCATTACGCAGTGCCCTATTACGAATTTCATTTCGCCGCCGAATTTTTTGCGATTTTGTGAGACCCTCGGGCATTATGGAGTGGTCAGGGAATAATTGCCTGTATTGGTCATAGATCTGTTGAGTATGTGTCTCCCAAGACATGTAGGGGAAGGTACTGGCCGGCCCAAGGTTTGGGCATCCATTAACTTTTTTACAGTTTTCATCACCAGACCCCAACTCCACTCGCTCTGTGTCGGCCGCTGCCAGATCCTTGTCCAAGGACTCCGCACCCTTATCTCTCCACCACCTTTTGGCTTCCCGTGTGAGCCTCACCCTCCTCTCATTTCTCCAGCGGATTTTTTTCGACTTGGATAAGCCCGGCGGCATCTTGGTGTTGTCGGGATATAAGTCTAAATATTTGTCATAAATCTCTTTGGTAACAATTATGCAACTTTCCTGAATAGTTGCATTATTACTTTGCTGAGCCTCGTGAGCCAAATCTGTTAAAAATGTAACCGCAACTTCACAGTGGGTCACCTGGTCCTCACAGGGGGTGACCTGGTCCTCATTGGGAGTCACCTGGTCATCAAAGGGGGTGACCTGGTCCTCATAGGGGGTGACCTGGTCTTCACAGGGGGTGACCTGGTCCTCACAGGGGGTGGCCTGGTCCTCACTGGGGGTCACCTGGTCCTCACTGGGGGTCACTTGGTCCTCACTGGGGATGACCTGGTCCTCACTGGGGGTGACCTGGTCCTCACAGGGGGTGACCTGGTCCTCACAGGGGGTGACCTGGTCCTCACTGGGGGTCACCTGGTCCTCACAGGGGGTGACCTGGTCCTCACTGGGGGTGACCTGGTCCTCACTGGGGGTGACCTGGTCCTCACTGGGGGTGACCTGGTCCTCACTGGGGGTGACGTGGTGCTCACTGGGGGTGACCTGGTCCTCACAGGGGGTCACCTGGTCCTCACTGTGGGTGACCTGGTCCTCACTGGGGGTCACCTGGTCCTCACTGGGGGTGACCTGGTCCTCACAGGGGGTCACCTGGTCCTCATAGGGAGTGACCTGGTCCTCACTGGGGGTGACCTGGTCCTCACAGGGGGTGACCTGGTCCTCACTGGGGGTGACCTGGTCCTCACAGTGGGTGAGCTGGTCCTCACTGGGGGTGACCTGGTCCTCACAGGGGGTGACTTGGTCCTCACTGGGGGTCACCTGGTCCTCACAGGGGGTGACCTGGTCCTCACTGGGGGTGACCTGGTCCTCACAGGGGGTGACCTGGTCCTCACTGGGGGTGACCTGGTCCTCACTGGGGGTGACCTGGTCCTCACAGGGGGTGACCTGGTCCTCACTGGGGGTGACCTGGTCCTCACTGGGGGTGACCTGGTCCTCACTGGGGGTGACCTGGTCCTCACTGGGGGTGACCTGGTCCTCACAGGGGGTCACCTGGTCCTCACTGGGGGTCACCTGGTCCTCACTCGGGGTGACCTGGTCTTCACTGGGGGTCACCTGGTCCTCACATGAGGTCACCAAGGTATAATTAATGAACTGTCCCTTTGAGTGATCGGTATTTACGTCAATATTAAACTTTTTCAATGTTTTTCGGCCTGTTTTTAATTTTAGTTGAATTTTGGGGAAACTGTTTGAAAGAGGTACTTTAATCCCTTGGTCAAAACAATACACAAGTTTGTCGTCGGCTACCACCCAATTGTTTTCATTTAGATTTAGTAGCGTATCTGTTTTAAATATGTTTAATGTATACCATTTTTGTGGTTTACATTGACATTTTATTTTTAGTTTTTTTGGCAACTTTCTCACAGATGAGGAAGTCGGTGGAGAATAGTTGACACTATGGATAAGTACACTTGGAGGGATAATGCTTATTTGGCAAGACATATCAAACAGATCTATAATATTTTGAGTGAGTGAAGATATTTATATATAAAATCACAGGATTATATAGTTCAAATAATTGTTTACGGAACAATTAATGATATTCTTTAATAACCAGTGATTTTTAACTCATGCGCTTGAAGGCAATATGACAGAAGCGTAATTCACGTCTACTCTTTTTGAAACTAAGAGTAACAATGATCTGGAGTAGGAGGAGGTTGTAATTTATAAGCTGCTCTAAAACATAGACATTGCAACAGATCATTATTATCTCTCAAGTTGGTCATCTAAAGACAAATTAATTCATTATAAATTGATTCTCTATCTATTTTAGAATATTATTGCATATATATTGTCAAAGTTTGCTAAAAAAAAAACGTAAATTAAATATGTAAATTATCAAGATGTTTTAAAAATATATAATAGTTATTGTTCCAAGCTAGTTTTCTTAAGAAAATTATCATTATAGAAAACTACATTAAATGGCTAACTTATTTATTTTACCCTAATAACTTGAGGTTTTCGTAATATACTGTTATCAGTATTCAGTATTCACCATGGCTATTAATTTTCATTTCTTCTCTGAACGATTAAACTAAATACCTATAGATCTAGCATGAAAGTATATAGCTAGAATACAATATAAAAGACGTCTCCGGTACAAAAGGGGTTAACACTCTCAGTACGGTGTCGGGGTGGGAGTAAATTTTCTTTGCTATTATTTGCAACATTAACCCTATTATGTGCAGAGCGGGTCTATATTTGGATCCAAACTAGTGGAGTAAAACCGGGAGTATCCAAATAGACCCGCCCCGCACGTAATAGGGTAATATTGATTAGTTAGGTAGCGCCAACGAACTTGACAATAATCTTGACCCCTTAACTTCTCATAACTAAAATGGGCCTAGAGCAAACTGGCTGTAAATATCCACACCTATATCCTGGTGAGGTCTTCCCAAATGATAGAAATGTCATCTCGATTGCTTTAATTAATTTTGAGTTATGAGAAGTTAAAGGGTCAAGATTATTGTCAAGTTCGTTGGCACTACCTATATTGTTAATATTGATTTGATAGCAAAGTAGAGGTGTAATAAACCCTACAAATTATTGGGAATGGATAGTCGCCCGAGTTTGTCCCTAGTGTTGTCAATTTAGCTACTTTCCTGCTAGATCCACAAGTATTTACTATAATCGTATCAATTATCATCTAGCGACAGTATTCCCAGCATTCTTCTAAGATTTAAGATTGAAATAATGGAAAAGCAAGCACCACCACCAAGAAATTGTGCTCCTATGACCACCAAACCTCAAAGCCACAAGGCAACAACTCCAAGCCCAACAAAAGGCGCCCAAGATACTACCATCAATATGACACGTCCTCTAACACCAGGAGGGGACTTATTCATCACCATCAACAATCCAGAAGTCCAGGGAAACAAGAACAATGAACAAAAAGGCGGAATTATCCCCCCAACACTCAACTCAACAAGGACACAACCACCAACCCAGCTAAACGTTCTCGAACCATTACCGCCAAGATGGGCTGTCCTCCAACACCAGGAAAGGACATAGTCATCAACAGGGACAATTCCAAAGCACCGAGAAACGAGAGAAGTGGGAAAGACAGGCAACACCAAGAATGGCACCATAAACACCGTACACCCCCACGCCACTCTACTGCCCAGCCACATCGCTGCCATGATCAGGGAAGCCGAGATATACGGTTACCATATATCACCCAACCTCCAAGACACACGGAGACAACCGCCATACAAAACCCTACCCCTAGGCGCCTTTCTGGTGCGCAGCCACACCACCGCCAAGACGCTGAGAAAAGAGGTGACCTCAGCAGGAAATTCTAAGATCGATACCCAGTTGGAAAACTGTCCTTGCTATCCACAGACGTAAGGCTGTTTTGAAATCTCGAGGGCTCGATAGGACAAATTGTTCTCGCTATCCACAGATGTGAGACTGTTCGAATATTGAGACGTAACCCTGTTAATTATTTTGAGTGGGTATCAACGAGGCTCGTTATTAGACTCCATCACAGAGGCTAACTAATATCTTTCCCTTACCCCAGCTGGTGCTATTGTGAATAAAGTACGCTACCCCACAGGGCAAGTAGCTTTATCCGAAATAGACCAAAAAGCTTAAAACACCCATCCACCCTCAGTTCTGCATAAGTTCTGCATCAAAGTTCTTATAAGACCAGAGTAGTCAGTGCGTTCTCTCCTGCGTTAACTCGATTCTATTGTACTAAGGCCACAGCACAGTATATAGTATTCAAGGTCTTAAACCAGGGAGCCCGAGTCAAACTGTGTGAACCCAGTTAACGGAAGGACAACCCCCACGGCCAACGCATCTACCGAAGATTGGATTACTTATTCTACACTAATTGGATTACTTATTCTACACATCTAAAGTGAAGTTATTATACCATTAAAAGTTATAGAAGATCTAACTGTGGAAAGAATATATACATAGTGTATTATCAGAGAAAGAGTATAAAAAGATCAACAGTGGAAAGTAGTCAAAATATATCTACCGGGTATATATATAAAGAAGTATTCTAGAAACATCGGATACTACGCATGTATGCAAAAAGCGAGAGAAAGGAAGTACTAGTGAAACCCAAATAAATCAGGGAAGTACTGATAATAATTCTGGTAAAGAAAATAACAAATAAATTCAAGTTAACTTATGCATAAGCACCATAGTGAATTAACACAAAGAAAATAATTACGTTCAGCTTCCAATCCAGAACAACTCTACGCAGGTAAAAAACAAATGTTCACATATATAATTACTACGTAGCCTTTCTAAGCACAAGTGTAAATCCTCGATTGAAAGGAGTGCTATTCTTATCTCTGAAATAAATACAGGACATGTTTAATCTTTCAATTAGAAAGCGGTCCACCATACTCACTTAGATATGGCATAGAATAATCCAGTCTTACGAGTCAGACGTAGTGGAGCCTCGTTCGTGCATCTATTATTGTTGTTCTTGACCATTTTGTTCTAGCCTTACATATGCGATATTCTTGTGCCAATAAATGGAATATGAATGCACGTCTTGTGATAATTATCCTCTATTTTCTTTCTGTGTCTGTGATAGAGCAATATTAACTTCTCCAATTAGGAAGAACCCACTTAATCAAACCAATCAAACCCCAGTAAAAACCTGGCATAACAAAGATCTATTAGAGCGATATTCTAGAAATATCGGATATAATAGAGCAATATTCTCAAAATGTTGGCATTATTCTAGACATTGTTTAGTTTTTGTTTACTATATAGCGACTTGAGAACTGATCTAGTGGTATTTTGTTTTGATTTGGTAACCCAGTCATGTGTCTGTGGTCATGTGTTTGTCCCTTTAACCAGTGTTTTGTCCCTTTAACCAGCGTTTTATTTTAGCTACTTTTCCGCTAGATCTAGCGGTTCAACTTAATTTACACCTAGCGACCTGAATATTAGCTATATTTTATATACATCAATCTTTTTAGAACCATTTTCTAGAGATTCTGGCATTATTCTAGCAATTTTATGCATATATTTACTCTCTAGCGTCCTCGGAGAATGGATCTAGCGATATTATGATTTTGTAACCCTGGAATTGTTAATCAGGTGTTTTCACTCTAACCGACCGTGCGTGCTTGTGGAACCATAAGTCCCAAGACTTAGAAATAAGGAGAAGTGACTCTGCTTTTGGTTGTAGGCCCCTGATACTTACCCTCTCTAACGACAAGCACCCACCAATAGAGAACGGTTAATTCCGAACAGTCTTGTCCGGGGGTCCCACAGAGGGCTGCTCTTGGGCAGCATGATATGTGGGGGTTGTGCAGGGGAACTAGGGGCAAGGGATAGGATCGGGTCAAGGATTAGGGAGATAATGATTAGTGATCCTATTTCTAAAGGAATCAAGAGTGGGGCTATTAACTATGTGAGATGGGAGGTGATTCCACTCTTGGATGCTGCAGGAAAAAAAATAATGTTTGAATATGTCCGTGCTTGCCTGATATGTGTAGTATTTTAAGTTGTGGCTGTGTCTCGTGGTGAATCGTATGCTTGTAGGGTGTAAATATGTATTTTTGTCTATGTCCACTAGATTGTTTGAGATTTTGTATAACATTTGTTGTCTGTGTAGGCCTATTTGTCTTCTTGTTACAATGGGGTCTAGTTTAATGTCTTGTTTGAGCAAAGTGACTGATGTAGTATGTCTGTAATCACGTCTGCCCCATCTTACAGCTTTGTTTTGTATGGCCTCTAATTTATTTATATTGTTATGAGTGTGTGGATCCCAGACAGTGTCCCAGTAGGCTAATTTATTAGTGGCCCCTCCATCATTGACGATATGCCTATTAATATAATAGTCCTCTTTCAAGCACCCGCGGTCAGCCTGTTTGAAACACCCGCCGCAGGGGAAAGAGTACTTCATCATAAGTGTAACGCTAATTCTCTTATGGAATCGTCTTTATGATTGGGTACTCACTACGAAAAAACTTCGTAAAAAAATAAAAAATAAAAATAATTTAAATTTGTTATATTAAGGCTTTCCAACTCGTGGATGTCTTTTGTGGATTCTACCCGAGACGCTGAATCAAGCGATGCCATTCCTCCTTCCTTCCCCTGCGCGCATACTGTGAGGAAGTGTCTCGCCAGTGCTCCGCTATATTCTTCGTTCGCTCAACTCTAGTGAGTCTTTTGCTCATATCATTCATATGTATATATCTGAATTGTTCTAGAATAGGTTTAGACTAGCTAGGACTGGCAGCCCCTTTGGTATGCCCGCAGGGATGTGTTAAATTAGGGTACTAAAGTATAGGCGCCATATCGGTCCGCTTAGGGCCCGCGCGTCATGTGTTCTTGTTCTTGTTTCTGTGCCTTAGCTTTGCTATTTCCAAGTTATTTAGGAGGCTATTATATCCGCGGGACGATGCTTCAGGCCATCTCTATGAGGTAGTTGCATTCTATTGTTTTTTAGCAGACGCTCTGGTTCAAGAGTTGGCACACGAGGTGTGGAACTTTCCAGAGTCCGTATTTGCTCCTTTTTACCCTCCGGGCGTCGGGTTTTCTACGTTCGCTGCTGCTGTGTCTTCAGAGGTAAGGGTAACAGATTCAGTGTGATTATTACCATGAGCCTCGTGGCCAGCCTCAGTAGGGCTATTCTTAGTAGGCTAGGGGTATTTTTTATTGCTTAATTAATACTGTGTTTTAGCCTTAAGATGTGACCCTCGTTTTCATGTGGTGATATTATGCATGAAAACAGGGTGTCAGGAGACGTTCTGACTTATTTGGTGGGGTTTTTGGGGGTGGCTGACTTTCTCAGAAAAGTCGGTAACTTCAAAAAAAAAAAAAATCTTCCGGCGATCTTTCTGTGTATCGATACCGGATACTTGCCTTGCAGGCAAGAAATGAAACTTCCAAATAACCCGGCATGGTCTGGTGTACCACTAGACTCCTGGCGGAAATGCTAATTCCTAAGAGAAGTAATCTCGGCCCGGCCGAGTAAACTCGCCCTAACCGATAGCCTCACGCGGCATGATTTGACTTATAACGCCCGGCGGAAAAGTCCAGTGAGGTAAGTAACTATCCCTCAGGTCCTAATAGACGATCCGTTAGTTAATTAAATGGTTAATATGGGCCGGTGACAGTTTGTCACAGGTAAGCAGTTCTAGAAGACGAAAAAACCATAAAGTTTTTTTTCATATACAATTACAGCGGAAGGTTAGAGTAGAGGTTGGTCTACAGCTAATTTTACGGTGTATTTGGGGTGTTTATGATGTGTGAACCTCTCGGTTTATCCTTATGAGCATTGATTCCTGGAAATTTTCTATTTCCAGATCACAGCAGATCAGTAGCGGCACAGGTCGACAGGGGAAGGGGCCGATCCCGGTGGGGGGGGATTTAGCTCCATCATGCCTCTAGTCAATCTTTGTGCTACACCCACTTGCTCTCTAATTCCAGTCTTTGCACATAAACTCTGCATGAAGTGCGTTAAGTGCCTAGATAGGTCACAGGGCCTCTGGGTATCTAAGAAGTGTTCCGTTTGCTCTGAACTACGTTCTGAATTATTTAATAAGAGAGATCATTCGTGCCTGGTGGCACTGAAATAAATTAAGAACATTTGTAATGCCTATTCCAAAGACATTGCCCATAAGGCTTTACATTGCGACGATGAAGCTCTCTGGGAGCATCTAGTTATAAAGTCACCTGTTCTTAAATCCACACCTTCTAAGTCAACTTCAAAATCTAAAGCTAAGTCCAAAATTCTTTCGAAAGTGTTTGTGAGTAGCAGTGATAGTGACTCAAGTAAGGCAACCCCCCCACCCCGCCGCCACAAGAGGCTGCGTTCTCCTTCTCCACGGGACCACTCTAGGTCCAGGTCAAGGTGGCCTCTCAAGCAGTCCAGGCAGTCTTCAGTGGAGACATCTAGGTCTCACAAGAGGCATAAGGATGACGCGGCGGCGTCAAGCCACAGAAAATCTGATAAGGGTCATAAAAGTTCCCGCAAGGAGGAAACACAGTTGCGGCACCGGCTAATGCCGGAGTCGCGGCCACCGCCCTCCGCCTCTACCTCCACATTGTCTAACGTCCAATCTGGCAGCTCCGAGGTAGGGATGGAGGGGGCTGAGTCGACTCCCAGGGATGGATCTGGGAAGTTTTTGGGGGGACAGAAGGATGTACATTTTGCCATTCCAAAATTGAACTTTAACTTGCCAGTAAGTAGGCCTCTAATAGTTTCTCAGAGAGTGTTAGCAGAACAATACCGTGGCTACACGGCTTATGGACACCAAGACTATGATGGTTCTCAGGTGAGTCAAGTTATACCAGATTCCCAAAATCCTATTGAACAAGGGGCGCAGCGTGTGGAACCCATTGTTCAGTTTAAGGAAAATGTTAGGGAAAGTGCTAATATAGAGACCATCCCCTCATCAGTACCTGACTTAGTGTGGCCAGTAAATGGCCAATTGTCTGAGCCCCGGCACCAGCCGAAAGTAATGGAAGTGCCGGATGAGGCGGAGGACGTTGAACTGTCCTCAGCTCAACCGAGACACATTGAGGAAGGGTCAGAAGTGAAATCAGAATCATCAAAAGGGTCACACAGTAAATGTATAACAGCCGATGATTTTGATTATATATTACACAGGGTAATGTGACAATATAATGTTCCTAAGCAATCTCAGGAGACTCCCACAGGTACGCCGGGAGCTCCCCAGATGATTGCAGAGCCATACCGTCCACAAGTGGATCTAATCACGTCTGAGGAGAACCACAGGCTTCCTCTCTACCTAACTAGCCGGGGAATGACTTCGGCGGGGGGTCCAGACGCATTGTTGGAGGACTGGAACAAGTGGAATTCCATCTATCTTTTTCCGCCTCCCGACGCTTCACTCATGTGTCAGGTAGTTCACAAACTACGGGGTTACCGGGGCTTAGTCTCGATGATCGCGCCTCTATGGCCGGCCCAGGTGTGGTGCCACCAATTGAAAAAGTGGTGCGAGAACCCGGTGTCACTCCCGATCTCGTACTTCCACTTGGAGACAATTGGCAACCTAAAGACGGCTGAATTTTGCCTTTTGGACATTCAGAATGCCAAATGGTTAACTCCGTATGGAGAGAGCGTTACTAATAAATTCCTTAATCAGTATACTATGTCTACCAGGAGACATTGGGCGGGTGCCCAACCCCGAAAAGGGTTGAAATAGGGGAGCTATCCCCCCGCCAAAGGCGGCTTTCTAGGGCCTTTCCTAGCTGATGCTGAGAGGATTGGGTTCTAGTCATGTGGTGATGGGCTGGTCTATTAGAGTGAGAACTGAGCAATCTCTGCCATACCCATAGCTTACTCTGACTGTTCCTTTTACTTATATATTTTCTAGATCTCAAGTGACGGCGTCTCTAACGTGGATTGACCTCCCAATCTACCAAGATTGGAAGCCAAAGCGTCACATTTTTCCCTTGCCCCTCAACTTTCTCTTCATAATTGCTGAGGGACACAGGGCCCTGGGTGGGGCTTTGGTTTCCCGGGCATTTCCGCACCCTCCTCAGCTCCCCGCCATGGAGTGGCTTCGGTCACCCAGGCTTTATTGTGATCGGCGGGGAGGGTTATGTGGGGGCGCTCGGTTATGGCCTTGGCCTTGCTCAGGGCCTTGGGGCTGTTCGGCCAGGCAGCTTGGGGAACAACAACAACAACAACAACCAGGAGACAATATCAATCGCATTGGAAGTCTTTCACAACCTGGATAGTAGAAACGGCGCAAACTGACGCATCAGTAGCTTTGGTTTTCAAGTACTTGGACTATTTGTTTGAATAAAAACGCCTTTCTATAGTTGCACTGAAGAATCATCTGTCCGCTATTAGAACCCCCTTTTATGACCTAACAGGTCTATCTATACCGCAGGCAGAGGAGAAAGGGTTCATAAGGGCATGTTTCAAGCTTCGCCCACCACCCCGTCAGCTCATGCCTACCTGGTCACTTGACAAAGCTTTGTCTTTGCTTCATTCGCGCAAGTATAATCATGCGCCGGATTTTGACTCATTATTAAAGAAGGCTGTGTTCCTTATGGCTTTGGCCACAGGTAACAGGGTGTCTGAGCTGGCGGCGATGAGCAACGAACCTAATTGCCTCAAGTTTGGGAGACTCAATGATAATGTACACCATGTCTTATGCCCTGTTCAAGCTTTAATAAAGTTTATGAGGGTTTCCCGGCCCCAACAGCAGGGAGCCTTATGGGTCAATAGTACAGGTACTCGCATCACAACAAGAAAATTGGCTTCTTTACTTGTAGATGTAATTCGTGAAAGTAACCCTGGTGTAGTGGTAAGGGCCCACGACATCAGGAAGTGGGCAGTCTCGTTACGCTTTTTGCATAAATATTCAATTGATGACATAGGGTAGCTAACACTAAGTTGTGGGCTTCCAATCATACTTTCATGACGTGATACCTGTCTATGACTTTGGATAAACCAAAATTTACCTGTGTGGCCTTGCGCCAGCGGGTCTAGTTGGTCTATGTGCTACTAAAGTTAAGTTTAATCTTAATGGTGAAAAGGAGGGGGGGTGGGGGGGGGGGGGTTGCTGGAGAGCTCAAGACCCCTAAACCCTCCGCCGGACTATGTGATAAGTTCACGAGCTGTGATACTTGATAAGTCGAGCTGGTTATACAGCTCAAAATTTTATTTTTGTAAGATATCTGTAATAGTTGCAACTATAGGATATTAAGTATAAATTGTACAAAATATATAGTATGTACAAATTAATTTTAAGGACATATGATATAATCAAATTATTTATTTGTGCCTTTACAATGTTGGACAGGAATAAAAGAATGTTCTTGGAAAACAAATGTTATTGAATCTCAATGTGATATTCTTTAACATATGTACCTGTATGGTTACTTATAAGTAGATCTTCTTCGAAGTAACGCACTAATTTTCTTTCCTTTTTTCTATATTATTGTATGTACTATGTAAACAATAAAGACTTAAGTTTGTTATATGGTTCTTTTTCTCTACCTATGGTAGTTTGTTAGTGGTTTAGATATTGTCACGAATGTCCCCCTCCAGACTTGAGATATCAGGCATATCGTCAATGATGGAGGGGCCACTAATAAATTATAGGTTTGAGTCCCGGAGAGAAGAATGAAAACCTAATATTTAGTAGTGGCCCCGAAATCATTGACGATGTAGGGCCCTCCCTTCCATCCCCTTCCCATTCGTTGATGTCTTGAGTTTAATCTTGATATATCATTGGAGGAATGGCGTCGCTTGATTCAGCGTTTCAGGTAGAATCCACAAAAGACATCCACGAGTTGGAAAGCATTAATATAACAAATTTAAATTAATTTTATTTTTTTTATTTTTTACAAAGTTTTTTCGTAGTGAGTACCCAATCATAAAGACGATTCCATAAGAGAATTAGCGTTACACTTATGATGAAGTACTCTTTCCCCTGCGGCGGGTGTTTCAAACAGGCTGACCGCGGGTGCTTGAAAGAGGACTATTATATTAATAGGCATATCGCCAATGATTTCGGGGCCACTACTAAATATTAGGTTTTCATTCTTCCCTCGGGGACTCAAACCTACTGTATATTCTAAGTGTGGCCGAACAAGTGTTTTAAATGCTAGAATGTTTATGTTTGCGTTACACTTGGTGAGATTCCTGCGCAGGAAGCCCAGGGCCTTATTAGCCTTTGCTCTGAAGCTGCTGACGTGAGTGGTCCACCTCATGTCTGTTGAGATGTGGATCCCCAAATATTTATGGGGCCTAGGCCTATACATCATTGCTCCCATTATTTTTTAGATTTGTAGGCGTTCGGCACATTTGTATGGCCATTTTAAGACTTTTCGTTTAATTTTGTTATAAATTTTAAGACCTATCGTGCCATTTAGGTGTCAGTTTTTTCCTGGCGAGCAATGATGTAGAGCCGACATTTATTTTAAGAGAGATATATATGAAAATAGAAATACACTGTGTAAGTCTATCGTTTGCCTGTTGTCACGCCCATCCATTATTACAGTAGGCTACATGTTATATCTATCTATCTATCTATCTATCTATCTATATACTCAGGCTCAATCCCCATTTTTCCTATTTTTTTTTTTTGGGGGGGGGGGGAATGGCCGACTCAAGACAGGGATAGAATAGGGACAACACAAAACACAACAGAAAACAATGAACACACAAGAACAAAATACAAATTCACACACATCTAGGTCATCCAAGAGAAGACCCAGAGACCAGGGTCACGAAGGTCCCTCCAGCACATGTTATATAGGTCTCCTAGATACCATACTACGTTGCTCTATACGTCATTACCATCGCAAATGCATTATATGAGACCTACTATAAAGCACTGTAAAACAAAAATTCTCCCTATTGTCGGCGGTGGCGCCAAAATTGGGGGTCAAACCTTAAGGGGGTCACCGTCTTTTTTTATCTTTCTCTCCTTTTCTCTCTTTCCCTGGCTTGTATCCATTTTCCCCCATTCAGCCAACTGTTTTAAGACGTTTATCCCCATTCAGGTGTCGATTTCTTCCTGGTGAGCGATAGCGAGCCAGCATTGTATGGAGAAATCCAGCTTCGCCGGAGACATTTTTCTCTCGAAAAATGTACAAATTTAGCCTGCTGTCAAAACAAAAATATATATATTATATGCTGGCTGACTCCCGCTCACCAGGAAAATATTGACACCTGGATTGGGTAAGCGTCTTAGAACAGTAGGCTGGTGGGGCCAAATGGATACAAGCCAAAGAGAAAGGGAGAGAAAGAGAAAAAAAGCAGGTTACCCCTCGTAAAGGAACACCTTCATAGATGGTTCGGCCATGTGGAACCTATGGGAAGCCAGAGCATTGACCACTTGCGAGTTTCGGTCTATAAGGAAGTTGGAGCTGTAGACATTGATATTTAGTAGAATTACCAGCTAAAATACTGTTGTAGTACATTTATCAATACATAAAACCCAATTGTACATACTGTAGTTTTTAGCCATCAGAAACCTGCATTATTATTGCATTTCTATTCACTATCGATGTCTACAGCTCCAACTTCCTTATAGGACGAAACTCGCAAGTGGTCAATTACTAAGAGAGTGTACGAGAGTGAGGTGGAAAGACAGAGAGGGTGAGGTAGACCGAGTGAGAGGTGGAAGGATGGAGTTAAGAAGTATATGAGCGAAGGCGGTGCCGGATGGGAGGAGGGGCGTCAACTGACTGGGGACATGTGCATGGGGGCGCTTTGTTTGTGGCCACCCCTTCGGGGATCATGGCGTCCGGCAATAGATAGATGGATATCATGGGGCTGAAGGGGTTAAGGGGACACTGACTGCTTTTTTGGCCTATAAATTCATTCATTCATAAATTCTTAGTTTCATCGCTAGACATACCTCAAACTTAGAAAAACATCCCCTACACCTCCCCTCAAGATAAATTTGTAAATTTTTCGGTAGAAAAATTTCCCGTCCGAAGGCCGGTTCCTCTTACAAAGACAGGCTCGTTATCGCTCGGCAAGAAAAAATCGACACCTAAATGGCACGATAGGTTTTAAAATTTATAACGAAATGAAACGAAAGGTCTTAAAATCGCCAAACAAATGGGCCGAACATCTAAAAATCTAAAAAATAATGGGACTAAACGCGAGGGAGAAAGGGGACCAGACAAACGACCGTCTCTCCTTAACCCCTTCTATTCCAGTGGCGTCCTTTTCATCCTATTCTGGCAACTATTAGTCGATTTTATGCAGCTTAGAAGGATCTGTGGTAGCTCAAGGGATTAAATGAGATAATCTGTAGCCTTCTACTTAGGCTAGAGGTCCTTCTTTAAGCTGCATAAAATCATCTAATAGTTGCCAGAATATAACGAAAAGGACGTCACCGATACAGAAGGGGTTAAGGGGGCAGTGCTTGGTTTTTGGGCTATATAATTAATCAATTTTTATTTGTGAGTTTCCTCGCTGGACCAGCTTAGAAAAACACCCCCTAGACCCCCTTTCAAGATAAATGTGTACATTTTTCAGTAGAAAAATTCCCTGGCCGAAGGACAGTTCCTTCTAAAATTAGAGGCTTGCTATCGCTCGCCAGGAAAATTCACACACATTATGAAGCTTAGGAAGAATATATGCTAGGTAAAAGGATTAACTGATATAGTCTGCAGCCTTTAAATTATAGCCTTTTAACCCTTTGAATACCAGCGATGTGTCGTATATTTTATTCTAGCTATATTTAGACGATATTATGCAGCTTGGGAAGGGTGTGTGGTGATTAATAAGGTTGGTTGATATAGTTTGAAGCCTTATTATTGTTAGAGGTCTTTGCTAAGCTAAATAAGATCGTCTAATAGTTGCCAGAATATGTTGAAAAGGACGTCCCTGGTATTGAATCGGTTTAATTATAGCAGTATGGCTATAAGTAACACCCCATTCTTAACATTAATCATCAATTACAAACCCCAATGTACTTGAATAAACTAATGAAAGCATATGGTCCTCTCGGGATTCGAACTCGGGACACCACACCCAGAACATAAGCACTTGTATAGCATTGTAATATCTCGTTTACGTTGGAGACACACAAATAAAGTAATATATAAATATATAAATATATATATATATATATATATATATATATATATATACATACAGTATATATATATATATATATATATATATATATATATATATATATATATATATATATATATATATATATATATATATATATATATATATATATAATATATAAATGATATATATATATTTGGTATATACAGGGTGTTTCATAAATACCTTTCATAAATTTCAGAATGAATAGACCTAGCAATAATAAATATACTTTACTATGTGACGGTTTTGGAAATTTCTCATATTTACCGGGATATTACACATTTTAGTTTAAATAGGAAAGTCTAGGGGATGAAAACGATCAGTAGATTACCATCACCTCAATTACTTTATTTTGTCATAAATGTTTGAACATCAATGTATTTTACAGTATTTACAATCGTTGCTCAAAGTTTCTCCCACCCTCGTTTATACAGGCTTGGGCTCGGCGCATAAGAGACTGTCGCACTCTTTCAAATATCCCTGGTGTGTTTCTTACTTCTCTGCATGCCTCTTGAACTCGTTGCCACAGTTGCTGACGGGTGTTGATTTGTGTAGCATACACCCTGCTCTTCAAGTGTCCCCAAAGATAAAAGTCAAGTGGAGTTAGGTCCGGTGATCTAGGTGGCCAGGCGATGGGACCACCACGGCCTATCCACTTATCAGGGTACATAATATTAAGGAAATCCCTCGTACCTCGTGCAAAGTGAGCTGGAGCCCCATCCTGAATGAACCACATATATCTACGTGTTCTGAGAGGCACATCTTCAAGTAGTATGGGTAAGTCATCCTGAAGAAATCTGGTGTACACATTGCCTGTAAGTCGTTGTGGTAACATAAAAGGTCCGATTACATGGTCACCAAGAATACCTATTGTAAATACTGTAAAATACATTGATGTTCAAACATTTATGACAGAATAAAGTAATTGAGGTGATGGTAATCTACTGATTGTGTTCATCCCCTAGACTTTCCTATTTAAACTAAAATGTGTAATATCCCGGTAAATATGAGAAATTTCCAAAACCGTCACATAGTAAAGTATATTTATTATTGCTAGGTCTATTCATTCTGAAATTTATGAAAGGTATTTATGAAACACCCTGTATATATATAAAATAAATAAAATAAAAATATAAATAAAATTAAATAATCTTTATTTTATTAATTTCACCACAACACCAAACACCCTCAATGAAATTAATTAAAGTATATATGATCCACCAGGATTCGAACCCGGGTTAACACACAGATTTTTGCCACCTTAACCATTACACCATTAACCATTAACCATTACATTATTTACATAAATAAAATAAAATAAATAAAAACAGTAATAAATAAAATAAATAAATATATAAATAAAATAAAAAAATAATAATAATATAAATTCTCGATTATCCCGTGGAGCCCCAGCGACGCGTCTGACGCGTCGCCTATGTATGTAACGCACAGCCCCAGCGACTCGCCTAACGCGTCACTTTTATAGCTCCAGTCGTAAGGCTCAGAGTGGCTCTAGATTTATATGGGAACTACTTTGGGAACCGGTGGACTAATTCCAAACATTTTTGTCCATACGCGTGCGTGGACGGGGACGGGAGAGGGCACCCGCCTTCCCACAACTCATGGTCAGTTTTCCGCGTACCCTCTCGAGTGAAACACCATGTCTCGACGTTCTAGTGCCCGCCAAACCCGCTCCTGCAGTACAGAGGAGGTCATGGATATACTGTACGACACTGACAGCCCTGATAGTGACACTGACTCGGCATTGGACGGGTCTGGGGACGAGTATGCCCCTTCGCAAGCCGAAATAAGAGAGCTAGAGGAAGAGCTTGCTCAGATTCCTGTCAGGAGGTGACGGCGTTCGTCACAAAGACAGCAAGGGGCAAGTGCACCTCCCCGCCGCCCACTTCCCCAAGACCCCATTGAATCCTCAGAAAGTGGGGAAAAGGTTGTTGTTCCAGATGAACCTGCTGACCCTCAAAATTACGTTCGTGTACCTGGGGAAGAAAGAAGGGGATTGAAGAGAAGTAGGGTCGAGTCTGGGAGTGAAGAGGAGGCACCCCCACAACCCCGCCTGCCTTCTCCCCCACTTCGCAAAATCTCCCCACTCAAGAAAAATACCCCGGGGAGGTTCTATGGCCGTCGTAAACATAGTGACGAAGAACAACGTGGTGATGGACAAAGGGAACAACGTGGTGCGAGACAAGGACAGTCACGTGACCCTAAACGCTCCCTCTTCCCTCCCGACCCAGAGCACGCGAGGGGGGGGGGGGGGGGGGATGAGTCACCCCCACCACCACCACCACTACCAGACTCTCCGCCTCGCCATTCTTCCCCCCCACTATCACCTTCCGGCTCCATCCCGTACACCCCCCCACGAATGTCTCCCTCACCTGAACCAGGCCCCTCCCGCGCCACTGCATTACCACCTGCCTCTCCACAACGCCCCGACCTGCCCCAACGCCCTGCAAGCACACGACGTGGGCGTGTCATATCCCGCGGGCGTGCCACCCGCGGCCGATTGCAGAAGGTGAGGCAAATAAGACGCCCCAGCAACGACTCGAGCTCTAGATCTATCTCTCGATCAAGTTCGAGGTCTAGCTCCAGACCCAGGTCCACCTCCCGCCCCCGCTGCCCCCGCTCCACCCGCACCCGCCCGACCCGCCCCGGTGCCCCTGACGATGACCCTGATGAGCCCGATGCCCCATCTAGCGATGACGAAGGCGCTGATAGGTGGGATTGGGTGGATGGGGAGAACTATCTACCAGGACAATTCAACTTTGTGGGGGCAGCTGAGGCCGGCCCTACCATGCCCAATCGTGGACCTGATACCACAAGACTGGGTGTTTTTCTGCAGTTCTTCACTGCCAACCTTGTCATAATAATAATAATAATAATATTTATTCAGTTAACAATTTACAGAGTTGGTAGCACATAGTTTGTTATAAATATGACATGTACCAGCCTTGCATAATTCCAACTGTCGCCTTGATTGTTGACCAGACGAACTGGTACAACTATTATTTTATGGGAGGGAAGGAGCAGAAGAGGAACTCGGCACGTCTCTCATGGGTGGATTTGTCTTCCGATGAGTTCTATGCATTCCTGGCACTGGTCATCCTGATGGGGGTCACCAAGAAGACGTCTCTCAGGAAGTACTGGTCATGTGATCCCCTCATCGCAACCCCCTTCTTTGGGAAAGTCATGAGCAGGAATAGATTCACGGCAATCATGGGAAACCTGCACTTTATTGATAGCCTGGCAAGCCACACCAGGAACCAGGAACGCCCCAGGAATACCAAAGACCCGATGGAGAGGATAAGACCCATATTTGAATACCTGAAAACTAAGTTTGCAGCCTCCTTCAAACCTCACCAAAAACTCATCATTGATGAGAGTCTGGTGCTGTGGAGGGGGAATATTGGCATCCGACAGTACATCCCCAGCAAACGCCACCGTTATGGCCTGAAACTGTTCGTGATGTGCGACTGCAAAAACCGGCTACATCCAGGACATCATCCTCTACATGGGCAAGCTCACTGAACTGGTGGAGGCGAGGACATATGGGATATCTGGGGCCGTTGTCATCACCATGTTGGAGGGGTATTTGGACAGGGGCCACATCTTGTACCTCGACAACTGGTACACCAGCCCTTCCCTTGCCAAATTCCTGTACAGCAGAAACACTGGCGTCTGTGGCACCGTCAGGAGGAATCGTGTGTATATGCCAGAGCTACCCGAAAGGCGGGAGAAGGGCTCCATCATCCACCTCCAGGCAAATAATGTCTTGATGCTCTCGTGGATGGACAATCGTGACGTCAATGTCCTCACCAGTATCCACCTGCCCCGCTTAGAGGACACCAAACGCTGTGATAGAGCCACAGGTGAGGCGGTCAAAAAACCAGTTGCAATCGTTGATTACAACATCAACATGCGGCTGGTTGACAAGTTAGACTCTGTCATATCGTCGGTCGAGTGTGCCAGGAAGACGATGAGGTGGTATAAAAAACTATTTTTCCACCTACTCAACCTCACCCTCTACAACTGCCACATCCAATATCATGAAATCACAGGTGAAGTTGAGTCGATGGAGTCGTACTGCATCGAACTTGCACGGGAGCTTTTGTTCTTCTTCAAGGATGGTCCACGCCGCCAGCAACGCCCCGCAGCTCGTTTTCAAGCACTAGAAGGCCCCGCCAGACTGACACAACGCCACTTCTGCGATTTTGTCCCGCCCAACCCGGTAATCCCCAACCCACGCAGACGGTGTCATGTGTGTCGCAACACAGGCAGACGCACACCCAAACGGAATGACACCCGGACTTGGTGTCAAGAATGTGATGTGGGACTGTGTTTTCCCACCTGCTTCAGGGATTATCACACCCTCGAGCACTTCTAACTGTTCAAAGTGTTCAAAGACTGCGATAAAAGACGCTATAATGTAATACTAACAGTGTATATAAAAGACGCAAAAAGTGTATATAAAACAGTGTGTATATATATATAATTTACAAGTGCAAAGTACCGAACACTATAAAACTGAGATGCGGTCTAGGAACGGTGTTACCGCATCTCCAGCTTGTCACAGCCATGCGACAGAGCCAACTAAGCCTTCGGACAGCCTTCCCCCTGCCATCCAGACCCACGACAACCCTGCCCCTGCCCGTATCGCCAAGATAACGGTGGAACGAGTGGGACACATCCGTCCCGAGTGGACCACACCAGTCACCCACGGCAAGTCATTTTCTTTAACCACCAGAGCCAAAGAAAATGACCATCGCAGGGGTAACCATTACAAACCCCCATCAGCCAGCCCAGTAACTCCTCAACCTAGCTACACAACCACAGGTGGTACCAGGTTGTTACCTAAATTACCTTTCATATCCCCTATCAAAGAACCTAAAGCTCTTTCAGAACCAAAACCTCTCTTCCCCAGATTGCCTTTCATATCCCCTATCAAGGAACCTAAAGCTCTTGCATCCATTCAATCTAAACCATTGTCCCGGGTTAAAGTCACTCATAAACCAAAACTTGCCTATCATTCCAGCCAACAATAAGTCTTAACCCCCAGAATAAGTCATCATCCATTGTAAGAAACTCATCCGCTTCCTCTCCCACCAGGAAGCCATCACCCCATAATGTGTACAGATCTGCCCTGAGGAATCTTCCTCCAGCTACATCTACAAGGGCCAGCCAAAAGTCCAGGCGCACCACTCCCAGGACTACAAGGACCTAACCACCACGCGCCGACACCACCCCAGCGCCTTTGATCCTCTCAAGCCGGGCGCCTTAAGTCTGGGCAAGAATATTCACAAGTACTCAGCCAGTCTGGACATCAGTAACTAAGCTTGCCTTTGGTATCTTTTTATCTGGGTAAAAGCAGCCAGAATAGCCGGTGTTCACACTTGAAGCTGTGTGCAGTGATCGGAGACGACCAGGTCGGGTTCCCCCCTTCAGGAAGAGGACTAGCTTGTGCAACCCACTTTGGGCCCCACCTTCCTGGCCTTCGATGCTGTGCCTAGACCAAGTAAATAAGGCTTCCTGTCTTGTTCCTTTCATGGGATTATAAGGATAGTGCAGTGATCGGAGACGACCAGGTCGGGTTCCCCCCTTCAGGAAGAGGACTAGCTTGTGCAACCCACTTTGGGCCCCACCTTCCTGGCCTTCGATGCTGTGCCTAGACCAAGTAAATAAGGATTCCTGTCTTGTTCCTTTCAAGGGATTATAAGGATAGTGCAGTACTTAGAGACAACCAGGTCGGGATCCCCCCTTCAGGAAGAGGACTAGATTGTGCAACCCACTTTGGGCCCCGCCTTCACTGGCCTCTATTTACTGTATTAGTCCTGACGTGGTTCCAGAGGAGATTGCAAGGGAGTAATTTAATTGTCCCAAACCTTAGACTAACCATAGTGTCACTGGATAGACTGCTTGCAACTCTATACAGACCATTATGCTAGTCGCCATAACCCCCCCACCAAACCCTGTAGCAGAACTCCGGCATACTCTTAGTAAGTCCCTGCTCACGCGGAGTGCAAGAGGAACCCGGGTGTCTCCCGTGGTAGGCGCAGAGGAACAAGGAGCTGTAAGGACGTAGGAGTGCAGCCTAATCCCGGACCAACATCCGGAAGTACCACGCCCCAGCCGCCCTCCTGTGCCACTGGATTCTCCCTCGATCTACGGCACCTCTTCATTCCAGCTCTCCTTTAAGTGCCTTATTACGGTTTATGGGTATAGAGTTGTCTCAGGATAGTGGTTGAAGTTATCTTCAGGGGTTCTCACTAAATAATGTCTCGCGAGAGGGCTTTCCTCTCTCTACTTAAATTGACGTTAATCTGCCCACTTGCCGGGACACATTAGACATAACTATCAGGGGATCCTTATATCCGCACATTCCCGGGTTATTGGTCTCCCATAGCTCGTCAGAGGGGGCGTGCCTATATAAGACCCACAGCATATGACATACACACATATTTACACGTAACCTTGTTCCCTTGTATAACTTCTAGCCTCATTCACTTAACATTCTGTCAGGTTCATAACTCGAATAGATCTCACTCTATCTCAGCTCCCGACGATTGTTGTATCAGCCTTCCGCATCTTGCTAGTTGCCCACACAAGTAGTTTTAGAATAAATAATCTTGCCAGGTGAGATCTAGCACACCTGTATAATTCAGTTCATTTGTGAGCCTTTCAGAGCCCACCTTATTGTTGATGACCACTTGGTCATGGTTGCTTTAGAGTCAGTTAACGTCACTATTGCCGGGGACATCATAGTATGATCCAGACGACATCTGCCATTACTGCACTCTTGTTACCTTGCTGAAATCTTGCTTGAGATCTAGTTGAGTGGGAGGTAAGCCTCCACTATTTTGGATACTCTATAATTGTATCCGAGGAGTTATTGTTAAATTGAGTCCGCACCCATTGTTCGACTCTTGCCTTATAATTGCTAATCATATTATTATTTGTATGCTCTATTTACCATTGTTGCCATTTTGATGATCTCAGTGTTCCAGGATTAAATATATTGCTCCTCCATGAACCAGGTGTAAAGTTAATAAAACCCATGTTAACTTGTCGCCTGTGTACTTATTCTCCTGCCGTGTTGTCTCTTTATTAAAGTTAAAGGTATACTTCTCCAGTTAGAGAGTTAATCATTGCACTCAGAATATCTCGCGTTCCAATTTGGACCGGGCATAACAAAAACACTAAGTAAATTCTAAACTTATAAAACTGTGTGCAAATAATTATAAGAATACGAGAAAGTGAAAGTGACAGCCGAATGTGGGTAACAATGTATATACCTCATAATCTTAGATAAAACAACGAACAAGTACAAATAATTCATACGTGCGTTTTGTTATTGTTCTGAGCAAAGATGGCCGCCCAAGATGGCCGCCATCACCATGGCAACGGGGACGCTAACACTCGTACGCACTTTTAATGAAGGGACTTAGCCCACTAGAACTTCAGTTATAATGACATTTATGATTATAATACATTATGAACTCTGAAGCGCACTTTATGTCCGAGAGGTGCAAAATAAGTCATGCTGCCTGGCGGCTGGCAACTGGCTGCTGGTGCGGGAGATTTGAAGTGGCGCTAAGGCTCCACTGAGGCTGGGGACCCCCACCACCACCCAGGACCCCCAAATGGCCTAGGTAAGTACTTTTTTCAGATTTCTTCATGTCTGTCATTATTTTCTAACACATTCTGATATATTTAAAAAAAAAAAAAAATACGAAAAATTGCCCGGGTTCTGGTGCGCAAAAATAAAAAAAACGGCCGGGGCTGTACGGGTTAAGGGCCTTGGGGCTGATCCGCTAGATACCCTGGGCAACAGGGTATATATATATATATATATATATATATATATATATATATATATATAAAATAAATGAAATAAAAATACTCGATTATGGGCCTTGGGCTTGCTCGGGAACTTGGGGCTGATCCGCTAGACACCCTGGGGAACAGGAATAAAAAAAAAAAAATATATATATATATATACCGGTATATATATATACTGTATATATATATATATATATATATATATATATATATATATATACCGTATATATATAAATAAAATTAATAAAATAAAAAATATAATAATAATATAAATACTCGATTATGGGCCTTGGGCTTGCTCGGGACCTTGGGGCTGATCTGTTAGACACCCGGGGGAACAGGAATAACAAAAAATATATATACGGTATATATATATATATAAAATAAATAAAATAAACATATAAATAAAATAAAATAAATAAAATAAATAAAATAAAATAAATAATAAATCAAATAAATAAATATTTAAGTAAAATACAAAATATAATAATAATATAAATACTCGATTATGGGCCTTGGGCTTGCTCGGGACCTTGGGGCTGTTATATACTGTATATATATATAATATATATATATAATATATACTGTAGTATAACTAAAATTCCATAGAGTACTTACCATACTTCCTGTAAGCTTCCTGTAAGCATTCCTGTGACATCTTCGTGATTATAATGTATTTATTTCGTAGGCAGTATTTATTGATAAATATATTTGTCTTTCAAGCAAAAAATAGTGTAAAGTCATCAATGATACCTAGACAAAACTGCATCAATACTCAAGGGGTTAACCAAGATTCACTCCCCTCAGTCACCAAAAGTCACAAGTAACATCTTATATACTATATAGTTCGAATTATTCACTAAACACTTTCACTGGGTAGATGAAATAATCCATAATTGCCTGCCTATAGCTAGGCATGGTGGGCCAGAGGGAGGGAGCCCAGAATTTAAAGGGCCGGGACCCTGCCTCACAGTCTGGGGGCCGGGAAACTACTGACTTAATCAAGGATGAAAGTACAAGGACCCCAATGGAAATACAAGGACCCCAATGGAAATACGCCTAACGGCCTTATTGGGCTATCCTTAGTTGGAATTATGCAAGGCTGGTACATGTCATATTTGTAACAAACTATGTGGTACCAACTCTGTAAATTGCTAACTGAATAAATATTATTATTATTATTATTATTATTATTATAAGTAATGTGGTTATTGCCCAAGAATTAACGTAAAGGGATAACTGTAGCTAGTTGCACTGGTCTAGGATGTTCACTTGTCTAGGTGATACTTCAGACCGAAAATATCAGTGAGGGCGAATCAGGTTTCTGGTGGAGAATCACAATCACTTATTTCAGAATTGCTTTCGCTCGAGCCGTAGTCCAATTGATTCGGACTTATTTCTTTGGCGAGGTTAAACCTGATGGCAAGAATAATTACGGGAGTTAGTTCGCCTAAGCTAAATTTCACTGATATATATTAATACATACTAGCATAATAATCACTCGTTTCCTAACATCAGAGAAAATTGAGACATAATCGTATACACTGGATGGTTGAGTTAATAGCACCGTAACACTGGTACTTTGCGAAGTAACACTGTGATAGAGTTTTCCTGGTTATCTTGCGTTAGTGATGTTGGGGGTTAACAGTAGCTCTGGGGCCGTCCAAGCTGTCCGGTAGTGTAGAGAAGGTTTTACAGATGGGTTGCTTGCGTAACCGGTGATGACGCTCCGATATGTTACCCTTGCTGGGGACCTTAAATAACGCTGTCTCAAGATCAACTGGACTAACAACGTATCGGATTAACGTAAGACAGTCGAGAAAAGCAACTGCTTAACTATCTCTGGTCCTTATAAGAGGTTCAAGGAGGATGCACGGGCGGTTTTGTCAACAAGCTGATGGGGCCTACAGTCAATTGTTGCCAAGGAGTTATTCTTGCAGAGTCCTCACTCAAGAGTTTCTCGCATAATCCCTTCTAACATAACAAGATCTTTCTGCCTTAGATCAGTTATGAGTTATGATCGTTCGTAACTCAAGTAGCGGATGGTGCACTATCAGAAGTTAATGAAACAATCAATAATTTGTGAATTTGTTGTCTACAACAACAGGGGGGGGGGGAGTACTAGACGCCAACACAGTGTGGCCAGCCGTTGCTTTGGGCTCTAATATTCAACTGCCGACTGTTGTGACAGTGTTGTCTTTGTGTCTTATTTATAGGCTGGTCAAGGAAGCCTCAGGAATATTCTAGAAGTATTGGATGTCAGTGCTATGAAGTAGTTAATTTATTCTGGTGAACTTAAGGGGTTAGGGAGGGGGTTCTTTAATGTGGTGGTAAGTAACTTGTCATCTGATTTATTATCGTGGATATCTTAACTCTAGTATGAGGTACTAGTAGAGTTGGTTAGGCGGATTTGGTGAAGGTTTTTAATTACTACTTTGCTGGCGCCCTACGTGCCTAGGCTGGGAGGTATTATTCATCAAGTCACCTAAGTATCCTTCTCTGGTCTAGCTGACATGCTATTCGGAATCTAGGATGGGATAAGGAAGGTTTTGGTTGTGGGTAAGGATGGGATAGGATGGTATTTGGATAGGTATCTAGATTTGTAGGTCATAACCTGTTGGAAACTCACCTGTTGTCTGGCAAGAATTTGCTGGCTTGCGCGGGTCATGGTAATTCTCCGCGGGGGTCGGTGGGGTCCCCGTGGGGTTCGGGGGGGGGGGCATGCTGCTCCCTGAATATGGTTATCGAGAGTTCTTACGTTAATTGGGTTGAGATATGAGTTCAGGTTGTCAGGAGGTATCTTCCTAGTTAGGGTTGATCACTACATCTAGTTTTCATGTACGAGGATCACTCGTGGGTGTTAAGAATAGTGGTTTTGTGAAAGTGCAAGTCAGTGGGAAATTTACATTTTTAAGGGGGGACGAGAGGGGGTCGTCCTAGCCTCGCGCCGGCTATTGCTCTGGTTCAGGTTGTGAGTGGGGCTAGGGAGTTAGAGGATAGTTAAGGGGGGTACAAGGATAGGTCCTTACCTTCCATTTGTTGAGGTTAGTGAACGAACTGAGTCGGCATGTTATAACGTTCTTATGGCGTCTTTACAGGGGGAGGGTTGTGAATTGTAAAGGGGTGGTTTGAAGCTAGGTCGCCGCGCCGCTCGTGACTTAGGATAGTGACCCTTAATGCGCGGGACATAGGGGTGGCAGTGCCCTATGATAAACAGGTAGTGTGGTGTGTGCAGCGGCGCGTGAAGGAGAAAGTGACAGGGTGACCCAAAAGGTTTCGACTGGCCATGGGATCACGAAGTAGAACAGAGTAGTGTGGATTGTGGATAAGGAGGAGGTGATTGGAAGACGTATAACAATTGTGGAAAAGTAAATGGAAGAGAGGAATATAATGGTGGATAAAAGATAATTAACTGAAGGATTGAAATACATGCATGAATGACGGTATTAGTCGTCGTCAAATTAAGGTGAATGGGACTTAGTTGGAATGCACGGAATACGATTCGACATGGGCAGTGCCTCTGTGTCGTAGCAATATCGATCGGGCAAATTCCGGTTAATATTATATATATACTTAGTTACTAGAAGAACAAGACAAGGGGCAACTGAGCACAGGGGTACATATCTATATACTTAGTTACTATAAAAGAAAGGAAAAAGGGACAACTGGGCATGGGGGTACATATATCTAGACTCGTCATGGAGAGAGAGATACGAGGTAGCTTTCCTGCATGTCTCTTGATAATCATATGCAGATTGGTCATAGTGAGCTTATCCGAATTAACAGGCCTAAATCAATACAATAACTGGCATAGGGTTATCAGGTGTATAGAGTCGTGGTTAAAGGTTGTTACATAACTCGTAATTAACTTATCTAAATCAACAGGCATAAATCTGTGGGGAGATTGTAGGCACCAATCGATCAGGGCTAGACCCAGGTGAGGTTATAGGCATGTGATAAAGAGTCGCTGGAACTCCTGTTTCATTTGCTTGGCCTCTCTTACTGATTTTCTTTGTGCCTCATTTACACTGAGAGCAATCCAGCTAGCTCTCACAAACACTTCCTCCTCCTATCCACTTCACTACACTAAACATGCACACCACACTTCATTCCTTCACACCAAAATTAAAAAAATACAAAATGATGAATTGTAGCCCAGCCTCGGAGTCCCCAGGGGGGGGGGGACCATAAATGCCCCCTCACCCGACCAACCATCCCCTGACGACCCCACACAATTACCTGGAACTCGGCCTGTTACTCTTTCTATTAATTTCTGCAACATTCGCGGACTTTCCTCTAACTTTCACTCTGTTGAGCACCATCTCTCCTCTTACAAACCTGATATTCTCTTCCTCACCGAAACCCAGGTGTCTGTAGCAACATCCAGCAACCCCTTCTCTGTATCCTCCTACTTTCTCTATCCTAGTTTCAAAGCCAAAGGCGGATGTTGTGCATATGTGCACAACAAACTCACTTGCTCTCGTGTTCCCGATTTCGACTCCTCGGAATTCTCAACTTTATGGCTCAAACTTTCCTGTCATTCTCTTACTAAATATTTCTGTGCTGTCTATCTTTCCCCTAACTCTACCAACTTTCCCAAATTCTTTGACTATCTAAACTCTACAGTGGAACACATTCTATCCATTTCTCCTTTCTCAGAAATCTCCATCTTAGGAGATTTCAACGTTCACCACTGCCAATGGCTCTCCTCTCACACTACTGATCCACCTGGTGAACAAGCCTAAGTCTTTTCTATCCTAAATGACCTAGAGCAGTTAGTTCAGCAACCCACCCGTATCCCGGATCGCATCGGAGATCTGCCCAACATTCTTGACCTGTTTCTAACTTCTAATACATTCTTATACTGTCGTCGCTCCGACCATAAACTTATCTCTGTCACCTGTCCTATCTCTCCAGTAAAGCCACCCGATCCTCCTAGCCGGCGGCGCTTGTGGCACTTTGGCGCTGCCGACTGGGAGGCTCTTCGGCAGTACTTCTTTGATTTCCATGGAATGATTTCTGCTTCCATGGCCGAGGACCCGAGGAGAGTGCTGAACGCATTACCGAGGTAATCCTATCGGGCATGGAAGCATACATTCCATTCTCTTTCTCTCAGACTAATGCTAAAAAATCTTGGTTTACTCACGCCTGTTCTACTGCTGTCCACAATAAGGAGGAAGCATTCAAACGGTACCGACACCTTAAAACTCAAGACTCTCATTCTTCATATGTTTCTGCCCGGAATCAAGCCAAATCTGTTCTTCGACTTGCCAAACACTCTTTCATCAATAATAAATGCACTGAACTATCCAACTCTAGCTCTTCCCAAGCTTTCTGGCATCTAGCCAAAAACCTCTCCAACAATTTCTCTTCCTCGTCTTTCCCTCCCCTTTCCCACTCTGATGGCACAACCATCACTTCTTCCTCTGACAAAGCTAAACTCTTCGCTCAAACTTTTGCTAGAAACTCCACCTTGGATGATTCCAGTGCTATTCCTCCCTCTCCGCCCTCCTCTCTCTTACTTATGCCTAATATCCTAATCTCTTCTAAAGATGTACTTTCTACCCTCTCTGGGCTACGCCTAATAAGGCGTACGGTCCGGACGGTGTTCCTCCTGTTGTTCTCAAAAACTGTGCTTCCGTGCTGACTCCCTGCCTAGGCAAACTCTTTCGTCTCTGTCTATCCTCTAACGTCTTCCCTTCATGCTGGAAGTTTGCTCACATTCAACCTGTCCCAAAGAAGGGTGACCGCTCTCAACCCTCCAACTATCGTCCAATTGCTCTTATCTCTTGTCTTTCTAAAGTTTTTGAAACTATTCTTGCTTCCAAATTTCTTAAGCATTTCTCTTCTCATAATCTGCTCTCAGATCGCCAGAATGGCTTCCTTAACCTGACAAGCGCGATATAGACGTAGGTGCTAGGGTAGTTATTTGTGCATTTCTAGCCCTGGATTCTGACAGAATTCGTTATATTTACAATATAAACCATTATTTGTTTTCGGTATGCTTTTATTTTACATATATGATGTATATATGAACCTTCAAGAGTGCTAAAATAAGTGGGAAAAGCATTTGGGTGGTGAAAAACGAAGATATTGGCCACCCGGTCATAATCTCAGGCGAGAGAGAGAGACAGGCAGCCTTCCCCTCTCGCTGTCTGGGAGTCAACTGAGGAGAGCGGGGCGGTGTGTGCCGGTGTCTGGGTGTTGCATAACGATCTTTTATGCAACCCACTTGTGCTACATTATCGCGGGAGAGAAAAATAACCGATAAATGATGATAATAAGAGGAAAAATAGGTGATAATTGAGGAGGGGAGGGAGGGGGGAATAAGGTGGGGAAGGAGGGGAGGGGGGTGGGTGAGATTTACATGGATGAGTACTGGAGGGGAATTATCTCACCTAGAGACAAATTCCTTTGTTTTGATAGGCCCTTTTTTTTTATGGAAGGCTTTTTTTATGGTCCTGCTTCCGTGAGGCCTATCGCGTTCCCTATAGGAAGCCTTCCGTGAGGCCTATCGCGCTTGCCGGGTTAAGGGTCGCTCTACTGGTGATCTTCTTTCATATCTTACTAACTCTTGGTCATCCTCCTTTCGGGACTTCTTCGGTCGATTTCTATTGCACTAGACATATCGAAAGCCTTCGATAGAGTCTGGCATAAATCTTTAATTTCTAAACTACCCTCCTTCGGTTTCTATCCCTCCATCTGTGCCTTTGTCTCTAATTTCCTTTCCGGCCGTTCCATAGCTGCGGTTGTGGACGGCCATTGTTCACTTCCTCACCCTATAAACTCCGGTGTTCCTCAGGGCTCTGTCCTATCTCCTATTCTCTTTCTAATTTTTATAAATGATCTCCTTAACTGTACCTTAATTCCCATCCATTCATACGCAGACGACTCAACCTTACACTACTCCATTAGTTTTTCAGAACGCCCCAGCCAGCAATCCCTTAACGACAAACGTAATGAAGCCATAGAACTCTTAAATTCTGATCTAAATACTATTTCCAATTGGGGCAGAGAAAACCTTGTTAACTTTAATGCTTCCAAAACCCAATTTCTCCATCTATCTACCCGTCAGGATCTCCCAGCGGACTATCCCTTATTCTTCAACAATACAAAAATCAACCCTTCATCTTCTCTCAATATTCTTGGTGTCTCTTTTTCTTCTGCTCTCATTTGGAAGGACCATATTACCAGTCTTGCTAAGGCAGCCTCCCAGAAGCTGGGTGTGCTCAACCGCCTTAGGGGGTTCTTTTCCCCTGCACAGCTTCTTGCTCTGTACAGGGGCATAGTGCGCCCTTGTATTGAGTATTGTTCACATGTGTGGGGAGGTTCCTCTCACACCGCTCTCCTAGACAAAGTTGAAAGGAAGGCCTTTCGTATCATTAACTCCTGTCCACTCACCAACTCTCTGCAATCTCTCTCTCTCCGCCGCAATGTTGCATCTCTCTCGCTATTCTATCGCTACTATAATAACCAGTGTTCCTCAGAGCTATCCCAGTGCATACCACCTCCTTTACATAGGGCACGTGGTACCCGTCTTGCAACTCAATCCCACCCCTACTCTGTGCAACTCTCCAACCCAAGAGTGAAACGTTACTCTCAAACTTTCTTCTACTCAACATCTGAGCTCTGGAACTCTCTCCCAGAATCAGTCTTTCCCTCTTCCTATGACTTAAATTGCTTCAAACTCCGTGTGTCCAGGCATTTTGGCTCGAACGTCCCTTGATTATGGCCCTGTCACTCTTTCAACTATGGGGGAGGCACTCGCTATAGGCAGTTATGCCTTTTGCCTCCCTCAATCACATAGAAAAAAAAAAAAAAAAAATCAATACAAGAACTGGCAAGGGGCACAAATTGACAGAAGAATGATGCAACGTGAGGTTATGTATAGCTAACTGCTAAAAATGGGGGAACGAAGATAGGTGTCTTCCCTTTCTACAAGTTCCCTAAATTATGTTAACATTAGGGAGTTGGTACATCAATAAGATAGCAATGTGGATCTCAGTGAGTTATGGGGCTGTCTAGTGTAATTGCATAATTAATCTCGGAATTACTCCTAGGTATTTTGTCTAGTGAAATGGAGGTTGTAACCGTTGTATTAGGAAGGTTGGGAATATATATATAGTGGATAAAACAACGGGAGGTTAGACATATAATTGCTAGAATTGGTGCATTATGATTGTTATATAACTAAATACAGGGCTGACGTAATCACGATCTGATTCGTTGTGAAACGGAAACTAAGGTGTCTTTCGATCGCCTCGAACCTACACAATGAAAGCATTATAGCCTGCATGGTCATTACATAATTGAATACACATTTAGTCAGTACATCAAGGATGTCAAGGAGTAAAGTCATGTGGTTTGTATACTAGAAGACTGTGATTGAGAGACGTATAATATGTGGAATGAATTGGGAGAGAGAGAGAGAGACCAAATCGGGGATGGAAATGGGACCGGGGATCTCGTTGGGGGTGGGGTTTTCGCTCCCAGGATTTTCGTTATAATAATAATAATAATAATAATTATCCTGTGGTATTTCAGGCATATAGGAGAAAGAGAGGGGATCTGATAGAGACTTTTAAGATAGTGTCAGGAAAGTATGATGAGGATGTGTGTGAAGGTATCTTCTTGATGCGGGAGGGAACAAGAACGAGAGGACACTCTAAGAAAATTTACAAGGAAAGAAATAGGCTTGAAAAGGTAAAGAACTAATTTTGTGATAGAGTGGTAAATGAGTGGAACGCACTGCCCCAGTATGTAGTTGATTCCGAATCAGTAAGGAAGTTTGAAAGTAATCTTGATAAAGCATGGGAAGACAAGATTTGAAGTTTGATTACAAAGCAAAAATACAGAATAGTAAAATTGTTGCGTCTGCTACCGCCGCCGCCAACACCGTGAACGACCGCAGCAGTGTATGTACTGGAACTGAGCTGGATACACAGGCCTAGTTTGCCTTTTTCCAGAGGATCTACTGTAAAAAAATGTAAGATATAGGGAAAGTCCAGTTGAAGGGTAAATTAAAGGAATGGGGTTCTAAAATGTGGAGGGAACAACTGAACAAGAAAACTAGTTTAGATATTTATAGAAAGAATAAGAAAGAAATAAGGGGAGTAGAACTAATATATGATAATAGACCAGCTTCTGTTTTCCTATACAAAGCAAGAACAAATAACCTACAATTAAATGACAGAAATAGATTTACAGGAGGAAACACAGGATGTGATATGTGTGGGGATAGAAGATGAATCCCATATACTAGGTTTAATGTTCCGTAGTCAAAACAGTTTTATTTTTTTTATTGGATATTCAACTCTAGGCTAATCAATATCCAGTAATGTTTGAATGTCCAAAGTCCAATGTCCAAAGTCCATATCTAGTAGTTTATTTTTATTTTTTTCAGTTTGAATGTCCAAAGTCCAATGTCCAAAGTCCAATATCCAACAGCTTTCAGTTTTTTATTGGATATTCAACTCTAGGCTAATCAATATCTAGTAGTTTCAATTTTTTTTATTTTTTTTTTTCAGTTTGAATGTCCAAAGTCCAATGTCCAAAGTCCATATCTAGTAGTTTAATTTTTTGTTTTCAGTTTGAATGTCCAAAGTCCAATGTCCAAAGTCCATATCTAGTAGTTTAATTTTTTGTTTTCAGTTTGAATGTCCAAAGTCCAATGTCCAAAGTCCAATGTCCAACAGTTTTCAGGTTTTTATTGGATATTCAACTCTAGGCTAATCAATATCTAGTAATGTTTGAATGTCCAAAGTCCAATATCCAACAGCTTTCAGTTTTTTATTGGATATTCAACTCTAGGCTAATCAATATCTAGTAGTTTTATTTTTTTTATTTTTTTTCAGTTTGAATGTCCAAAGTCCAATGTCCAAAGTCCATATCTAGTAGTTTAATATTTTTTTTTTCAGTTTGAATGTCCAAAGTCCAATGTCCAAAGTCCAATATCCAACAGTTTTCAGTTTTTTATTGGATATTCAATCAATATCTAGTAATGTTTGAATGTCCAAAGTCCAATGTCCAAAGTCCAATATCCAACAGCTTTTAGTTTTTTATTGGATATTCAACTCTAGGCTAATCAATATCTAGTAGTTTGAATTTTTTTTTTTTCAGTTTGAATGTCCAAAGTCCAAAGTCCATATCTAGTAGTTTAATATTTTTTTTTTTCAGTTTGAATATCCAAAGTCCAATATCCAACAGCTTTCAGTTTTTTATTGGATATTCAACTCTAGGCTAATCAATATCTAGTAGTTTGATTTTTTTTTTTTTTTTTAAGTTTGAATGTCAAAAGTCCATATCTAGTAGTTTATTTATTTTTTATTTTTCAGTTTGAATGTCCAAAGTCCATATCTAGTAGTTTATTTATTCAACTCTAGGCTAATCAATATCTAGTAGTTTGAATTTTTTTTTTTCAGTTTGAATGTCCAAAGTCCAATGTCCAAAGTCCAATATCCAACAGCTTTCAGTTTTTTATTGGATATTCAACTCTAGGCTAATCAATATCTAGTAGTTTGAATTTTTTTTTTCAGTTTGAATGTCCAAAGTCCAATGTCCAAAGTCCAATATCCAACAGTTTTCAGGTTTTTATTGGATATTCAACTCTAGGCTAATCAATATCTAGTAGTTTGATTTTTTTTTTTCAGTTTGAATGTCCAAAGTCCAATGTCCAAAGTCCATATCTAGTAGTTTAATATTTTTTTTTTCAGTTTGAATGTCTATCTATCTATCTATTGCCTGACGCCGTGATCCCCGAAGGGGTGGCCACGAACGAACCGCCCCCATGCACCTCTGTCCCCAGTCAGTCGACGCCCCTCCCCCCAACCAGCACCACCTTCGTTCATGTACTTCCTCACTCCATCCTTCCACCTCATATTCGGTCTACCTCTCCCCCTCTGTCCCTCCACCTCGCTCTCATACACCCTCTTAGTCATTCTCTCGCTTTCCATACGTTCCATATGGCCGAACCATCTCAAGTTGTTCCTTTTCACACTTTCCAGCACATCTACCTCCACACCACACCTCCTTCTTACTTCCTCATTAGTCTGTCTATCCCTCCATGTAACTCCGCACGCACTCCTTAAGTAATTCATTTCCACTGCTCTCACTCTTGGTCTGAGTCTCTCAACCAACGTCCATGCTTCGCTTCCGTAAGTCAGTGTCGGGATTACCACACTGTCATGCAAGGACTTCTTCACTTCCATACTGACCACCCTATTTCTTGTTACTGCTTTTAGCGTTCCTACAACCCTCTCCCGCACCTCTTCATCCATAGTCCCATCTTTACTCAACACACTGCCCAGATACTTAAAAGAGTTGACGATCTCCATAGCCTGACCGTTCAGCTTCACCTCACACTCTGTGTGAATGTCCAAAGTCCAATGTCCAAAGTCCAATATCCAACAGCTTTCAGTTTTTTATTGGATATTCAACTCTAGGCTAATCAATATCTAGTAGTTTGATTTTTTTTTTTTTTTTTTCAGTTTGAATGTCCAAAGTCCAATGTCCAAAGTCCATATCTAGTAGTTTAATATTTTTTTTTTTCAGTTTGAATGTCCAAAGTCCAATGTCCAAAGTCCAATATCCAACAGTTTTCAGGTTTTTATTGGATATTCAACTCTAGGCTAATCAATATCTAGTAATGTTTGAATGTCCAAAGTCCAATGTCCAAAGTCCAATATCCAACAGCTTTCAGTTTTTTATTGGATATTCAACTCTAGGCTAATCAATATCTAGTAGTTTGATTTTTTTTATTTTTTTTTTCAGTTTGAATGTCCAAAGTCCAATGTCCAAAGTCCATATCTAGTAGTTTAATATTTTTTTTTTCAGTTTGAATGTCCAAAGTCCAATGTCCAAAGTCCAATGTCCAAAGTCCAATATCCAACAGTTTTCAGTTTTTTATTGGATATTCAACTCTAGGCTAATCAATATCTAGTAATGTTTGAATGTCCAAAGTCCAATATCCAACAGCTTTCAGTTTTTTATTGGATATTCAACTCTAGGCTAATCAATATCTAGTAGTTTGAATTTTTTTGTTTTCAGTTTGAATGTCCAAAGTCCAATATCCAACAGCTTTCATTTTTTTATTGGATATTCAACTCTAGTGTAATGCCCTCGAAAATGTCCCGCACCCACAATAATACTAACCCGAGTTGACGTCAGGTATAGCGTAAAATAGTCGTAGATGGTAAGTCCAATAAACTCATCACGTGATAACACCACGAGACTATCACCTGGTTCTTAAAAATCGGACTAAGGTTGCTATACTTTTAGTACGTCCGTGGTAGTACAGTGGGTTAGCGCGCGGGCCTGGTGGTGATGGTTGGATCACTAACCAGGGTTCGAACCCCACCCAAGGCATCTAAAAAACCTGTGGGTTTTTAGGGGGGTTAAATTCCCTTCAGAGGTTCGTACCCCGCGCCAGGTACCAGGAAAAGTTGATCCTAAAGGTAGCCTGGGGATATTTCAGGAGACCATGAATTCCCTTCACACCCGGCATAACATTGGCGGCAGCGGTGGTTCTTGATTCGGATAAAAGGTTGCATTACACTGCGAGTTTGGAACAGTAAAAGTATGGCAACATCGCGAAATTGGCAGTTACTCACACACATTCCCAAGTATGATGTAAACACGTATGATATCGCCACTTACTTAGACATAATAAAACCAGTGTTAGATGTGGCACTTCAAAATGACTGCGAAAAAATCGCCGTTGCATTATCGCAAATTATGCAGTTGGGAAAAGCCGTTTCCCAAATTGCTAAACAGGTAACGCCAGAGAGTACCTGGAACCAGTTTCGATCCCTCGTGATCCGGACCTTAGGGCCACTTTTGGGTTGCCTCATCTCCCCCAAAATAATACAAATAGACAAGATCAAGTATGAAGGGGATATAAATGTGACCCTCATACAACTCTACAGATACGTGAGGACCACGTATAGCTATGAAGATTACGACCAACAAAATGAACTCTTATTCACCGCATTGTTAAGCATCCTCCCACCCCACATCACCGCCCATCTCGACCCGTATGGCTTATTCGAAGAACATATGCTCTCCATCAGAGAAGAATGCCTACGCAGTTCGATGAATCCCCTATCCAAGACTCCGTGCACCCTTCCAAAATGACTTCCGGTGAAAGTCCAACCCCAGTGAACTCTTCCCCCACCAACCCTACGCAGCCCCCCCCCAACAAGCCCCGTATTCTAGCTATGCCTACCTATGTAGGCCTACCACAACATATTTTCCCCATGACCCCAGAAATGTTCAGCTATCTCCCCACCAACAAAATTTCCCTTGTGACAGTTTTCAGTCAGTAGCTCCCTTCCACCCCCACACAATTCACACCCCTAGAAAACTTCGAAACCCCACACTTGACTCGCCCTCTCATGTCAAACAAACTCACCAGTCCCAGATAACCTCTAACCAGACCGAGACTGCCACCAAGAAAATTCCCCAAACTCGTCCTGTTAACAACCCCAAATCAGTACATCACTCCTCCCTCAATAACCCATGTCCTATTCCTAACTCTGCCCCCACTAATCCTCCCCAGCCCCACATAACCTTTAACCAGACCGAGACTAACACCAAGCAAATTCCCCAAATTCGTCCTGTTAACAACCCCAAATCAATACATCAGTCCTCTACCAATAACCCCTGTTCTACACCTAACTCTTCCCCCACCAACCCGCCGCAGTCCCCACAACAAATCCCGTTTCCTAACTCGCTCACCTCTCACCACCCTGACCCTCCCACACGCGCCGTTAATCCTCCCCTCACGCGTGACGACCTAGGGACCCAACCATGTTCCCCCCCTTCCCCCAGAAATACTCAGCTATTCCCCCACCAACAAAATCTCCCTTGTGACAGTTTTCCGTCAGTAGCTCCCTTCCACCCCCCCACAATTCACACCCCTAATAAACTTCAAAACCCCACATTTGACTCACCCCCTCATGACAGACAAACCCACCAACCCCAGATAACCTCTAAGCAAACCGTCACTGCCACCGACACACCCCACCACTCTGATCCTCCCACACGCGCCGTTAATCCCCCCCTCACGCGTGACCCCCACCAAAGTGATTTCCCCCCCCTCATGCGTACCGAACACCTGCTCACCAGTCGGTCCCCCACCATCATGAGCCCAGCTAAACTTTCAACCTCCCCCTCTTCACCGTTACCCCACCCCCCCCAAATTCCACCCCCCAAGATCCCCCTCGACAAAATACCACTCCCATCCCAATCCAACCACAAAACTTTTTCCACCTTGGCTAAACCCCAAAATACTCTCTCTCTCGCCCCAAACAACATAATCAACCTCTCAACTTCAACCACTCCTCGAAATCCCATCCATGTCTCTCCCGAAAATAAAATCAGTCCAAATTTCAACCCCTCTCAAACCACAACCCTGCCTGCCCAGACCCCCCCCACCATCTCCCTATCAAATCCCCACACCCCAAACCTCCAAACCACCCGATCATAGTAAACTCTCAACCTTCAGCCTTACTCACCCTTCCCCAAACCCCACTCACGACCACAACTCTCTACACAATTCAACCCCTCCCCAGCACCAACCTCTTCCGCAACAACAAACCCGACTCGACCTGCCCATTTCATCTTTAAAACCCCCCTATCACTACCCCCGACCGAAACCACTTAGACCCCCCCTCCAAAACTGGCCCCGGGCCAGCTCGCCCCCAGACCCACATTCCTAATTACAAGAACTAACAGTATATCCACCCCCTATCAACCAGACTAACGGCAACCCTAAATACCCCCCCCCCCCCCCCTGATGATGATGACATTATTGTACTAAATTGTTTTGATTGTTTTCAATTCCTAAGCGATTGGGCATGATTCTATAAATGTACATGTTTTCCATATACTGTATATATTATTTTTTCCCTTAGTCATACTAATTTTCTTGTTAACCTACACTTTTCTGACTATCTTTTAAATTTGCTTTATACATTGTTAAACACTTTACCTCTTCTTAATTTCCTGTGTTCTTAATTAACTGTTCTTTCTTAAATTTACGTTTTCCATATACTATATATTATATTTTTTTCCCTTAGTCATACTACTTTTCTTGTTAACCTACACTTTTCTGACTATGCTTCTTTTTACTTCACCCTTGAGGCTCGAGGACGAGCCTATAATGAAGGAGAGGGAAGTAAAATGCCCCAGAACAAGAAGCCCACCACAGAAGCCACGAGCGAACACCACACAGAAACACCCAAAGGAAAGGTCCACAGAACGAAAGGACCAGCTGACCGAGCCAGCCATTTCAGACAGGCCCAAGCCCGCAGGGCTAAGCAGCTCCAGGCTGCACCCTTTACCTTTTCTAAACTGACCATTTTCCACACTTCACGTACACTAACCCTCTCGTGTCCTACACTCCTAACTACAAAGATGATGAACAGAATATACATTCATATTAAAAACACCCATGCCCTGTCCCGACGTTGAGCCAATGCCAACACATCAGACAGCCATAATTATATCTATGTATGTTCTTACATCTGAGAAGTAGATGTTATATATCTTAGAAGTTAAAACACCCACACTTGTCCCTAGACCTCGTATATCATTTTCCATGACGAGTATAGATATATGTAACCCGTGCTCAGTCGCCCCTTGCATTGTTCCTCTAGTAACTAAGTATTAATATTAACATTCCCTAACATCTTGTCTTGCCAGACTAAGCTTCTGAAGACCCATCGCCCCATAAATCTATGTATTCAATCCTTAGGTTAAGTATTTTTATCCGCCATTGTGTTCACCTTTTTCCATTTACTTTCCCACAATTGTCATACGTCTTCCCCTTGCCTCCTTCGTATCCAGTCCACACTACGCCAATTTACTTCGTGTCTTACACCTCTTACCCCAACCAGAGATTGTATAAGATAACCTGGTTACCAGTATCTGTCATAAGTACCCCAAAACAATAACTAAGTACCCCTACGAACTGCCGCTGTTGTTGGTATATTTATATTTAATAGAAAACGCAGTTCCCAGGGCCAACTAATAATATCCATAACCCTCGGACTGATCACATAACTCTATCTTTTCCAGACTCATATACCACCCCATAGTTGCATTCCCCGGTAGCACTTGGCTAACGTATTCTACTGCCTTTTCAAACTTCCATATCAATTGTAGCCTAATGCCACCCCCACGCCCAGGGACCTTAGGGGCAAAATTTCCCTGTAGCCCTTGAACTCTCCCCCCCCTCTCATTAAGACACCCGCGCTTCTCGACTCTTGTCCGACCTAGCCTCTCTCTCATACCTCTTGAAGATCCTTGAATTGTCCGTTGCTAACGCTCTCCAACCTTTTATGTATATACTCCTATCCAGCCTACCTTCACTTAGTAGGCCAGAACAACATTAGAACTTTACTAGCCCCTTGCATGCCATCTATTCTCTTACAACACATTCACAACCCTGCACCCAATGGTTGTCGGTGCGAGGCTAGCCGCCCCGCCAGTAACTAATTTCTATTGCCATACTTCCAGATAAATGTGGCAGAGTTAGCAACCCAGTCTCCACCACATCCAGCAAACCCTACAATTAACAACCAGCCGAGTAAAACCAGCTAGCTAAGGCACCTTCGGTTTTGGTATTAAAGACACCCACATCTGTCTCATACACAGAGGGTTATTACAAACACTGGTGATATGGCAAGCCCCTAGCCACAGCCGCCGGACGACTGTCACAGAGAGAGGGCGCCCAGCTCCCCCTTTTTGCCCACCCGAGGAGGGAGACCCCCACCCCCGCGGAGGTATACCTGGCCCCTGTTTTGACTTTCGAGTCATTGCCAGGTAGCACAGGAATTCTTCCTATCAATGAACTAACCATGAATGACTAACACCTTTACTAACCTCTATTAACTCACAATAAATCATTTACCTTTCTTGCATGCTCTGATCACTAAATTAGCACCTCAGCTATACCATAGAATGAAGATTGAACAATCTAGAGAGACGCTCCTATCACAGCTGTCCCCATCCTCCTCGCAAAGTAGATCCAGTCTCTCTCCCCTAAATACGTCCAGTATAGCCAAAATAGTACCTCTTACTAAGGCTCAGTTATATGAAAATATAAAGGCTTCCTATCGCCCTGTGCCACAACAGTAAATACCATCTTACCTAGTCCCCATATCTATTGAGAGCTCAATTAAGTCCATAAGACTCGAGATCCCTACTGTCTACAGGGTCCAGAACCGAGCCTATAAATCTAACTCCCGCCCCCAGTCAAATCAGTTGAAAGCTAGACACCAACCAGGGGTCACTACCCTGCAGTTAACTTCTAGCTCTGCCCTTGTGTTGTTCCGGAGTGAGATCCCAGAGCCGGCAGACTCCGTGGCAGATTTGGATAGAAGGACCTGCCCACGTATTGAAGAACTTCACACATATGGCCCCCCTGGACGGCCGCGGAACCAGTCGTTAGCCCCCAACATCATGGACGCAAGATAACCAGGACCAGACCCATCAGATACTACCCAAGATTCCCTTTAGCAGTTGTTGTTGTTGTTGTTTTTCCCCAAGCTGCCTGGCCGAACAGCCCCAAGGCCCCGAGCAAGGCCAAGGCTATAACCGAGCGCCCCCACAGAACCCTCCCTGCCGACCACAATAAAGCCTGGGTGACCGAAGCCACTCCATGGCGGGGAGCTGAGGAGGGCGCGGAAACGCCCGGGAAACCAAAGCCCAAGGGCCCTGTGCCCCTCAGCAATTATGAAGAGAAAGTTGAAGGGCAAAGGAAAGATGTGACGCTTTGGCTTCCAATCTTGGTAGATTAGGAGGTCAATCCACGCAAGAGACGCCGTCACTTGAGATCTAGAAAATATATAAGTAAAATGAACAGTCAGAGTAAGCTATGGGTATGGCAGAGATCGCTCAGTTCTCACTCTGATAGACCAGCCCATCACCACATATCACATATCACCCTTTAGCAGTACTACATATTACTGTGCTGTTTAGAGATTCACTAATTAATATTTCTACGAAGTGGCTAAGACCTTGCCCAGTGTAATTCATACTTAACCATTCCATTTGGGACGTACTAAGCGATCAGTGCTCTTTAATTAACAGGCGACCTTGACTCTCGTAATTACCTTATTCAGATATTAAAACTCTAGTGAAATCTAACGTTCGCCCACTGATTTGCGTTCTATGTATTTCTGAAACAAGGATATAAAACTTAGATCAGTACCCCCTGAGGTTACTAGAATTCCCGTGCTCTAAAATACGCGTGTCTAATCTAGTCTGTGAACTACTACTTGTGCACCAGAGCTACCAGTAATAAATCTAACAGTGAATATGAATCTATAAGTAACATTGATGGTCTTCGGTATATAAACCTGTGGAATCGAAGCCAGTGATCAGAAGATTAATACCTGAACGTTGGAAGTGGGAGACTAGGCTCCATCCAGATCCACTTATGCTAGTGTTGTTCAATTCTATTGTATTGTCTTACACAAGTATTCTGCAGTGGTATATCAATAAACGTGATCATGTAACTTGCTACCA
Organism: Paralithodes platypus; assembly: GCA_032716605.1. Classification (NCBI taxonomy): domain Eukaryota; kingdom Metazoa; phylum Arthropoda; class Malacostraca; order Decapoda; family Lithodidae; genus Paralithodes; species Paralithodes platypus. The sequence goes on from CM064531.1 coordinate 3,421,739, forward strand.
TGTGTTTCTTTGTGTTCTCTATTCCTCATATCTTGTATTGTGCATGCAGCCTTATATACCCAGTCAATTTAGAACTCACATTACCCAAGTTAAACCTGTAGAAAAACAGGGCATAACATTGGTGGCAGCGGTGGGATTCGAACCCACGCCTCCGGAGAGACTGGTATTAGGGGTGTGAATTGTGGGGGGGGGTGGAAGGGAGCAACTGACGGAAAACTGTCACAAGGGAGATTTTGTTGGTGGGGGAATAGCTGAGTATTTCTGGGGGAAGGGGGGGAACATGGTTGGGTCCCTAGGTCGTCACGCGTGAGGGGAGGATTAACGGCGCGTGTGGGAGGGTCAGGGTGGTGAGAGGTGAGCGAGTTAGGAAACGGGATTTGTTGGGGGGACTGCGGCGGGTTGGTGGGGGAAGAGTTAGGTGTAGAACAGGGGTTATTGGTAGAGGACTGATGTATTGATTTGGGGTTGTTAACAGGACGAATTTGGGGAATTTGCTTGGTGTTAGTCTCGGTCTGGTTAAAGGTTATGTGGGGCTGGGGAGGAGTAGATCCAGTCTCACACCCGGCATTTCATTGGTGGCAGCTAGGGAACGTGACCAGGTAGCTACGTGGAGCACCCGTCACGCGAACCCTATACCAACAATATTGAGATTGCTGAGGTAATACAGCTACGATACCTTACGACCTTAAAATAGGCTAGGGACTAGCCTAGTTAAAGAAGGATGTAATGTAATGCCCTCGAAAATGTCCCGCACCCACAATAATACTAACCCGAGTTGACGTCAGGTATAGCGTAAAATAGTCGTAGATGGTAAGTCCAATAAACTCATCACGTGATAACACCACGAGACTATCACCTGGTTCTTAAAAATCGGACTAAGGTTGCTATACTTTTAGTACGTCCGTGGTAGTACAGTGGGTTAGCGCGCGGGCCTGGTGGTGATGGTTGGGTCACTAACCAGGGTTCGAACCCCACCCAAGGCATCTCAAAAACCTGTGGGTTTTTAGGGGGGTTAAATTCCCTTCAGAGGTTCGTACCCCACGCCAGGTACCAGGAAAAGTTGATCCTAAAGGTAGCCTGGGGATATTTCAGGAGACCATGAATTCCCTTCACACCCGGCATTTCATCTAGGCTAATCAATATCTAGTAGTTTAATTTTTTTTTTTTTTTTTCAGTTTGAATGTCCAAAGTCCAAAGTCCATATCTAGTAGTTTAATATATATTTTTTTTTCAGTTTGAATGTCCGAAGTCCAATGTCCAAAGTCCAATATCCAACAGCTTTCAGTTTTTTATTGGATATTCAACTCTAGGCTAATCAATATCTAGTAGTTTGATTTTTTTTTTTCAGTTTGAATGTCCAAAGTCCAATATCCAACAGTTTTCAGGTTTTTATTGGATATTCAACTCTAGGCTAATCAATATCTAGTAATGTTTGAATGTTTGAATGTCCAAAGTCCAATGTCCAAAGTCCAATATCCAACAGTTTTCAGGTTTTTATTGGATATTCAACTCTAGGCTAGCCTAATCAATATCTAGTAATGTTTGAATGTCCAAAGTCCAATATCCAACAGTTTTCAGGGTTTGATTGGATATTCAATAGGTTATTCACTATCCAGTAATGCTTGAATGTCCAATGTCCAATATCCAAAGTCCAATATCAAACAGTTTTCAGGATTCTATTGGATATTCAGGAATTTCGGGATCATCGGTATTTCTTGTTTCTTGTTTCTGGTAAAGGGCGAAACTCGGACGTGTAGACACGCCCGCCACAGCCCTGCCTTCGCAACTGCAGTAGAGGATCCTGGGGGGCTCAGTGGTGGACCAATCGGCCCGTCGTCCTCAAGAAGTTGCAGAGGAGGCGAACCACTCGGGCCCGTCGAACACCGTCTAAGCCTGCACCACCAAGGAGGACTCGCAAGTCGAAATCAGTGACACCCAGGCACCGCAGACGGCCGCACAGAGTAGTTCTGTGAGAGTGGAACCTAGGACACTCCAAAATGTAGTGGGCTATCGTCTCAGGGCGGGAGCACCAACGACACGCTGGGCGATCGGTAAGCCCCAGCCGGTGGAGGTGAGCGGAGAGCGTAGTGTGGCCAATCCTGATCCTCGTCAGTGCCACATCCAGGTCGCGGTGAGGGTGCCTGGCCCAGGGTTGGGGTTCCGCGTCTGTCCTGTAGGAGCCGATAGTAGTAGCTGCCAATGCGGGACGCAGGTCTGCATTCCAGCGGGCAAGGCAGACTGTCCTAACCCGGGCAACGTGGGTCCGTAAGTCCTCTCCCAGATGTTCGACCGGTGCCAGAGTGTGAGCCATGTCCGCAGCCATGTCAGCCACGACATTCCCCCTGATGGCAGAGTGGGACGGAATCCATTGGATAACAATCCACCAACCATTGTCAGTGAGCCGCAGGAGAGAGGACTGGATCCTGTAGGCAAGGGCTGTTGCAGAAAGCGGGCGAACTGACAGAAGGAGATGCACAGCAGACCGGGAATCTGTGTAGATGACCACGTTCTGAGGCGGGAGGCTCAAGTCGATAAAGAGGAGGGCCCGGTAGATGGCGTACAACTCTGCTGCTAGGATAGGGTGATAGCCCAGCAACCTCCACGTCTGACACAAGGACAAATCTTCGTAGAAAGCCGCAGCAGTGGAAGAGGCCGGCGGCTTGAACGACCCATCAGTGAAGATGCGGAAGAAACCCAGGTAGTCCGTCGCGTCCAGTTCCTGAAAGTAGGACTTGGCCACTACCACATCCCTCGACTTTTTGAAACCCCGACGGAACGAAGCTTTGAGATGAGATGAGAGCGAAGTCCACGGTGGCACTGGGGAAATCGGCGGGACTGGAGCACGCTGAGGGGGGGCCATGTTGAGACGTTGGTAATGCTGTAGGCCGCGGACCAGGAACGGGTGTCGGCGCTTCACAGGCCACCGAGGAACATTGATGGGCACACCCGCCGTGGAATGGAGGCGGCACAGGGGGTGTTGTACCGGGAGCCGAGCAACCCTGGACATCCATCTGCAATCGGCCATCACACGGTCCCAATGCAAGGGCAGGACACCAGACTCCGCTTCCAGAGACACTATTGGGGAGGAGCAGAGAGCCCCCAGCGCTATGCGAATGGCCGCATTGTGGATAGTGTCAAGGCGGCGCAGTACCGACTTTGAAGCAGACCCATATACCGTACAACCATACCTCAGCTTGCTGCGTATGAAGACTGCATAGAATCGCAGGAGGACATCGCGAGAAGCACCCCATTTGGATCCAGCGATGCACTTCATAAGATTAAGTCTCTTCATACAGGAAGTCCGTAAGTAATCGATATGGTCCTTCCATGTGAGGATGGGGCCATCCAAGTGCATCCCCAAAAAGACATGTCTGGTGCGGAAGGGCAGGGGCTCACCATGCATCAACACCGTCGGCACACCCGGTAGACCTGTCTTCTGCGTAAAGCACATCAATGCGCTCTTCCTGGAGTTCAATGCCATCCCCCAGTCAGATGCCCAAGAGAGGAAACCATCCACTGCAGCCTGAAGACGTGACTGAGCTAGGGGGAGGGAGTCCGCAGCACAGGCGATGGTGATATCGTCTGCATATACCATGACCGTCACATCAGCCAACTGGGGGAAGTCGGACAGCAGTGCATTGTATAACGGAGGGCTTAGACCAGAACCTTGCGGCACACCACATTGAGTGGGGACCGGCCCGGACTGCGCAGCCCCCACAGACACCGAGAATACCCTCCCCATCAGGAAGCTGCATAGCCAAGCAAGCACATTACCCGTGATCCCCATGCCACACAGCTTGTAGAGGATGCCTGTATGGGACGCAGAATCAAAGGCACTCTCTATGTCTATAAATGCCACCAGCAGGACCTGCTTCCGACGGTATGTGTCGTGGATGAGGAATTCCAGCTGGAGGAGGACATCGTTCGTACCCCTACCAGGGCGAAATCCACAAAGAGCATTATTCAGTAGGCTGTGGGTCTCGAGCCACCAGATGAGGCGTGTGCAGACCATCCTCTCCATGAGTTTCCCAACACAAGACAGTAGACTGATGCCCCTCCTAGACGACGGTAGCGATGGGTCCCTGCCTGGCTTCGGAAACGGGAGGAGCATCGCATGTTTCCAGGGGTGAGGGAAAACGCCCATTCGCCAGCTGTCGTTGTAAAGCTGGAGAAGAACCTGTTGGGCCCCCAACGGGAGGTGGCGGAGCATTTCATAAGCCACGTTGTCCAGTCCGACAGCCTTGCCCACGGGGAGGGATGATACCGCACGGGAGAACTCCTGGGTAGTGAAGGGGGCCGCCAACCCACCAGGCGCTGGGGTGTCCGTATGGTGGGCAATAACAGACTCCAGAAGCACCGAAGAGGGCAAGGGCGCCGGCACGCCAAACTTACTCGTGAAGTAGGCAGCCAGACAGTCGGCTTGTTTTTGGCAGTCACTGATAAAGACCCCATCAACCGTCAGGGGGTGAGATAAGTTGACATGGCCCCTGTTCATCGTCCTCACAAAGTTCCACGCTTTGGTACAGGAGCCCACAAAGGACAAGGACGAGCAAAAGGCGGACCAGGCGAGTCTCTTCGCCGCCAACAAAACCTTAGTACAGCAGGCATCCGCCTTCCTGTAGGCCAATTTCTTTACTGTGCAGGGGCGGTGCCTCCATGCTCTCCAAGCACGGCGGCGATCCAGGACAGCCTCCCTACAGCTCTGTGACCACCAAGGTATCATCGGTATTTACTATGGCTTGTTATTCCATAACAATAGGCTACCGGTATATAAAATTATGTATTTTCTGGTTAACATTACTTATAATATGAATTTTAATTGTGTGATAATAGATTTGCCAATAAATATTAAATACAACATAAATAATATACGTATTGATCATACTAAACGTATCTAAGCAAACCAGCTTGCTTCGTTCAAGATCGCTTGAGATTCGTCGCTTTGTTTACATCCGAATGTCCAATGTCCAAAGTCCAATATCCAACAACTTTCAGCCAGCTGTGTTTAGGTTAGGCTAATGTTGAAAATACTAAAATGCGACGGTCCTCGGTATTAAACAACACTGTATATCAAAGAAAAAAAATAACTAGTAAAAAGGCTGTCCGGGGTTTCTTAAATTTTTACCAAAATGTGTTTCAACCCTCGCCAAAACCTAATAAAAAAATATGGTAGCCTACTGCAATGTCTTTGAGAACAAGGTTGCCAGACGCCAGTAATCTCCTATAGACACCACCGATTTGTATGCTCGCCATTTTCTTTCGAATAAACTAGGTAGCCTACTAGGAGGGAACACTTAGCACCTGGTACCGTAGGTAAAGGTTAGAACTTAAGAACATAAGAAAATGGGAGTCTGCAGAAAGCCGATTGGCCTAAGCAAGGCAGATCCCTGTCCCACACAACCCCAATTACAAAGCCCAATTATAGGCTCAACACTCTAATACCCTGAGGATCATCTTACCAAAACGGTTAGCGATTTAACGCAGGATTACGGGGTCTGCAGAGCGCTGATTGGCCCAACCCTGCTGATCCTCCTTCACACCCAACCCTTCTCGTCCATATGCTTATCCAATTTTACCTTAAAGCTCCCTATCGTTTTTAATCCCACTATAGCACTTGGTAGTCCATTCCACCCATCTACAACTCTGTTGCCAAACCAATATTTGCCTATATCTTTTCTGAAACGAAATTTATCTAATTTGAAACCATTGGTACGAGTTCTTTCGCTATCACTGAGCTTTAGTACATTTGTCATGTCCCCTTTATTAATCCCACTAACCCACTTGAACACCTCTATCATATCCCCTCTAACTCTGCGTCTCTCTAACGAATGTAAGCCTAATTTCGGAAAAACTCCATTTATTGGTCACCAATTTTCCCATGGATTTTTTTATTTTTCCCTGTTAGTTTTCATCAATATATAGTGTTTAGAAATAATTAGAACCCTCGGCGAAACCGTTTTCCCCATTATACAACGATCTTAAGACACGCCGCCCGATAGTGGGGAGGGCTATGAAGTACAGGGAAAATGAGGGGGTAAATGCGTAAAACGGCGATACAAACGAATTCAAGCAAAACTTGGCTCGGGTTTGAAGGTATTTCAAAGGTCTAAAACCCAATATTTCGAAAACCCGAGCCAAGTTTTGGTCAAAGCTGGCTCGGATTTTGCGAGTTTGTAGACAACAAAATGACAGTAACCTCATTTAGAAATTTGGCTCAGGTTTCCCAAAATTGCAAAGCCATAAAACCCGAATTTTGGAAAACCCGAGCCATGTTTTGGCCAAAGCTGGCTCGGATTTTGCGAGTTTGTAAACAAACAAATGACAGTAACCTTATTTAGAAATTTGGCTCAGGTTTCCCAAAATTGCAAAGCCATAAAACCCGAATTTTGGAAAACCCGAGCCAGGTTTTGGCCAAAGCTGGCTCGGATTTTGCGAGTTTGTAGACAAACAAATGACAGTAACCTCATTTAGAAATTTGGCTCAGGTTTCCCGAAATTGCAAAGCCATAAAACCCGAGCCATGTTTTGGGAAAATTGTCTCTGATTTTGCGAGTTTTAAGAGTAAACAAATTACACTAACCTAATTTCGATTTTTGGCTCATGTTAAGCTATCATAGTATTTACAAGCCTATACCCCTTTGAAAGGACATTAGCCTAACCTAACAACCTTACCTAACCTATCCTAGTATTATGGGTGGGGGCTGCCGCCCCACACACCCCGCTATTTGCATCTTTGACAGATTGTTTGTGTATTTGTCTGTGAAAAGGGGGTAATTGTTTAGTGTATGGCCTGCTAAAGAAAATGGATTTTTGAGCACAGACTAAACCAAATGTTCACTACTGTATTTACATAGCTGGTCACTAACCTAACCTAACCTAACCTAACCTAACCTAACCTAACCTGGGCATCCTGGGGGGCTGCTGCCCCCAGACCCCCGCTGGTCTTGGGATGAAAAGTGATAAAAAACACATATCTCTTACCTCATTATTCAAAGTTTTGTATTTGGTTTAATATACACTTACCAGGTCATTTGAACAGTTATATTGCTTCTATATATCATATAATACACCATAGAATACGTTTTTAATAACTAGAAAAAAAAGAGTACTTCGATTAAACAATTACGGAAATACCTTAAAACACGAGCCAAGTTTTGCTTAAATAAATTTGTTTTCGCCGTTTTTAAACCCGCGAAAATAAGAAAGCGTAATTGCATACCATATTGAGATGTGGAGGGAGTAGGTGAGGAAGAGATGCGTCCACGTTTTCGACGAGGAGTTACGACGAGTAGTGGTTTTATTTAAAAAACCAATAATGACCGCATCGCCACTGGTCTGCCGGTTCATAATAGTAACATTCGTTTGAGCAGAGTTTGCAGGAAACAGAGGTAGGCAAACAACCATGGTCAGTAAAAACCTTAAGGGCTGCACTATTGTTCCTTGTAGTGTCAATAATCACTGAATGTGGGAGGGGTGAACAACCATTACAAGCGGCGTCCATGACTAAAGTGAGGAGAGACTTAAATGAAGGTGTGTAGCTGTGATTGGTTCAGTGCAATGATGTAATCAAGGTCAATAAACTCACCTGATAGGTTGCTGGTTGTATGCGTGACGGAATCTATGAGTTTAATGACGTGGCCAGAAAAAAACCCCAATAAGAATCCAGAAGTGTCTCGTGACGTATTGCGCAGGAGTTAGGAAATGAAACTCAGTATTCCAATGAGGATTGGCAGATGGCGTGATAGTATTACAAAAGTTGAAGGATAGAGCTCTCCAGTTCACGAAAAAATGGCGTCGCTGAAAGCCGCGCCGTCTATAAGAGAGTATTGACAACCGTTTTACGGTAGGTAGACATGTTGTTACCGTTTTTTTTAATAGGTTTTGCCGAGGGTTGAAACTAATTTTAATATGATGCTTAGAGCATATAGATTCCATATCTGTCTTCAAATATGTCAAAATAATTGGTGACCAATAAATGGAGTTATACTCTAATTTCTTCAACCTTTCTTTATACGGAAGATTTCTAATATTATGGATCATTTTTGTCATTCTACGTTGTACTCTCTCCAACGAATCTATGTCCATTCTGTAATAAGGACACCAAAATTGAACAGCATAATCCATATGGGGTCTCACTAATGACAAGTAAAGTTTTAAGATAACATCAGCAGTTCTGTTACTCACACTCCTAGAGATGAACCCGAGAATCCTGTTTGCCTTGTTTCGAACGCTTATACACTGTTGTCTAGGCTTCAAATAATTGCTAACAAACACACCTAGATCTTTCTCACAATTCGAGTTTTCTAATTCCATATTAGCTAGTTTATATTTAACATTTGTATGCATCTTCCCTATCTTTAATACCTTGCATTTGTCAATGTTAAACTTCATCTGCCAATTTACTGACCATTCGTGTAAGGTATCTAGATCCCTTTGGAGGCACTCTATATCTCTATCTGAATCAATTGTTCTCCCCATTTTGGTATCGTCTGCAAATTTACTTATCCTACTAGTTATACCTAAATCAAGGTCATTTATGTATATAACAAACAACAGAGGACCTAATACAGATCCCTGGGGGACACCACTTTTGACTGCTCCCCATTCTGACTTCGTACCATTTATGCTGACTCTCTGCTTCCTACCAATTAGCCATGACCTAATCCATCCCAACAACGCCCCACCTATTCCATGCGCCTCAACCTTTCTCATCAATCTCTCATGGGGGACTCTGTCGAAAGCTTTACTGAAATCTAAATATATTATATCATATGACTTGTCATTATCTACTGCTTCATATACCTCTGAGAAAAAACTAAGCAAATTAGTAAGGCAAGAACGTCCCTGAGTGAATCCATGCTGAGAAGAATTGATTAAATTAAATATATCTTAGTGGTTTCTAATTTTACTAGCAATAATTGACTCTAGTAGCTTTCCTATGATTGATGTAAGACTAATGGGACGGTAATTGGATGCTATTGATTTGTCACCTTTTTTGAAGATCGGAACTACGTTTGCAAGCTTCCAAGCTTCTGGAACTATACCTGTCTCCAATGACTTGTTAAATAAATTTTTTAATGGGTAACTTAACTCATCCCTACATTCTTTTAATACTCTAGCATATACCTCATCAGGACCAGGCGATTTATGAGGTTTCAGTCTGTCAATTTCCTTAAGCACATCATTTCTACTTATAGTAATCGTACTTAACCTATTTTCTATACTATCGCTATATACCTTACGGACTTCTGGAAACTGTGCCAAATTTTCATTAGTGAAAACGGAAAGAAATTGACTATTTAATGTACTGCACATTTCTAAATCATTTTCTGTCATTTCTCCTATCGAAGTTTTAAGGGGACCAATTACATCTCTAACCTTGGATTTATATAGTTGGTAAAAAGCTTTAGGATTATTTTTTGAGTCATTGGCAACCTTAATTTCATAATTTCTTTTTTCTTTCCTAATATCCTTTTTTACCTGTCTACCGTCCTGGTGGTGTAATGGTTAAGGTGGCAAAAATATGTGTGTGATAACCCGGGTTCGAATCCCGGTGGATCATATATACTTTAATTATTTAATTAATTTCATTGGGGGTGTGGTGGTGAGATTAATAAAAATAATATTGATAGATTCTGATAGTAAGCAAGTAGGTGAATTTCGCCTTTCCTAATTTTTCTATATATTCCTCTCTTTTGTCCTAGAAGATCTAATAGTCTATTATTCATCCATTTGGGTTGGTTCTGTGTTGATCTAAATTTTCTTTTGGGGATGTATTTATTTTGTGCATTGAATAGTGACTCGATAAAATTATCGTATGTATCTACCAAGGTTGACGTCTCTTCCTGACTTGAGATGACAGGTGCCTGAGAAGGGGTACACTCATTTGGACACCTGGATCGACTTAATTTTTTGACCATAGGGTCAGCTAATAGGGCTCTTCTTAACCCACCATAATTGGCTTTTCTGAAGTCAGGTATTAATGTTGTATTCTCTCTGGTATTACCTTTCCATTGTATATTAAAATACACAGAATTGTGGTCACTATTTCCTAGGTGGTCCCCTATCTCTACATTATTTACCATATGTTCATTGTTACTGAAAACTAAATCGAGAATATTATTACCTTTAGTCGGCGTATCTATGAATTGAAATAAAAAACTATCTTGTACTACCTCTATAAACTCCTCAGAATCAGAGTCTCCTATTTGATGCTGCCAATCTATATTCGGAAAATTAAAATCCCCCATAATGCACACATTGCTAAATCTTGATGCCATTTTAATTTCCTCCCATAATGACGTTCCGTCATTTCTACTCATATTTGGCGGTCTATACATAACTCCAATAACTATGGTCTCACTACCTTCGTTAACCTCTACCCAAACACTTTCATTATCGTTATTTAGTCTAATACCTGATTTAATACAGCTTTTTAATGTACTCCTGACAAACACTGCTATACCGCCACCCCTCTTACTTGTTCGGTCATATTTAAACAAACTATATCCTGGTATATCAAATTCTGCTAAAAAATGCCTGGTTTCTGTATTAATCCACGTTTCAGTTAGCGCTATTATGTCTATATTTTGTTTGCTAACAAGGGCTCTAAGTTCGTTCATTTTGTTACATAGACTCCTACAGTTTGTGTAATATACTCTCAATTTACTTCTTTTCTTTATACCTAATTTACCTTTATTTCTAACGACATTTCCATCTTCCGTTGCACCATCACTACTATCATTTGCAATATAGTCATCATTTTAGCATGAGACTGAATATCCTTATCGCTTTCGCCTGACGCTAAAATTGTTCCATTTAACCTCTCATTTACACTCTAAATATTTCTGTTCAAAACCCCACAACCACCCTATCTAAAGAACTAGCTAATGTAGAAACCCCTAACCGTGAAAGATGAACCCCATCCCTTGCGTACATCCCATCTCTCCCATAGAAACTATCCCAGTTATCAATGAATGGTATTGCTTTTTCTTTGCAATATTTCTCCAAATGGCAATTGACACCAATCGCCCTGGATGTCCATTCCTTGGGAACTCCTCTTCGGGGTAGGATACAATGTACTACAGGGATCCCTCCCTTCATCCTAACCTTATCTAACACATCCCGATACTGCTGCAGCAGTTCCTCACTTCTACCCTTACCAACATCGTTACTCCCGGCACTGAGACAGATAATGGGGTTATCTCCACTATCTTCCAAGATGTGGTCCACCTTCTCTAAAACCCTCCCAACTCCATGGCCAGGCAGACACACAACCTTCCTAAGTTTAGTGCGGGTAGCCCTAACTAAATGTCTTACCATGGAGTCGCCCACAATCGACACAGACTTACCTTCTCGGGACACAGACTTACTTTTCCCTCGGGAGGATCCAGCAGTTGCAGTTGGAGAACCCCCGGTGGTGGCAGAAGCTCTCTTGGTGGTGGTGGTGGTGGTGGTGGTGGTAGGTAGCACAGCGTCAGCGGTTGGAGCCGAGTCGGCGGCAGGCACTTCGTCTAACCCTCCCTTATCCTGACTATCTTTTCCCTCACATTCGTCTCGCAAAGGAGAGAATGTATTTGTCACACTCATACCTATTCTACTATCCTGCTTCTTGAGTGTGACTTTCCCACCCGTATTTTTAACAACCTGCCATGAATACAATTTTCATCAACTTCCTCCCTTTTCCCCTTACTCGACTTAATTTCCTCTTGGCTAAGCTTGAAAGCTAGATTTTCGTCTTTAATCAAATCCACTTCCCTCTGAAGTTTAACATTAACCTCCCTTAGAGCCAAGACCTCTTCCTTCACCACAACCATCTCTTCCCTTACCTGGAGAATAAGATGATGCAGTTCAGTAAAGGACTCGCACTCCATACCTGACATGATCCCAAAAAGCTTAGCGAGGAGCAAACAACTAAGTACAGAAAACAAAAACAAATAAGTCAACTAACAGCTAAAAACTGAGCTAAAACACTTTTATATATACACGAGTGCACTGCCTCCAAACACAGGTAGGTGCGTATGGTCACTGGGTCACGAGCAGGTGGTCCGGGCAGGAACTCAGATTAACACAACCTCCTCCTGTCACTGACTGACTGAAACTGAAACTTGGTATAGTATATATCCCACGTATTGGTTACTATGCTATGAACCATAGACTACAGTACTAGATCTGGACTGGACACGAAAATGAAACTTTACATTAGGGGACCCAAAATCGGAAAACGAACCCCCAAGTTCAAACCTTGAAACCGTGAAAATGTGATATTTTCGCGGTTTCGAGGTTCAAACTTGGGGGTTCGTTCTCTGATTTTGGGTCCCTTACTGCAAAGTTCCATTTTCGTGTCCAGTCCAGATCTACTGTAGTCTATGTATAAACACATATTAGGTGAAGGTTAGTCGGTAAGGATGTAGTATTCGGGCGTACTGTCTGCCTTGTTTACACTACTCGCACGCTGGCAATCATGTTCCCGTCTATTTTGACTGCCATGGGATTCAATAATAGGTTGAGGGGGGCTTTGCCCCCCCCCCCCATAACTAATTGTCATCATCATATATATTGCCAGCAGGGAATAAATAAAAAAAACAACAAACAGGAAAGTAATTGTGAGCGCGCTGCGCACTACCTATATAAACATGACGACCATATGCCCGGATAATACATCCTTCCCGGTTAGTCTTGTATCTTACAGTTTCTTACAGTAGATCCTCTGGAAAAAGGCAAACTATGCCTGTGTATCCAGCTCAGTACCAGTACTTGCACTGCTGCGGTCGTTCACGGTGTTGGCGGCGGCGGTAGCAGACGCAACATTTTTACTATTCTGTATTTTTGTTTTATAATCAAAATTCAAATCTTGTCTTCCCCATGCTTTATCAAGATTACTTTCAAACTCCCTTATTGATTCGGAATCGACTACATACTGGGGCAGTGCGTTCCACTCATTTACCACTCACAAATGAGTTCTTTGCCTTCTCAAGCCCATTTCTTTCTTTGTAAATTTTCTTAGAGTGTCCTCGTTCTGTTCCCTCCCGCATCAAGAAGATACCTTCACACACATCCTCATCATACTTTCCTGACACTATCTTAAAAGTCTCTATCATATCCCCTCTCTTTCTCCTATATGCCAGTGTCGGAAGCCCCAGTGTCCTCAACCTCTGCTCATAGCCCGCGTTCTTCAACGTTGGTACCAGCTTGCTAGCTCTCCTCTGCACTTTCTCCACTGCTTCTATATCCTTTACCATATATGGAGCCCACACCCATGTACTAGCTCTAGGTTAGGTTAATGACAAGGAATCAGGTGGAATAAACGGTTATTTTAAATGATACTAGGCTACTGCAGTATTATGAGAAACAATTTATTAGGGATAATATAATCGAAACTACCACTAATTTTCCCATGGTTTTGTTATTGGATTTAGGTAGTTTTCATCATTATACAGTAGTTGAAATTAGTTACAATCCCCGGAAAAGTTTTTGGTTTAATGTTATTTTAACCCCTTATTGGCGGCGCTCGACTTAAGTCGTGCACCAATTTGCAGCAAGTTAGGAGCATTATTAAGGCTTTTAACCCTTCCTACCCGGGCAGCCTTTCTTAAGGACGGAGGCTGTATCCGGGCGATTTGGCTGAAAACACAACAAAAGTAAACTAAGGCTAATCTCGCTTAATATACTACCTACATTAATCAAACATATGTCAAAATGGGCGCCTTACCTTGCCGCGTAGAATGGCGTTGAGTAGAGCTTTCTAGCTCAAGTAGTTCCGGAGTTATGGTGATGGAAGTGGAGGTAACTTTTGCCGCGTATTTACCTCGCCGCGTCCGAACGCTCAACCGCGGCCCAGGCTACGACGAACGTTTTGACTCGTCGCTCTACCTTGAATTATGGCGGGAAGCGATTTTTTAGTGTTTTATTGTTTATTATGCCATATATTATTGTTATTATGTTATTTTCACTCAATAAAGTTATTTTTCTGAAGTAATTTGTGTCTCTGTCACTTATAATTAGTTTTATTGTTATTATTATAGTAGTTATGATTATTTATACTGGACTATGGTAATTGATAGTGTCTTTTTCACTTCTTTATTTTTAGGAATATATATTTTAGTGTCACTTTCACTTGTTCATATTGTTCTGAAGGCACTTATTATTACTTATGTGTGTCTCTTTCAATTAGACTTAGTTTAATAGTCATTATTATAGTAGTTATGATTATTTATACTGGACTATGGTAATTGATAGTGTCATTTTCACTTCTTTATTGTTAGGAATATATATTTTAGTGTCACTTTCACTTGTTCATATTGTTCTGAAGGCACTTATTATTACTTATGTGTGTCTCTTTCACTTAGACTTAGTTTTATAGTCATTATTATAGTAGTTATGATTATTTATACTGGACTATGGTAATTGATAGTGTCATTTTCACTTCTTTATTGTTAGGAATATATATTTTAGTGTCACTTTCACTTGTTCATATTGTTCTGAAGGCACTTATTATTACTTATGTGTCTCTTTCACTTATACTTAGTTATATTATTATTATTATTATTGAGTGTCACTATCACTGTCACTTACACTTCAATAGTTTGTCATAGTGTGGAAATCATTGAAGCAGGTGCCAGCACACAGTCCCACCTGACACTCGAGGCATTGCCAAGTGGTTTTTGTGGGTTTGCTTGGTCGTCGAGTTGTGCGGGTGCACACATAGCACCTCTTCTGCATTCTTATTCTGCTGTTAGGACCCTGGAAAGGAAGGGCGACGAGCTGGTGCTTTCTCAAGAACTCGGCACACCCTGTTCTGTCCATCATGCCTGGTCCTTGTAGTGGCCTCCCTGGTGTACCCGCATGTTTTACCAGGAGCTCATGTATCAGCTGCTTTTGGAAGGTCCGCAGGCTCTTGTACTTGATGACTGGACTCCTCAAACGGTAGATGTTGTACGCGTTGAGGACAGACATATCTACTGTATGCAGGACAAACTTCTTGTACCACCTGCAAGATGTTCGCAGGCAGTCTATGAAGCCCATCTGCATGTCGGACTTGTCGACGAGGCGCATGTTCAGGTTATAGTCCAGAACAGCAGCTGGTTTCGTGATATGGTTCATCGTTTTTCGGTCCACCTTCCCTGTGGGGACCATCTCTGTTTTGTGGCATGTGGTGAGGAGGTTGACCTTGCACTGGTCATGCCAGTGGATGGAGAGGATGGGGCCACTCTTCTTATGGAAGATGTCCGTCTTCTTAGTTTTGGTTGGGTAGGCTGGCATGCCCTTCCTCTTCCCCTTCACTGTGCCGACAGTTCCGGTCTTGCGGTCATGGCGAGGATAGGCGACGTGTAATAATTGTCGGTATAGAGGACGTGGTTGTCATGGAAGTACCTCTCCATCATCCTCTTTACCACAGCGCCGCCAAAACCAATGAGCGGGATCAATCTCCACCTCACCACCCTTGCCGCTGTAGACTATAAAGTCCAGCACATATCCTGTCTTGCAGTCGCAGAGGACGAAGAGCTTGATGCCAAAGCGGTGTCTCTTTGACGGGATATACTGTCGGAAGTGCAGCCTACCACGGAACAGGACCAGAGACTCGTCGATGCACAGCTTCTGAAATGGAATCAGGTAGGTGGAAAACCGATGACGTATCATGTCATACAGTTGCCTGATCTTCCAGAGTGTGTCGGGCTCGTGGACATGCATGTTATTTGTCAGG
Organism: Paralithodes platypus; assembly: GCA_032716605.1. Classification (NCBI taxonomy): domain Eukaryota; kingdom Metazoa; phylum Arthropoda; class Malacostraca; order Decapoda; family Lithodidae; genus Paralithodes; species Paralithodes platypus. The sequence continues at coordinate 3,437,441 of CM064531.1, forward strand.
TGGAAATATGAGAGGATGTCGAAGTACCTATCCCTCGACATGAATTTGCCAAATGCTGGAGTTGTTGTGAGGTCGCCAGTTATCCAGTAGTCGGCCAGAACGTGCTTCTTTATGTTTGTCATCAGCATTGTGAGTGCCAAGAACACATATAATTCTGCCACAGTCAGAGCTCTCCATGCCACCATCTTGGCACTGGTCTTCCTGCCAAGAAAGTTTGAACAGATAGCCTGGTGGTTATTTGTCTCTTTGACAAGGTATTCCATGACTTCATTGTCGTAGAAGCCACAGAAAAGTTCACTGGGGGTGGCATTTGGGCCACAGGGATATGCTGGTGACACCCCGGAACCCTGTTGTACCTCGTCAAAGGCAGGACAATCTGGCACAAAATCCGCCCCATCTGACCACACAAACATGTCAGCAGCTCGAGGTCGAGGACGTGCAGCTGCAGCAGGCACACGCCCTGGATGCCCTGGCACACGCCCTTGGCCACGCGGACGCCCTGCACGCCCACGCCCAGGCCCAGGCCCAGAGGCAGCGGCGTTGGCAGGCTGACCACGTCCACGACCTCGCCCTTTGACTCTTCTTGTCGGGACTTCCTCTTCCTCTTCCTCAGGCGACGTCAGGTCATCTAGGTTCACCTAGTTAGTATAACTAGGTGAAGAATAGACCGGGCGTCGGCGGCGTGGGGCTGCGGGAGGTTGAGCAATGGGAGCCTCGGCCTCGGGAGTTGGGCTCCTTTTGCGGCTAGCCGTGGACTTTCCGCCGGAAATAATGACCTACGATGCGGTGCCTGTGGTGGCACACTGTGGGAGGCCAATGACGCACTTGTAGAGGCCCTTTGGTCATCCTGAGGGACAGATGAAGCCGAGGGCTGTGGGTGGCCCTCCCGGCGTCCCGGGTCAAGGCGTCGGGACAAAGGAATGCGTGTGGTTGCTAGGCCTGGGTCGGCGTCACTCTCACTATCTACGCCTTCCCTCACTTGTTCTGCTTTCTTGGCTGCACTTTTCACTAAAGACTGTTTATAGAAGTATTTACCCACTTTCAAGGGCGTACGGGCAGGCAAAGGGGAAGGTCCTGGCGTAGGGCTAGGCCTAGGCCTACCCTGACCTACGAAACTAGGCGAAGGGGTTGGCTCTAGCACACTTGGTATTTCAATAGCACCTTCCTCCACCACTTCCACATCAGGATCATCACTACTATCACCCCCCTCAAATAAATCAACATTGTCATCAGCACCAAATCCCACAAAATCGTCAATTTCGCTCCCACTTCTACTCTGAATATAGAGGTTTTTGTCCACAGAGCTTTCACCACTGCTCAAATCCGGGTTGAAAAGTTCACGTTGTATTGCACTCTCACTTAGCAAACGTTTCACTTTCCTTAGTTTCTTTTTCTTCTCGATTGGCAGAGGCGTAGATGTTGCAAGCGGGGTAGCACTGGGACGCGCGGGAGATTGCACAGTATCAGACGCGTCGGAATAAATTTTTTTGCTGTAGCTCTCAATGGTGGCAACGTAGGAACTGATAAGCGTGGTAGTTGAGGCTTGGTGGCGCTACGATCGCCCACGCAAAGTAAAATTTGCCCGCGCGAAATTTGAAGCACGCTTTAAAGCAAATGCCTTAGGTAAGGCATACCGGGTAGCGGCCCTTCTGTCGCGCTGTCCTTACCTAAGGCAGCCCGGGTAGGAAGGGTTAAAGGGTTAAAATCGAGTGCAAATGGCCGGGAGCGCAGCGGGCCAGACAGCCGACTCCCAGGGCTTACCGCCGCCCATTAACTCATGTTCCCTGTGTTCTCGAGAGGCCGGCAGTGTAGCCAGTAGTGAGCATAGATGGGAAAAATATACTGATATATGCTAAACTCCCATGTTCGTGGCACCACTGCAAGAGAACCACGAGTGCTACGTAGCTCGTTCTGGTCTCATTTTGAAGCTTTTAGCGCCTAGTTTTTTGCTAAATATTTTTTTTTTCATGCAGATGTTTGATTTATCATGCAGGAGGGCCTGAATATGCCCAAATGAGCCCAAAATACCCCGCTAGACAAGGGTTAATACCACGAATTGTGTTGATATATTTGAAGATTAATAATGAATACTGTATATGCTCTAAAGAGTATAGGAACATTTGCTTTAACCCTCGGCAAAACCTAATAAAAAAGTATGGTACCCGGTACTAAAATGTCTTTCGTAACAAGGTTGTCAATACGGTACTTCCAGTTATCGATAGCTCTAAAGATCATATGAAAATGTGTTAAACCCTCGGAAAAACCTAATATAAAAGTATGGTACTAAAATTTAATTTTCGTAACAAGGTTGTCAATACGGTACTTTCCCATTATCAATGTACAATCAAAGCTGAAGATTGCAGAGTAAACACCGTAGACTTCATTGATTTTTCTTTCACCTTCGTATAATCGACAGCCAATTTGTTTTTTTTTATTTACTAAGGGATTAGTACTCAACCAGCGGGGGTGTGGGGGGGCAGCAGCCCCCACCCATACTACTAGGTTAGGTTAGGTAAGGTTGTTAGGTTAAGCTAATGTCTTTTCAAATCACTATCGGGGGACGTGTCTCAACATGGATCGATAGGCCTAATGGGGAAAATAGGTTTTCCCGAGATTTCTAATTAATTACAAACACTATATATTGATGTAAATTATTTTTGTTTTTTTTATAAAAAACACTCGGAAAATTCGTGGTATTAAAATAAAAAAAATCCAAGTTTTTTTCTTACATTATCCAACGATCATAAAACACTCAGATGTAAGTCATTTTCAGAGTAAATATACATTTTATTTTGCCTTTGGATAAAGGATGAGTTGAGAGGGCTTTGCCCCCCTCACCCCCCCATTAATTATTGAAATCAGCATCTATTTTAACAGTAAGGGGCTTAATAAGAGTTTCACTGCCGTCTAGCCTATAGGGATTTTTTTTTTTTTTTTGTACAGTGCTTTATACAGTATAGTGCACGTAAAATGTATCACCGGAGGTAGAAACAAATTTTAATATGATCTTTGTAACATCCTTATTCTATAATAGCCTTCAAATATTGAGAAATAATTAGTGGTAGTTTCGGTAATACTGTATGTACCGAAAATAGTCACCAATAGATTCGCCATATTTTTCTCCATATACCGGTAGTCTGCATTGAGGATTTTAGGGGATGGATGTAGATTCCGGGCGTACGGTCGTCATGTTCACATAGGGCGATCGCCGCGGTTAACTTAGCGTGTATTTTGACGGCGATTTTTTCGGTTATTTGCCCCCCTGCTGGCAATATATATGATGATGACAATATGTCATGAGGGGGGGGGGGGTGAGGGCCTCAACATATTATTGCATCCAATGGCATTAAAAATAGACGGGAACATGATTGCAAAGGTCCGACGCCGCCGCCGCCGTCATGTTTACATTTGTCGATCGCTGTGGGTAAGTTCGCGTCTATTTTGACGGCGATTTTTATCGGTAATTTGCCCCCTGCTGGCAATATATATGATGATGACAATATGTCATGAGGGGGTGAGGGCCCCTCAACATATTATTGTTTCCAAGGGCAGTCAAAATAGACGGGAACATGATGGCAAAGGTCCGACGCCACTATGCGTAGTTTAAACAAGGCTGGCAGTACGCCCGCACTTAACTTTCTTGGCGATTTTAGTTATCGACAAATTGAAAAAATACCCACGTAACAGACAAATACAATACATCGAAAATCGAATTAAAAAAATGTAAACATTATCTTGTGAATGAGTTGTGTTACCGGGCGTATGTGAACTGTGGGGGTGGCAGCCCCCACCCATAATACTAGGATAGGTTAGGTAAGGTTGTTAGGTTAGGCTAACATATTAATATTGTCAAAATAGACTGGAACATGATGGCAACTGTCCGACGCCATTCTGCGTAGTGTAAACAAGGCTGGCGGAACGCCCGAACTCTCATTCTACCCCGATGTTTTATCATAATATACCGGCATAATAGGTAAAATGTAGAATTCGGGCGTACCGCCAGCCTTGTTTACACTACGCGGAGCGGCGTCGGACGGTTGCCATCATGTTCCCTTCTACAGTATTTTGACTGCCTTTAGATACAATAATATGTTGAGGGGTGGCTTTGTCCCCCCTCACACCCCCATGACATATTGTCATCATCATACAGTATATATTGCCAGCAGGAGGCAAATAACCGGAAAAAAATCGCCGTCAAAATAGACGCAAAGTTAACCGCGGCGATCACCCTATGTAAACCTGACGACCGTACACCCGAAAACTACATCCATCCCACAATAATTTCGGTATAGGCCTAATCCTGCGTAGCGGGAGTAATGATATCTCAGGAATTTGGCCTAGTTACAGTATAATTTTGTTGTTTTGTACTTGTACACTCTCTCTCTCTCTCTCTCTCAGTTGGCTTTCTTCCTGTATATCTATTATGAATGTTACGTCGGAGATGGTTAGAAGTGGAAAATATAATGAATAAATTAATGTTTACAGAGTATCTGTGGACTCACTTTCTACAATTTCCCAGCTCAGCTGGTGGACGATGAGTGGAGGCGAGTCGAGTTGTATACTGATATTCTATTGGTCAATAAACTGGGTGTGACATCACGAGCGATGATGGCATATGAATGGTTGTTGTGGGAGTACGTCACTGTCTAGACGGTGACGTCACAAATTCTCGCGATATTTTAACGGGTGTAGAAATACACGTCAGTCCATATAATGAGCCTCTTTTGTTTCTCAATCCCTCTACGACATCACATTGATTCATTTATTATCCTTGGTGTTTATAAGCTCTCGGAGTCGGGCCAGTTGGCCATATTTGAAATGGTGGAACTGTTGTTCAATGAATAGCCTAGTGAAGTGTTTTTGCTTTATGAAAACACCTACAACATCTTCTATTTAACGGGATTATGAACGGAGCTTCCAGCGGCATTGTGTTAATTTGGCTGCAGACCATTATTCTCCAGTACACCAAGGGTAAGGGTTTTATACCGTCGTTATTTGGGTCCAAGCCTAGGCTACGTTTACCACGGAATCTTTAACCCTCCAGCCACGGCTATGTATTATATATATATTCCCCAAAACCCGGGGGTTTTGGCCGAAAAACGTCTAGCCTAGGCTACCGTATCTTTGTTATTCTGACTGCTTCCGCATTCCTGCACATCCCCAAGCGTAGATATGTTTCTTACCTGTAGAATGGCGTTAAGTAGAGCTCTCTAAGTCAACTGGTTCAGTTGCCCCTCAACTTTCTCTTCATGGTTGCTGAGGTGCACGGGGCCCTGGGTGGGGCTTTGGTTTCCCGGGCGTTTCCGCACCCTCCTCAGCCCCCCGCCATGGAGTGGCTTCGGTCACCCAGGCTTTATTGTGGTCGGCGGGGAGGGTTCTGTGGGGGCGCTCGGTTATGGCCTTGGAATTGCTAGGGGCCTTGGGGCTGTTCGGCCAGGCAGCTTGGGGAACAACAACAACAACAACAACTGGTTCAGTTGTGATGATGATTTCATTTGAGATAACTTTATGGCAAAAACAGCAACTTTACACTACTTTTCGATACTTAACAACAACATACAGGCACACACGAACAAGCGACGCTCTCCTTCTTGTGGCCGGAGATGCGGGGCGTCGGTCCAGCCGGCTGTTGTTTACATGCGTCGGACCGACGCCTCGCACACCAAGCTCACAGGCTTTCAACCACTGGGCGTTAAATAGCCCTTCCGGGCAGCTCTGATTTGCTTTTTTATGGGCGTTCAAGAGCCCTTCCGGGAACGAAGGGTTAATGTATATCCTCAATACAGACTTATTTCCTTCACTTACCTCGTCAATAATAACCCATATAGGTGCAGAGGGCATGAATTATATCAAAGAAAAAGTGATGTTGAAACATTATCTGCAATTTAGCCATGTTGATCAACTCTTAGCCCACTTAATATAATATTGTGGAACAGATCTACTGTACCGGTATTTAAGAGGTGGTTTCCGTTTGTGGATTTGTATATTTTTCACACAACTAGTATTATGACATAATTAATGCACTGTAATTCGCATATTGATATTCAAACAGCAATTGAATGACCGAGGTTACTCTGATTTATATTGACTAAACTCGCGGTATTTTTTACCTCCGAGGTTTATAGTCTAATATGTAGGCCCTAGGCCTATTTGCTGACCATGAATCCTCCGAGGTTAGTCTAATTTGTATTTGCTGACCATGAATCCTCCAAGGTTAGTCTAATTTGTATTTGCTGACCATGAATCCTCCGAGGTTAGTATTATTTGTATTTGCCGACTATGAATCCTCCGAGGTTAGTCTAATTTGTATTTGCTGACCATGAATCCTCCGAGGTTAGTCTGATTTGTAGTTGCTAACAGCGGGGGTGTGGGGGCACAGCCCCCACTATGAACACTAGGTTAGGTTAGGTTGGCTTGATTGGTTAGGTTAATGCCGTCGGACGAGTGTGGCACAGTAGCTGGCATGCAAGGGCTAGTTTAGTATTCCACGTACGGGGTACTATGAACCCACAGTAGCTGGCATGCAAGGGCTAGTTTAGTATTTCACGTACTGGGTACTATGAACCCACAGTAGCTGGCATGCAAGGACTAGTTTTGTATCACACGTACTGAGTACAGTACTATGAACCCACAGTAGCTGGCATGCAAGGGTTAGTTTAGTATCCCACATACTGAGTACTATGAACCCACAGTAGCTGGCATGCAAGGGCTAGTTTAGTATTCCATGGGGGGGGGGGGGAGGAGGAGGAAGACAAAGCCCTCCCTCAACCCCTTGTGTATTCTAGAAGATGGTGATGTAATAGACGTGGTATATTGCGATTTTATGAAGGCCTTCGATAAGGTCCCACATAAAAGGTTAATAGAGAAAGTTAGAAGCTATAATATAGGGGAGAAATGTGTGAAATGGATAGAAGCCTTCCTGAAAGATCGGAGACAGAGGGTACTGGTGAATGGAATAGGCTCGGGGTGGAGGGAAATTACAAGAGGGGTACCTCAGGGATCTGTGTTGGGACCACTGCTGTTCGTTATATTTATCAACGACTTGCCTGAAGTTATAACTAATGGAAGTGAGGTATACCTGTATGCGGATGACACTAAACTGTATAGAAGAGTGAGGAGTAAGGAAGATATGGGTTTGCTTCAAGGAGATGTGGAGGGCATGAAGGGATGGTCTGAGCATTGGTTAATGCCTTTTCATCCAAAAAAATGCAAGTACATGCGGATTGGGACCAGCAAGATAGACAAGGTAGGATACAGTATGTATGAAGCGATGGAGGAAGTGAGTGCAGAAAAGGATATAGGAGTAGTGATAGACAATAAGTTAAATTTCTCAGAACATTTAGCGGAAAAGATAAACAAAGCCAATAGAATTGTAGGGCTGATAAGGAAGACATTTGTGTCACTTGACGAAGAAATCTTCAGGAATCTATATACAGCGCTGGTTAGGCCGCACCTGGAATATGCAAACCAGGTGTGGGCTCCATATATGGTAAAGGATATAGAAGCAGTGGAGAAAGTGCAGAGGAGAGCTAGCAAGCTGGTACCAACGTTGAAGAACGCGGGCTATGAGCAGAGGTTGAGGACACTGGGGCTTCCAACACTGGCATATAGGAGAAAGAGAGGGGATATGATAGAGACTTTTAAGATAGTGTCAGGAAAGTACGATGAGGATGTGTGTGAAGGTATCTTCTTGATGCGGGAGGGAACAAGAACGAGAGGACACTCTAAGAAAATTTACAAAGAAAGAAATAGGCTTGAGAAGGCAAAGAACTCATTTTGTGATAGTGGTAAATGAGTGGAACGCACTGCCCCAGTATGTAGTCGATTCCGAATCAATAAGGGAGTTTGAAAGTAATCTTGATAAAGCATGGGGAAGACAAGATTTGAAGTTTGATTATAAAACAAAAATACAGAATAGTACAAATTTTGCGTCTGCTACCGCCGCCGCCAACACCGTGAACGACCGCAGCAGTGCAAGTACTGGTACTGAGCTGGATACACAGGCATAGTTTGCCTTTTTCCAGAGGATCTACTGTAAGAAACTGTAAGAAACTGTAAGTGTATTCCACATTCAAATTATAACTAAGACTATGAAAACACTCATTTCTCAAAATTTGGAGGGAAAAATACGGGTGCGAGCCTATTGCCTATACTGTAATTACCCTTAGTATTTATTGATAAATAGAAACGCTTTGAATATCAACACGCAAATTACACAGTGTACTAATGACATTATAATACACGTTGTGTGAAACATGTACACCGCTGATGTAAAATTAACCGGGTGTTAAAATAAGCGGGTGTAATGACGCCATGTTGGCCGAGGGTTGGAATGACGTCATCGCTGAGGCCCGCCTTGGCTGATGACGTTACGATAGTCAACAACCAATCACACGCAAGGATACACAACGTCTTGGCTTTGTTAATCAACATGGCTATATTCTAGTTAATTGCCATGTTTCAACCCCTCTCTTTCCCTGATATATTTCATATCCTCCCAGCTATCGGGGTTAGTATTGTTGAGGTAAGTGAAGAAAATAACTAAGAGATATGAGGATATAAATAAAGATCCTTAGGTAAATGGGCAAACAAAATACGGTTACTCCCGCTACATAGGATCTTACCATAATTTCTCTTATAAACTTTTAGTTATAGCTTCTATGGAGTTGAAGATTGTTTTAGTTCAGGTACAAAATTAATATAATCCTACGATACCTTAGTAAATTGAGTATAAAGCACAATCATCGCGTGAACAGTCCGTAGACTACGAGAAATGCAACAAAAGAGCCAGCCGAGCCGAATGTTGCGTTATAAGCCGATATTCTATTGGTCAATGAATTGCGTGTGGCAACGGTGACGTCCCTTAGATTTTCGTCTCTGTTGCCTGATGAAATCTCAGTTTCGACCATAATGGAATTGAGGAAGGGTTGCCCTATGATCAGTGAAGTTCTTTTGGGAAGGATGTAGTTTCCGGGTGTACGGTTGTCATGTTGTGCGCTCGCAGTTACGTTCCCGTCTATTTCAAAGCTATATTTTCTGCTATTTGCCCCCTGTCATTACTACATGAATACTAGGTTTGGTTAGGCTAATGTATTTTTATATCCAAAGGCAGTCAAAATAGACAGGAACATGATGGGAAAGGTCCGACGCCACTACGCGTAGTGTAAACAAGGCTGGCGGTACGCCCGCACTTAACATTCTTGCCGTTCTTTTGATGTGTGAGGGCACTAGAACATCTTTTACACGGTACAGTATTATTAACAGAACTTCCACCGTCGATAGTCCGAGGTTAGTCTGAATTATATTTGCTGACCATGAAGCCTTCGAGGTTAGTCTGAATTATATTTGCTGATCATGAAACCTCTGAGGTTAGTCTGATTTTTACGTGCTAACAGCGGGCGTGTTGGGGCCGCAGCCCCCACTAAGCACACTAGGTTAAGTTAGGTTAGGTTAATGACAATTTGGTGTTACTAGGAACATGCACTACCTGGTAGGTTAAGTTTGTCTTGTATCCTTCGCACTGGGTACTAGGAACCCGCACTAGCTGGTAGGTATAGGGTAGTCTTGTATCCCATGTACTGGGTACTAGGTCTATCTATCTATATATTGATGGACACCTTACTCTAGGTACTAGGTTCACATACTATATCTTATAGGTCAGCACCCGTAATTACGTTATCACTGCCTTGACAGCATGATCAATGATCATGTTAGCGGGACCGATGTTTTTCACACTCCCCTTCAATATTATAATTGGTTTTCTGTGTTTAGTGATGTTTACTTTCACCACCTTCAACAGTTGGGAACGATATAAAGTGTGAACATATGGGAAAGAGCGTTGGTTACAGCGGGAGGACATAATCAGGCTGAAGCATTTATTATTAATTATGGGAACAATTTCTTAAATTAAGACCCGAGAGCGATAATTTATCGATCGAGTTGGTGGGGTCATGACGTCATCCATGGCGATGACGTCACTTCCAGCCTGCCAATCACAAACGGGTTTGGCCAGCCAATCACAGCTAAGCTTCCAGTATGTTTTGATTGTATCAGCTGTTCTACCTCAACCCCGCTCTTTCCCTGATGTACGGTACGTCATGCCCTCCCCACCTATTGGGGTAAATATTTTAATATTGTTGTAGCAAGTGAAGGTAATCATTATTAGGGACACAATAAATACAGAAAACTAATTATAATACGGTACATGTACTGAAGGGGAGTGGAAAAAATATCGCTCCCGCTACTATGGAATTTGCCATGTGTTTTAACCCTCGGCAAAACCTAATAAAAAAGTATGGTACCGGTACTAAAATGTCATTTTCGTAACAAGTTTGTCAATACTCTCCTATAGACGGCACCGATTTGTATATTCACCATTTTCCTTCGTCTCCCGAGGTACCGTTTCTAAGGACCTATACTAGGTGTTAGGTAAGGGTTAGTTTTGTGTCCCACACACTAGGTACTAGGGAAGTGTACTAGGTGTTACTGTTAGGTAAAGGTTATTTTTGTATCCCACGTACTAGGGACATATACTAGGTGTTAGAATGGGGAGCAGTCAAAAGTGGTGTCCCCCAGGGATCTGTATTAGGTCCTCTATCTATCTATCTATTGCCTGACGCCGTGATCCCCGAAGGGGTGGCCACGAACGAACCTGTGTTGTTTATTATATACAGTACATAAATGACCTTGATTTAGGTATAACTAGTAGGATAAGTAAATTTGCAGACGATACCAAAATGGGGAGAAAAATTGATTCAGATAGAGATATAGAGTGTCTGCAAAGGGATCTAGATACCTTACACGAATGGTCAGTAAATTGGCAGATAAAGTTTAACATTGACAAATGCAAGGTATTAAAGATAGGGAAGATGCATACAAATGTTAAATATAAACTAGCTAATATGGAATTAGAAAACTCAGACTGTGAGAAAGATCTAAGTGTGTTTGTTAGCAATGATTTGAAGCCTAGAAAACAATGTATAAGCGTTCGTAACAAGGTAAACAAGATTCTCGGATTCATATCTAGGAGTGTGAGTAACAGAACTGCTGATGTTATCTTAAAACTTTACTTGTCACTAGTGAGACCCCATATGGATTATGCTGTTCAATTTTGGTGTCCTTATTACAGAATGGACATAGATTCATTGGAGAAAATACAACGTAGAATTACAAAAATTATCCATAGCCTAATAGAAATTTTCCGTATGAAGAAAGATTAAAGAAATTAGGCTTAGGCTACATTCGTTAGAGAGACGCAGAGTTAGAGGGGATATGATAGAGGTATTCAAGTGGGTTAGTGGGATAAATAAAGGGGACATGAAAAATGTACTAAAGCTCAGTGATAGCGAAAGAACTCGTACAAATGGTTTCAAATTAGATAAATTTTGTTTCAGAAAAGATATAGGCAAATATTGGTTTGGAAACAGAGTTGTAGATGGGTGGAATAGGCTACCAAGTGATATAGTGGGATCAAGAACGATAGGGAGCTTTAAGATAAAATTAGATAGGCATATGGACGAGATGGGTTGGGTGTGAGGGGGATCTACCAGGTGTGGGCCAATCAGCGCTCAGCAGACCCCCGTAAGCTTGTGTTAATCCCTGACCATTTTGGTGGGGGCAGTACTCAAGGTATTAGTGAGCTGGGCCTTGTGATTGGGGTTGGGTGTGACAGGGATTTGCCTTGTGTGGGCCGATCGGCTTTTTGCAGACTCCCATTTTCTTATGTTATGTGAGGGTTAGTTTTGTATCCCACATACTGGAAATTAAAACTTATATGAATACGTTTGAAAAATTATGAGTATTCACATGCCATTGAAAATATATTTTTACCTACTATGGTGCGACTTACATATTGTCCAAAAATATTAAAGGAGCGCTGATCAAGATTATGGTTTAAATATAGGTGAGCCAGGACCGACTGATATGTGACTTCTCCATTTTGTGGTGACCTAGCCTAGGCCTATACACATTTCATACGGTACCCAATTCTTAATTGCTATACTGTATACCGGTATGTCATAACTGTCGGGCCTATGCATTATCAGAGAGATATGCAAGATAATAATAGGGAAGGATGTAGTTGTCCGGGTATATATATTTGTCCATGTTACTCGCACGCTCGCGGTTACCTTCCCGTCTATTTTGACTTTTTCTGTTACCCCTTGCTAGCCATATACTGTATATGATGATGACCATAAGTCATGGAGGGGCCCCCTTTTTATCTATGTGGATGATGGATGCAAAAGGCAAAGCTGCCTGTGACGAGTGCCTCCCCCAGAGTTGAAAGAGTGACAGGGCCACGATCAAGGAATGGTCTAGCTAAAACGCCTGGACACACAGAGTATGAAGCAATTTAAGTCATAAGATGAGGGAAAGATGGATTCAGGGAGGGATTTCCAGAGCTCAGCTGTTGAATAGAAGAAAGATTGGGAATATAATTTCACTCTTGGGTTGGAGAGTTGCAGAAGGTAGGGGTGGGATTGTGTTGCAAGATGGTTGCTACATACCATAGAGGAGGTGGTATACACTGAGAGAGCTCTGAACATTGATTATTGTAATAGTAAGAGAGATGTACCATGTCCTGGCACAAAACCAAACTGCATAGCCTACCATCGATAGGAATACAGTACTTTCACTGATCATACCTTCAAATATTCTCTAGCCGATGTTCATGATTTGGTCAAGCATTTTCAGGCCCCTATAATGTGTACTATTACACTTTTATGCCACTTATGGGATTCTCTCCTCTAATAATAAAGTTTATTAGCTCAATGTCCAATCTCACATGGGTCTTTTATCATCTCAGCGACAATGCCGGAGTACCCTGCAACGGGGCGGGTGCCCAACCCCGAAAGGGGTTGAAATAGGGGAGCTATCCCCCCGCCAAAGGCGGCTTTCTAGGGCCTTTCCTAGCTGATGCTGAGAGGATTGGGTTCTAGTCATGTGGTGATGGGCTGGTCTATCAGAGTGAGAACTGAGCGATCTCTGCCATACCCATAGCTTACTCTGACTGTTCCTTTTACTTATATATTTTCTAGATCTCAAGTGACGGCGTCTCTTCCGTGGAATGACCTCCCAATCTACCAAGATTGGAAGCCAAAGCGTCACATTTTTTCCTTTGCCCCTCAGCTTTCTCTTCATAATTGCTGAGGGGCACAGGGCCCTGGGTGGGGCTTTGGTTTCCCGGGCGTTTCTGTCGCCCTCCTCAGCTCCCCGCTATGGAGTGGCTTCGGTCACCCATGCTTTATTGTGGTCGGCTGGGAGGGTTCTGTGGGGGCGCTCGGTTATGGCCTTGGTCTTGCTCGGGGCCTTGGGGCTGTTCGGCCAGGCAGCTTGGGGAACAACAACAACAACAACAACCCTGCAACTCTGGGCGGGTGCCCAACTCCGAAAGGAGTTGAAATAGGGGAGCTATCCCTCCGCCAAAGGCGGCTTTCTAGGGCCTTTCCTAGCTGATGCCGAGAGGACGGGGTTCTAGTCATGTGGTGTTGGGCTGGTCTATCAGAGTGAGAGCTGAGCGATCTCTGCCATACCCATAGCTTACTCTGACTGTTGCTCTTACTTATATATCTTCTAGATCTCAAGTGACGGTGTCTTTTCCGTGGATCGACCTCCCTACTGCCAACCTAAAAGTTGGCAGATTGGGAGCCAAAGCGTCACATTTTTTCCCTTGCCCCTCAACTTTCCCTTCATAATTGCTGAGGGGCACAGGGCCTTGGGTGGGTCTTTGGTTTCCCGGGCGTTTCCGCGCCCTCCTCAGCTCCCTGCCTTAGAGTGGCTTCGGTCACCCGGGCTTTGTAGTGGTAAGCAGGGAGGGTTTTGTGGTTCTATGGCCTTGGCCTTGCTCGGGACCTTGGGGCTGTTCGGCCAGGCAGCCTGGGGAACAACAACAACAACCCTGCAACTTTTCAGTCCTTCATTTTATTTATTATATTGCTCATAACTGCTACCGCTATCACATTATTATTGTACAGGTACAGTATAAAATTTATATACATACCGGTATGCATTTATCTTATTTATTTATTTATATTTTTTTTGCAGATGTGATGGCAGCTTGAAGAGAAATATAGCCAGAACGAGTACAATACCGTATTGTGTGAAGATCCTGTTTTTATCATGACACTTTATGGATCACAAACATTATCATGCATAAATCTACAAGAATACTTGAAATCTTTGTCAAAGGACACATTGGACAGATTGTATAACCACCCAGCAACATGTCTGGCTGTATTCAGGTATGTTATTAAAGTAGCTATTTGTTAGATACCAGTACCATAATGCAATTTTGTTCATGTACAGTACTGTATTATCACCATAGAGTAGGAAGAGGTTGTAGGCACCCACCTTTCAGGGGGATTATCTTGGGAAGAGCTTTAAGTGGAGTATAAGGATTGCTCGATGTCGTTGTTTTACCACCTGGTCTCCTTGGCTGATTTTATTCTTTTCTGCCTCAGTTACACGGAGTAATCCTAGCTTGTTCTTAACCCTTAAAGAGCGGCGCTCGACTTAAGTCGTGCACCAATTTGCAGCAAGTTAGGAGCATTATTAAGGCTTTTAACCCTTCCTACCCGGTCTGCCTTAGGTAAGGACAGCACGAAAGAAGGGCCACTACCCGGTATGCCTTATCTAAGGCATGAGCTTAATAGCCTAATTAAGCTTGGTCCGAACGCCGTGCGTACGACGTATGTCAACAAACCCAAGCGTTCGTCACCGCACCTCCGAAAACAAGAAGGAGAAGACTCCTCAATGTTATTGTTCTGACGTCATGACGAAATTAGTGTCTAAAAAGCCCCCATATTGGCAACATCTCTGCAATATTGGCTCCACTGAAATCGTCATCACAACTGAACCAGTTGACTTACAGAGCTCTACTCAATGCCAAAATACAGATTGAAAACCGCACTACGATTATAGATGAGTGGGAAAGTTCTAGCAGTGAAAATAAACATAAATACGGTAGCCTAGGCCTAGACGTTTTTCGGCCATATCGCCCGGGGAGGTTCTTAAAGGGTTAAAATCGAGTGCAAATGGCCGGGAGCACAGCAGGCCACACGTCCGACACCCAGGGCTTACCGCCACCCACTGACTCACGCTCCCTGTGTTCTCGAGAGGCCGGCAGTGTAGCCAGTAGTGAGCATAGCTGGGAAAAATATACCGCTATATGCTAAACTCCCATGTTGGTGGCACCACTGCATGAGAACCACGAGTGCTACGTAGCTCGTTCTGGTCTCATTTTGAAGCTTTTAGCACCTAGTTTTTTGCTGAATACATTTCTTTTCATGCAGATACATGATTGATCATTCAGGAGGGCCTGAATATGCCCAAATTAGCCCAAAACACCCCGCTAGACAAGGGTTAAGATATACACGCTCCTGCTTTCTTTGCATAGTACCATGTACGCTTTATACCGGTACCCTACTCCAGCATAACCCATTTCTATTTTCTTATTGTGTGGAGTTGGAATTCCCTACCTCATTTCCATGAACATCACTTTATCATACAGGTAGGGAAGACTCCAATCGAGCGCAAGCAAGCGAGGCAAAAGTCTGAGTGTGTCAACTACAACAAGGCTCCGAGACAACGATCACCAGTGATATCCCTTATTTCCATCAGTTTGCCGAACCGACTCGCCACAGCAAGGAGGCATTGCAGGAACTACCATACCACCCCAACGAACCCGGGTCACTGAGACATCATATCTGAGAGCTCTATCCTTAGCAATTGTGATAGCTGACTAGTTAAGGCAAGCCAGTATACTATGGGGATTTACTTATATAACACGGCGGGTGCCCAACCCCGAAAAGGGTTGAAATAGGGGAGCTATCCCCCCGCCAAAGGCGGCTTTCTAGGGCCTTTCCTAGCTGATGCTGAGAGGATTGGGTTCTAGTCATGTGGTGATGGGCTGGTCTATCAGAGTGAGAGCTGAGCAATCTCTGCCATACCCATAGCTTACTCTGACTGTTCCTTTTACTTATATATTTTCTAGATCTCAAGTGACGGCGTCTCTAACGTGGATTGACCTCCCAATCTACCAAGATTGGAAGCCAAAGCGTCACATTTTTCCTTTGCCCCTCAACTTTCTCTTCATAATTGCTGAGGGACACAGGGCCCTGGGTGGGGCTTTGGTTTCCCGGGCGTTTCCGCGCCCTCCTCAGCTCCCCGCCATGGAGTGGCTTCGGTCACCCAGGCTTTATTGTGGTCGGCGGGGAGGGTTCTGTGGGGGCACTCGGTTATGGCCTTGGCCTTGCTCGGGGCCTTGGGGCTGTTCGGCCAGGCAGCTTGGGGAACAACAACAACAACAACAACTTATATAACACAAATACCATAATAACACCAAAAGATGGCTATTTATTAGTGGCCCCTTCATCATTGGCGATCTGCCTATTATATAATAGCTACCTTTCAAGCCCTTGCGTTAGCTGTTTGAAACACCCGCCGCAGAAAGAGAAGAGGAACCGGCGGAAGAACATTATACCGTGGATAGTAATAGACCAGAACATAGTGTTGACACAAATACTCGGGATATTTAGAGACAGGCTGTGTCAGGCCCACCGGGGGCTCCTAATGTTAACCCGGCAGGTACTAATCATGGTTAGGAAGTTACTATAGTGCAAGAAACTTGACCCTCCTCTGTACCTGATTTAAATTGGGTTGATTTTGAACAGACAGTACTTTCCAAGGCACAACAAACTCCAGAAAGTATGAAAGTGTTGGAGGAAGAGCAGGAGGAAGCTGACACGTTAGCCTCTGCTCAACCTCACCGTGGGGCTAGTGAGTCGGAAGGGGAATCTGTAACCTCTAGGGCAGAGGTGGCCAACCAGTCGATCGCGATAGACTGGTCGATCACGAACTCTTCCCAAGTCGATCACATGACTCAACAGCCTTAGTAAAATTAAATGATTTATCATACATAAGGTGACAACAAAAATAATGTTCAACTTAAATCATAATTATTGGCGTAATATTTTCAGATTAATTAAATGTTAATGGGATAATCTAGGATTCTAGGAATAGTTTCTCATGAAAACATCAGACCCATTCATAGTTATATAATGTGCGGCGCCCTTCCGTCTGTGATGAACCTGACGGGAAGCATTCAGGTCCGTCAGGATAGAGGTGCCGGCTAGATCGTTGCCAGGAAATTGATCAAAAAAAATTCGCCCGTAATAAGCTAAAACTAAACGAGTATATGTTTTTAAGACTGTTTTATTTATTTAAGAATACGGGAAAACGGGTCTATTAGTTAACTAGGCACTGATAGTTGAGACAATGTTGAGTATTTTCCAAATTAGAGATACCGGCAATCCTATCTGCCAACTGTACTTTCGAGTTTTGACTCTGCTCGGGCTGGTCCAGTCATCTGCTGTATTCGGAAGTGTGAGGAGTGTCTCTGGTATTAGAAAATACATTGATTGATATTAACCAGAATTAGTTGTTGTTGTTGTTCCTCAAGCTGCCTGGCCGAACAGCCCCAAGGCCCCGAATAAGGCCAAGGCCATAATAGAGCGCCCCCAAAGAACCAGAATTAGTTAAACTTGACAGTACTGAAGGGGAAGTATGATACTGACTTCCCACCAAAAAGTGAGTTAAGAACGAGGTAAGTTCATGAAATGAAATCACAGCTGACTGCAAAACAAAATCTTTTTACCGGAGCCAAATCAAAATCAAGGGTAGCAACCATTGCATCCTTCAGGGTGAGTAGGGTGATTGCAAAGCATTCAAAACCATTTCAAGATAGAGAAATATTCAAAGAGGCGTTTTTAGAAGCAGCAGAATCACTTTGAAAATAAAATAAAAAAATCTGAAATACTGTCTTCTATTAAGGATCTTTAGTTATCAAGAAACACTGTTATGAGGCGCTGTGAAAATATGACTGAGGAGCTTAGTGAACAGCTTGATAAAGACATGTGAGGGTGTGTACTTTTCATTACAATTTGATAGAGTCTACTGATGTGGTTGATACAGCACAGCTATGCATTTTCATTAGAATGGTGTTTAACCCTTGTCTAGCGGGGTGTTTTGGGCTCATTTGGGCATATTCAGGCCCTCCTGCATTATAAATCAAGCATCTGCATGAAAACAAATATATTTAGCAAAAAACTAGGCACTAAAAGTTTCAAAATGAGACCAGAACGAGCTACGTAGCACTTGTGGTTCTCTTGCAGTGGTGCCACGAACATGGAAGTTTAGCATATATCGGTATATTTTTCCCAGCTATGCTCACTACTGGCTACACTGCCAGCCTCTCGAGAACACAGGGAACATGAGTTAATGGGTGGCGGTAAGCCCTGGGAGTCGGCTGTCTGGCCCGCTGCTCTCCCGGCCATTTGCACTTGATTTTAACCCTTTAAAAGCCTTAGTAATGCTCTTAACTTGCTGCAAATTGGTGCACGACTTAAGTCGAGCGCCGCTCTTTAAGGGTTAAAGACATGAGAACCAAAGAGGAACTGCTGAAAATCTATCTATCTATCTATTGCCTGACGCCGTGATCCCCGAAGGGGTGGCCACGAACGAACCGCCCCCATGCACCTCTGTCCCCAGTCAGTCGACGCCCCTCCCCCCAACCAGCACCGCCTTCGTTCATGTACTTCCTCACTCCATCCTTCCACCTCTGATTCGGTCTACCTCTCCCTCTCTGTCCCTCCACCTCGCTCTCATACACCCTCTTAGTCATTCTCTCGCTTTCCATACGTTCCATATGGCCGAACCATCTCAAGTTGTTCCTTTTCACACTTTCCAGCACATCTACCTCCACACCACACCTCCTTCTTACTTCCTCATTAGTCTGTCTATCCCTCCATGTAACTCCGCACGCACTCCTTAAGTAATTAATTTCCACTGCTCTCACTCTTGGTCTGAGTCTCTCAACCAACGTCCATGCTTCGCTTCCGTAAGTCAGTGTCGGGATTACCACACTGTCATGCAAGGACTTCTTCACTTCCATACTGACCACCCTATTTCTTGTTACTGCTTTTAGCATTCCTACAACCCTCTTCCCCTGTTGTACCCTCTCCCGCACTTCTTCATCCATAGTCCCATCTTTACTCAACACTCAACTCAACTGCTGAAAATCCTACCATTAAAAGAAAAAACTAGGGGTGAAGATATATTTAAGACTTTCAGTGATTATGTTCAACGTACACAAATGCCTGTTAGTAAGCTCGTATCAATAACAACTGATGAGCACCTGCAATGACTGGCCAAATCAGTGGGTTCGTTGCTCTATGCAAGAGTGATGATAGGTTTCCTGATTTTTTTAGTTATCATTGTATTATTCATCAACAAGTACTTTGTGGTAAAATGTTGAACATGAAAGAAGTCATGGATATTTCATTCAAAGTTGTGAATTCAGTTCGAGCCAGAAGTCTTCAGAGACGGTTGTTTCGATCTCAACTAGAAATGCATGAAGCTGAGCACTGTGACCTTTTGTTACATACTGATGTCAGGTGGTTAAGTAGAGGTAAATTTCTTCAGAGATTTAGAGATCTGCTGCCAGAAATAAAAGTGTTTTTGGCCTCAAAAGACCAACCTTCTGATCGCATTCAGTTGGAAAACGAAGTGTGGCTGCTAGATTTAGCTTTTTTGGTTGACTTTACTGCTATGCTAAATGTACTAAACTTAGATCTGCAAGGGAAAGACAAATCTATAGTTGTTGTTGTTGTTCCCCAAGTTGCTTGGCCGAACAGCTCCAAGGCCCCGAGCCTTATAAGGCCATAACCGAGCGCCCCCACAGAACCCTCCCTGCCGACCACAATAAAGCCTGGGTGACCGAATCTATAGTTGACATGATTAGTGCTGTGACAGCTTTCAAGCAGAAACTAAAGCTGATGTCTTCACAGCTGCAGCAACATCAGCTACGAAACTTCAGAAATATGGTGTCTGAACTAGAAAAGCAAGGAAAAGACTGTGACCAGTTTGACAATGCTCGATATATTGATCAAGTGACAAACGTTGCTTCAGATTTTGACAGACGGTTGTTGTTGTTCCCTAAGCTGCCTGGCCGAACAGCCCCGAGTCCCTGAGAAAGGCCATGGCCACGATCGGGCTTTCCCACAGAGCTCTCATTGAGTGTAGATTGTGTTGTTGGCGTAAGTGGTTGTGTGAAATGCAGTCTTCTATGATGTGTTTAATGGTATGGGGTGCTGTGTTACATCCCGGGCAGGCGTCGACAACGGAGTCATCCAGTCTCTTCTGATAGCTCAGGAGAGCTGGATGGTGTCCGCATCTCAGCCTGGCCAGGTGGACTCTGTCTTCGCGAGGAAGGGAGGATTCGGAAGGATGGATTTCGGGAGGTCGTGCATGCAGCTGCGTGTTGTCTGTGAGTGAGTGGATGCATCGGTGAGAGATATGAGTATGGATGTGCTTTTGGAAGTTGGTTCGGGGTGGGCAGGGAGGGAGAGAGGACAATAATTGTGTGTGATACCGTGTGCTGGGTGTTGTTTTGATATTTCTTGGTGTCTGTGGGTGTGTTGCCATGTAGTTTAGTGGGTGGTCTTGGTTCGTGGAGGCTGCTGCCAGGAATTGAGTGCCTCTCATGTCCAGATGGTCTTTGACTTTGAGGATTTTGGTTTCTTGATGTAGGTGATCTGTGGGTGAAGTAGCTGTGCAGCCTGTAATGATCTTCAGGGCTTTGTTTTGAATAGTCTGCAAGGTCTTATGATGTGTTTCAGCTAGGTTAGAAGCCCAGGCTGGGCTTGCATATTCCATCACTGATCTTATGTATTGTTTATATACTGTGGTGGTAGTTTCTTTGTTGTGTCCAAATTTTGTGTGAGCAAGTGACCTGAGGGTGTTAAGTCTGGGTGTCAGTTTCTTTTTAATGTTTGTGGTGTGCTGTTTGAATGTCATATGAGTATCATATGTTACTCCTAGGATTTTGGGTGTGTGTGTATGTGTTAGGGGTGTGTTGTTTATGATGAGTTGAGGGATGTATTCGTGTTCTCCTGTCCAACTTGTGAGTAGGGTTGCGGTGGATTTGGCTGGGGCTAGATTAAGTCTGTTTGTAGTGCACCAGCCATGTAGTGTGTTAAGATAGGGTTGAAGGAGATCTGTTGCTCTTTTTGGGTCATGGTGTGTGCATGTGAGTGTTATGTCATCTGCATAGGAGGCTAAGTTTATTTGGGGCGTATTGGGTGTAGTTATATCGTGCACGTACAGATTGAAGAGTGCGGGCGATAGGACGGATCCTTGTGGGACTCCGTTTGGAAAGTTTCTGATTTTAGATGACTGACCGGCAAAAGATACGTGTGCACATCTGCCTGCTATGAAGTTGGCCAGCCACCTTTTTGTGTTGTTGTGCATGTTTGTGTTGTAGATTTTGTTTGTTAGGTTGTGGCGGGGATGGCATCGAAGGCTTTACTAATGTCGAGTGTGGCTAATAGTGATCTGTGTGGTGGTCTAGCTGAGTTGATGCCGTCGAAAACTCTTTGTGTAAGGTCTGTGAGAAGAGTGTTTGTGGAGTGCAGTGGCCTAAAGCCATGTTGTGTTGGAGCTAGGGGTAGGTCAGGTGTAATTAGTTGTAATACTAGGCATTCCATGACTTTGGAGGGGGAGCAAAGGAGTGTGATGGGGCGGTGCGAGGAGGGTAGCGTGGGGTCTTTGTTGGGTTTGGGGAATGTGATGATGATACCATGCTTCCAAATGTCTGGTATTGTGTTGTTGTTGTTGTTTTTCCCCAAGCTGCCTGGCCGAACAGCCCCAAGGCCCCGAGCAAGGCCAAGGCTATAACCGAGCGCCCCCACAGAACCCTCCTTGCCGACCACAATAAAGCCTGGGTGACTGAAGCCACTCCATGGCGGGGAGCTGAGGAGGGCGCTGAAACGCCCGGGAAACCATAGCCCCACCCAGGGCCCTGTGCCCCTCAGCAATTATGAAGAGAAAGTTGAAGGGCAAAGGAAAGATGTGACGCTTTGGCTTCCAATCTTGGTAGATTAGGAGGTCAATCCACTCAAGAGACGCCGTCACTTGAGATCTAGAAAATATTTAAGTAAAAGGAACAGTCAGAGTAAGCTATGGGTATGGCAGAGATCGCTCAGTTCTCACTCTGATAGACCAGCCCATCACCACATGATATTGTGGTATCATGTGATATCTGGTATTGTGTTGTGTGAATAGCTGTAGTTTGATATGTTAGTGAGTGCTTGTATGCCTTGTGGTCCTAGGTGTCTGAGGTGTATGTTGTTTATGTTGTCTCTGGTGATTGGTGAAGGGTGTATAGTCAGGGTCTGTGGGGAATTGTCTCTTACGTCGGATGACACGTCGGTCGTCTTTGTGAGGTTTTAGGTGGCTGACATGTGAAAAGTGATTGATGAGAGTGTTTGCTTGTTGTTTACATGAAGGAGTAGAGTCTGTTGTTGTGATTGTGTTGTGTTGCTGTTGGAAAGTGTGATGCTGTTTAGTGTTTTGTAGAGTTTTTTGGGGTTTGTTTTGTGATCAAGTGTTTGTAGGAAGGTATTCCAATTTAGTTTTTGTTGTTCTTGTATTTTGTTGTTAGTTTGGGTGTTGAGTGCTTGAATTTGTTGTGTGATGTCTTGTGTGTGGGGTGCTGGGGAGTGTTTCAGTATGTCGCATTGTCTGATGAGGTTTTGAATTTCTGGTGTGAAGTTGGGGTTGTGTCTTTTTCTGTTACCTCTTGGAATGTGTTTCTTAACAGCGTTTTGGATAGTTTTATTGAGTATGTGTACAGCATTGTTGATGTTAGTGATGGGTGTACTGTTTAGAGTTGTGAAGTGTTGTTCTGTCTCATTTGTGAATGCTTCCCAGTTAGCTCTTTTATAATTGGTGTATGTGTGTTTGTGGCTAGCTGGGGTGATTCTGGTTTTGGTGGTGATAATGATCGGGAGGTGGTCAGAGCCTAAGGTTCTGACCACCCTCCAGGATGTTGTGGGGGCGAGTTCTGGGGAGCAAAAGGTGATGTCTGGAGATGATGGGTTATAGAGGGCTTGGTGAGGAATATGGGTATGTTGATGGATGTCGTGACAGACGGTTTCAAGACATAGCAGCAATAGAACCTTTTGCAACACACATGTGTTTTCCATTTGGTAAAGACTCAAATGTTGAAGTAATTGCATCTACAATGGCATCACAATTTCACATGGATGTATCTGAAGTAGAAAATGAGCTTCTGAAACTTCAAAATGATATTCAGATCAAATCAATGGCAACAGGAGGAAGTTTCTGGAACCTTCTCGTTGAACAAAAATACCCCAATGTGAGAAAATGTGCCATGTACCTAACAACTTTTTTTGGATCAACTTAACTGTGTGAATCGACATTTTCACACATGAAACACATAAAATCCAAACACCGGTCAACAATGACAGATGACCACTTGGATGCTTGCTTAAGGCTAGCAATCTCCACCTACACTCCTAACTACAACAAGCTGGCTGACAATCTGCAATGTCAATCATCTCATTAGTAAAGGACAAATCATACACTTACATTAGTAAGTGTATGATTTGTCCTTTAAATATATTGATGATAATGGTTGAAAAATATGTGCAAAATTTTTCCTCTTTATTCATATATTAGGCTTATTAGCCAATAGGATGGGGGTATTTTGGGTACATATGAGTCGAGTAGATCGTATAAGGCTAACTGTGGAAGAAGTAGATCACATCAGGCAAAATGTTGGCCACCCCTGCTCTAGGGAATCTCAATACATTACTAAAGATGATTTAGATAGGATGTTAAGATGTTTGAATCTTTTGCACAGAGATACAAGATGCAGCCAGTGGTACCAGAAACTACATCATCCGTACCGGTTGCTCCTCCGCAAGGAGCTGTCCGTCGCTTGGCACCAGTGCAGATCCCTACTACTCCAAGGGGAGGTGTGGTGGAGTGGTCTTGCCACTGGATTGGGAATCCAATGGACCTGGGTTCAAATCCCGATATGTCAATGGGAAGATATTATTGGGATTGAATTTGTGCTGTACCTAGTATCAGTGCATTACCACAAAGCCCACCGAAATGCCAAAAAAATACCCTCATTGTTCCCTGATTAATAGCACTGTATGAATATTCCCATATTCAAAATATGCTACAGGGGGACAATGCCTAGTGAGTTCACTGCTCAATGGGTGGCATTCTGAGAGTGAGGGTCTGAGTCTGGAGGTTGAGACAGTGAAGCACTTGAACGAAGCAACTAGCGGCTTCAGAGATGGAGCTGCTTCGAGCCATGAATGGATGCTTCACATGTCTCACTCCCCAGACTGGAACGAGACCTCACGGGCTTCACCGTGTTGAGCGGTGGATTGTAAAGGCTCTCAGTCTATGCCTGAGTGGGAGTAGTTGGAATATAGAAAGAAAAAAAAAAAAATCAGCCTCAAGTAACTTGTTTATATGCTGTCCCCTTAACATCAACTTTAACCACGACTAATGTCCGTGTGATCACTGATGTAGTTCCTCCACCATTGGAAAGAGTCCCCGTAAAAAAAGAGCCCTATGCCCCTTTTGTATGGTCCGGACCTGTCATGGGTCACCGTAGTAGCTAAAAATCCCTCTAGTGCACAAGCAACAATTGCGGGTGAGCAACCGGTACCATGGGTGGATAATACAGATGAACAAAAATAGAAAATTACGAGCTAAAGACTCGGCAGGTCATATTGTGGATGTATCGGTTAAAGCAATACCTAATGTCTATGCTTACGATTACTTTGTGTTTTCTGCCACCCCGGCTCTTCCACCTGCATCCTCTGCACGCTTGTACGCAGACTGGACCAAGACCGATGAACTGAATGACTTGAAAGCGCTAGGTGCGCTCGCGCCGGAACTGGATACAATTCCGGTCAATGATCAATTCGGCAACCCAGTATTGCAGATGGGGCAGGTGGGACCAGGCCCGTGGGTGGAGTGGGAATCTGAGGCTCGGCAGTTTGCGTTTACTATAACGTCAAAATCGTCACACCAAATTCCCCAAGACACTCACTCATGGTTTTCTCTGCCAGTAATTAAAGCCGGAGGGGTACCACCTGCTATACTAAATTTTCTCTCAGCTCCTAAGTTGGCCTTATGTGAACTGCAGGAACCCTTTTCAGACCCACCTCCGGCGCAACTGGACAAAGACTAAAAGTTGCGTCAAAGGGCTTTGAGATTATTTTCCCAACTCCTGCTGAGCCGCCAGGTTGCTCAATCACTTATTAGGACCATAGAAGCTATTAATGACTCTGATAATAGAAAGGCCTTGGAGTTATCTAGACGGTTAACTCTCCAAAATTCTATACAGTCATTGGGCGACGTCAGAACAGCCTTGCTGGAGGCTGTCAGAGCACGTCAAAACCTTACAGAGTCTATCTGGTGAAAAAATTGCCCGAAGACCTGGGTCGCCGGGTAATTCTCTCGCCAGTATTAACGCCCTCCCTAGTTTGCCCCACCATTTGGCAGGCCGTCTTTAATCTAGTAGACGTTACCAGGACACATGCTTCCCCGGCACGGAAGGATCACAAATTCACTAAGCCTTATGCTAAAGCTAAGTCTAGACAGAAGGCTCAACCTAGTGGTTATCATAAATCCTTTCAGGGGTCCAGATCTCCTCCGGCACAGGGTAGCACTCAGTCCAAAGGTAAACAAGGTAAACCAACAGGTAAATGGAACAAACAACATTCCAAATACTACAAGTTAGGTCAGGGGTCAACAGCTGCCAAACCTAGCCATACATACATACATACATAACATTTTAAGACTGAGTGCTCCACACATACGTGAAGTTTCAGTCTCTTGTCCTAATGGCGGCGTTCCAGGCAACCCTGTTAAGGGCTGCTTCACTTGTCAAGTTCTTGCATTTGAGATCGGCATGTATAGTCCGATCCCAGGTCTTCCTCGGTCCACCCCTTGGTGCAGCTCCCTCCACAATCACAGACCTGCATTTTTTCACCCAATTTTGTTCATCCATTCTCTCCACATGTCCATACCATCCCAGTCTACTTGTACGCATCACCTTGCTAATACTCTTTATACCTAAACGTCTCCTCAGCTCAACATTTGTTATTCTATCCTGTAGCATGGCCCCACACATCCATCTCACCATTCTTATCTCATTACGTTCCATCCTCTACTTTAACGGCCCATGTTTCTGAGGCATATGTCATTGCACTTCTAACACATGAGGCATACACCTTTCCCTTCAGGGGGAGAGGCATTCTTTTCATGGTCAGGATTGGCAGCAGTTCTCTGAACTTCCCCCCCAGCCACATCTAATTCTAGCAACAGTGGCAGCCTCGGCCCCACCACTGGCAGAGATGGTATCTCCTAGGTAACAAAACTTGTTCACCAGCTCCAATGACTCATCAAGGTGTTGTGGTACCTGGACGACTGGCTAGTAGTGGCAGAATCAAAGAGTCAATGCAACAACCATGTCAATATACTTGAAATCCCTGGGGTTCAAGGTCAACTTGGCAAAGTCGAACCTTGTCCCAACAAGGGTAATTCAGTGGATAGGGCTGGTCTGGGACACAGCACATCTTACTCTCAGTCAGAGTGTGGACAACCGAAACAGATTTCGAAAGAAATTGTTTCGTTTTCTCCACAGCCTGACTACCACGAGAAGGACGTGGGAATCTCTGGTCGGCTCTCTCAACTGGATTCAACTTACTGTAAAGTTGGGCCGGTTGAAAGTAAAGAGATTAATCTTGGAAGGCAACAAACGTTTTTCGCTGCTGCCGGCGGGAAAGTCATGGCAAATTCCAACATTTATCCACAACTTACTATCGGTTTGGACGAGGCAGGAAACATTGCATTCAATCATGACATGGACTTCTCCACCTACAGTACAGTGTGGGTAGATACAGATGCATCATTGCGTCAAGGACAATAGGCTGGGGTTAAGAGTCGAACCTAGGCCACCAGGGTCAAGGTCTTTGGTCCCAGTCCGTAGATTTTCACATAAACGCGAAAGAGTTGGTGGTCCCCTTAATTTTCGTAGAGGCTCACGGTTACACTTTACAGGGAAAATCGATAGCCTTCAGAATGGACAACTTGAATGCGGTATCGTGCATTCAAAGGCATGGGTCAACGAGGTCTCGGACGTTGCTAGAATTGTCGGAAAAGATTTTTGTTCTAGCGGACAGCCTGAACATTCATCTTCACGCATCTTACTTCCCAGGCGTAGCCAACGTCTGGGCAGACGCTCTATCCCGGAGACAGAGCACAATAGTAAGATGGTCACTCAAGCAAAACATCTTCAACCAGATGATTGCAGAGCAGTACCGTCCACAAGTGGACTTGTTCGCGTCTGAGGGAAATCACAAGCTCCCTCTCTACCTAACCCGCCGAGGGAAAACCCAGGCACTTTCACGGAGGACTGGAACAGGTGGAGTTCCTTCTATCTGTTTCTGCCTCCAGACGCTTCACTCATGTGTCAAGTAGTTCACAAACTATGAGATTATCGGGGCACAGTCTCGATGATCGCGCCCCTGTGGCCGGCTCAGGTGTGGTACCACGAGTTGAAGACATGGTGCGAGAACCCAGTGTCACTCCCGATCTCGTACTTCCACTTAGAGACAATTGGACACCTTGAGACCTCGAGACGAGCGAGGTACGTGGAGAGTAAGAGGGTGGTGAAGAGAGTAGTGAAGGAAAGTAAGAGAAGAGTAGATGAGGAATTTGGAAGGAATCTGAGTGTAAAATGGAGGGAGAGTAAGAAACTGTTCTGGAAAGAAGTCAAGAAAGTTAGGGAAGGTAGCAAGGGAAACAGTAAGGGTGTGAAAGATAAGAATGGGAGAATGCTAGCCGAGAAGCAAGAGAGAGTCGAAAGATGGAGGGAGTACTTCAGTGAGTTGCTAAATGAAAGGAATGAAGAGCCAGCAAACATAGCTGGATATGGTATGGGAGGGAGAAGAAGAGAAGTAGTGGAGGAGGCGGTGGGGATCAGGAGGTCAGAAGTGTGGGAAGCCATGAAAAGAGTGAAGTTGGGGAAAGCACCAGGAACAGATGGAGTGTGTGGGGAAATGTTGAGGTATGGTGGTGAGATAGTGATAGAATGGGTATGGAAAATGTGCAAACTAGCATGGGAGAAGGGGAGTGCACCCGATGACTGGAAGACTGGCATAATAGTCCCCCTATATAAGGGCAAAGGGGAAAGAGGAGTGTGTGGTAACCACCGAGGAATATGTCTTCTAAGCGTAGTAGGGAAGGTATACAGTAGGGTAGTGATTGAGAGAGTGAGAGTGAGAACGGAGAAATGGATAGGCGACGAGCAGGGAGGTTTTAGGAAGGGAAGAGGATGTGTAGATCAGATTTTTACCCTGAATTGTGTTGTGGAGAAGTATCTGGAGAAGAAACAAAAGGTGTATGTTGCCTTTATGGACTTGGAGAAGGCCTATGACAGAGTGGATAGAGAAGGTTTGTGGAAAGTACTTAGAATATACGGAGTAGAGGGCAAGTTGCTGAAAGCAGTGAAGAGCATGTATGAGGGTGCAAAGGCGGCAGTACGTGTGGAGAGTGAGCAGAGCGAGTTCTTTGACCTGAATGTTGGTTTGAAACAGGGGTGTGTGATGTCCCCGTGGTTGTTTACTGTATATATGGATGGAGTTATGAAAGAAATACTATCAAGAGCAGTGGATGTTGGTGTATTGCTGAAAAGGGAGGGAATTGAGTGGAAGCTACCTATACTGCTGTTTGCAGATGATACAGTTCTGATGAGTGATAATGAATGGGAGTTGCAGGGTCTGGTAAATGAGTTTGGAACAGTGTGCGAAAAACGGAATTTGAAGGTAAATACGGGGAAGAGCAAGGTTATGGTCTTCGAAAGGGGTGAAGTCACAGAGTGTGAGGTGAAGCTGAACGGTCAGGCTATGGAGATCGTCAACTCTTTTAAGTATCTGGGCAGTGTGTTGAGTAAAGATGGGACTATGGATGAAGAGGTGCGGGAGAGGGTACAACAGGGGAAGAGGGTTGTAGGAACGCTAAAAGCAGTAACAAGAAATAGGGTGGTCAGTATGGAAGTGAAGAAGTCCTTGCATGACAGTGTGGTAATCCCGACACTGACTTACGGAAGCGAAGCATGGACGTTGGTTGAGAGACTCAGACCAAGAGTGAGAGCAGTGGAAATGAATTACTTAAGGAGTGCGTGCGGAGTTACATGGAGGGATAGACAGACTAATGAGGAAGTAAGAAGGAGGTGTGGTGTGGAGGTAGATGTGCTGGAAAGTGTGAAAAGGAACAACTTGAGATGGTTCGGCCATATGGAACGTATGGAAAGCGAGAGAATGACTAAGAGGGTGTACGAGAGCGAGGTGGAGGGACAGAGGGGGAGAGGTAGACCGAATATGAGGTGGAAGGATGGAGTGAGGAACTACATGAACGAAGGCGGTGCTGGTTGGGGGGAGGGGCGTCGACTGACTGGGGACAGAGGTGCATGGGGGCGGTTCGTTCGTGGCCACCCCTTCGGGGATCACGGCGTCAGGCAATAGATAGATAGATAGAGACCTCGCTGACTTTGCCTTTTGGACATTCAGAAGGCTAAATGGTTAACTCCTTATGGTGAGAGTGTAACAAATAAATGTATTAATCAGTACACAATATCCACTATAGTCTATTTTTTTCCAGCTGATGATAAATTGAATCCCTTAGTTGCTGATATTTCAATGCTTAATGGAACAATCTTAATACTACTATAGCTATGTGTCGTATTTATGCCATGTTTTCATAATTTAAAATATAATTCGCTCCAAAATCTACCTTATAGCTGAGTAACAAGGAGAGAAACATGGCCAATTACCCTCAGCTGGAAAAAAATAGACTATAGGCGTCAATATCAGTCCCATTGGAAAACCTTCACCACCTGGATAGTGGAAACAGCTCAAACAGAGGTATCTGTTGCTCTATTTTTCAATTACTTGGACTATCTATTTGAACAGAAGCAATTTTCAGTAACAACTTTGAAAAAACATTTGTCAGCAATTACAATCCCATTTAGTGATATAACGGGTCTATCTGTACCGCAGGCGGAGGAGAAGGCCTTCATGCGTGCATGCTTCAAGCTTCGCCCACCACCCTGTCAGCTCATGCCTACCTGGTCACTCGATATAGCTTTATCGTTACTGAATTCACCCAAATATAATCGCAATCCTGATTTTGATTTGATTCTCAAGAAAGCTGTATTTCTTATGGCTTTAGCTACAGGTAGCCGGGTGTCTGAGCTGGCGGCGATGAGCAACGAACCTAACTGAGGTTTCGGCGGCGTAATGTTGATGTGCAAATTGCGCCGTCACCCACTTTTGTTGCAAAGAACGAACATAGTGAACATGTGTTTTCGTCTTTTACAGTACCGGCGTTAAAGCGCGGTGATACACATCATATTCTATGCCCAGTACAATCTATGATTAAGTTGTTGAGAGTGTCTCGGCCTAAGCAACCGGGAGCTCTCTGAGTTTCGAGTACAGGTCAGTGCATCACAAAACGAAAGTTAGCAGCCCTAATAGTCAAGGTTATTAGAGAAAGTAATCCCGGTGTAGTGGCAAGAGCCCACAATATCAGGAAGTGGGCAGTTTCTTTGAGGTTTTTACATAACTTTTCCATTGATGATATTGCCAACACAAAATTATGGGCATCAAATCATACTTTTCTGATGCGCTACCTGTCGGTGGCCCTGGACCGACGAAAGCTCACCTGTTTGGCACTACGTCAATGGGTCTGAGGGCTCTATGTGCTGATTAGACTAAGTATTTTAGAGGGGGGGGGGGGGGGTGTAGTGTAAGGGAGTACTAAGACCCCTCAGCCCCTCCACCGGACAAGTGCTCCTCCAAATAATGTGATAAGTATACTGTGATATACTTAATATATATATATAATATAATATAATATGATATATTAATATAATTTAGGGTGCGTTTCCGCACCCTCCTCAGCTCCCTGCCATGGAGTGGCTTCGGTCACCCTGGCTTTATTGTGGTCGGCATGGAGGGTTCTGTGGGGGCGCTCGGTTATGGCCTTGGCCTTGCTCGGGGCCTTGGGGCTGTTCGGCCAGGCAGCTTGGGGAACAACAACAACAACAACTTAATATAATTTTAATTTTAAGCAAAACATTTCATTGGTAACTATGAAATACATGCAATACATTGTCCAAAGTACGAAGTACAGTAAACTTCCGTTAATCCGAAGGGCAGCGGACCGGCCCTCGTTCGGATTAGTGGATTTTTCGGATTATCGGACTTTACCCCTATGAACCTGTGTATTAATGGCCTGACGAAAACATTGAGGCATTAGGCCACCCAAATGACACAATGGTGCACACACACATATCATATGTTCATGAAATCACTTCAAAAGTTTACCATTGTAGCCTATTACCTACTTCAAAACATTCAGATTAATGGTCAAAGGAATCTGCTGATATAAACGTAACACCATATGTCCGCATCGTCTTCTTCTTCTTCTTCCGTCTACTAGCGAGTTTGTCTTGCTCTTGAAGATCAGATCAGATGTGGTTCGGGAAGTAATGCCTTAACAACGGCACTTCCCTGAGAGGTTCTTGTAATTTTCCTTTTGTGACGTGCTTTGTTATATTATATTGTATTGAAAGCACCCTTGTCTTGTTATCTTGAAAGCACCCTTGGGACGCTCCGATCACTGAACTATAAATAGTAGCGTATCGGAACGTCCAAAGGTGCGTTTTCAAGCTCAAGACTGAATGCGCTTGCTGAAAATGCGGTGCAAGCCAGTAGCGCATCGGAGCGTCGCAAGGATGCGTTCAAGAGCAAAACAAATTCTCTAGCAGACCATGTGGTGTTTACATTTATATCAGTAGCTTCCTTTGACCATTAATCTGAATGTTTTGAAGTAGGTAATAGGCTACAATGACAATGGTAAACTTTTAAAGTGAATTCATGAACATATGATATGTGTGTGCTCCATTATGTGTCATTTGAGTGGACTAATGCCTCAAAAAGGGGACTTTGGGACTTCTTGAAATTCGGACAATCGGGTGAATTCGGATTTGGCCTCAAATTGAAAAATTCGGACTATTGGGAGATTCGAATCATCGGTCGTCGGGTTAAAGGACTTTTACTGTAGTACAATATTAGGTTAAGGAAAAAGGATTTATGTCAGAGGTTTATTACATATCTTTATACCTTACCTGAATTCTGACAAATGTATGTCAGGAATGTATCTTTCTTATGTCCGAATCGGAGGTTCATGTACAAAGTAAAGTTTATAAGCAGAGTTTCTTCGAAGTATGTACTCTGCTTCTCTTTCCATTTTTATTATAGAACACTATATATATTGTGTGCATACAATAACTTTAAGATTGCTAATGTGTTGTTTGGTTTTCAACCTATTATTAGATTTATTAGTTGTTTTGGATATTAGCACGAATGTCCCCCTCCAATCTTGTGATATCAGGCAGATCGTCAATAATGAAGGGGCCACTAATAAATTATAGGTTTGATCCCCAGAGGGGAGAAGAGAAAACCTAATACAGTCAGGTTTCGATATACACGGTTAATTTGTACCGTGTTTTAGAAATAACAGGCCTTATGGGAATTAATTAATTCGTTCCAGCCACTTTCCCAAACTCCGACTTTTTACCCTTTCTGCCTTGGGCGGGTGCCCAACCCCGAAAGGAGTTGAAATAGGGGAGCTATCCCCCTGCCAAAGGTGGCTTTCTAGGGCCTTTCCTAGCTGATGCTGAGAGGATTGGGTTCTAGTCATGTGGTGATGGGCTGGTCTATCAGAGTGAGAACTGAGCGATCTCTGCCATACCCATAGCTTACTCTGACTGTTCCTTTATGGTGATGGGCTGGTCTATCAGAGTGAGAACTGAGCGATCTCTGCCATACCCATAGCTTACTCTGACTGTTCCTTTTACTTATATATCTTCTAGATCTCAAGTGACGGCGTCTTTTCCGTGGATTGACCTCCCTACTGCCAACCTAGAAGTTGGCAGATTGGGAGCCAAAGCGTCACATTTTTCCCTTACCCCTCAACTTTCCCTTCATTATTGCTGAGGGGCACAGGGCCTTGGGTGGGGCTTTGGTTTCCCGGGCATTTCCGCACCTTCCTCAGCTCCCTGCCTTGGAGTGGCTTCGGTCACCCGGGCTTTGTTAGTGGTAAGCAGGGAGGATTTTGTGGGGGCGCTCGTTTATCGCCTTGGCCTTGCTCGAGACCTTGGGGCTGTTCGGCCAGACAGCCTGGGGAACAACAACAATAACAACAACAACATTATACCACCATCATCATACAGGACACAAAATCTAATATATTAAGCATCAATAAGATATGTTTTGGACCTGTTACTGACCTATTAGTCATGGAAAATGGCAAACTGGAAAAAGTTCACAACCAACAAGTCCTGATAGTAAAGACAAAACCTGATGCCCAGCCCGTTACTGTCCCTCCTAATCCCGACCTTATTAATGAGTCTCTTGCCTCCATACCAGTGGACAGCTGCACCACTAGGGACTCTGGTACCCTAGTGGTAAAGCTCCCATCCGAGGAAGCAAAGGCTCAAGCAAGCAATACGCTCTATTCCCGTCTTGGCACCGACAGTGACAATTGTGTCACAGAGCCTAAGAAAACGCTTCCCGAGATAACCTTGACTGGTATCCCTGTTACGCTTGATGATGAGGACATTATCCCAAGCATTCTGAGTAAAAAACTCCAAATCAAATATCTGTCGGACAAGAACCATACCCTTCAATTAATATTCACAAGGAACAAAGGAAGCAACAAGATGTCTGTATTAAAAATCTCCCCGGAGATACGTTATACCATTGTCCATGAACATAATTGTGTCTATGTTGGGCTCATGGGCCACCCAGTGTCATCACTGCCAAGGCTTTGGGCACTACAAAGACAATTGCAACAAGAAACTTGCTGAACCTAAGTGCGTTTTTTGTGCCGGTGGCCATAGTTCTAAGGACTGTACAAATAAACACTCGCCTAACTGAGTAAATTGTTCTTCCTCAAAACTTGGATAGGCTGGTTCCGGTCCTCCACTCTTGGCCGAGTCACTCGCTCACTTTGCACCTAACAGGCACTGCCCGATTATGATTTCTCAGCGTAAGAAATGAATTGAAAAGACGAACTTCACCGATTCAAAGAACTCCTAACACCTCCTCGGAAGCAGTTAAGAGTGGGTTTGCTAAACATTCGTTCCCTTCATAACAAGATGGATCATATAGTTGAAACTTTAAGTGAATTTGAGCTTGATGTCTTGTGCCTGACAGACTTGGTTGTGTGAACCCGACATCCAGATTATTCGCAGTGCTTTACCCAAATCATACTCCATAATTAGCACGCCTAGACCTTCTGCAGACCACCCTGGTGGAGGCGTAGCGCTTATTTATTCTCTCGCGATCCCAAGTATTTCTCGCTCAGACTACGTTCCTGTCCCATCTTCTTTTGAACTCCTGGAAGTAGTAATTAACCATCGTCAGCAAACCTTTAGAATTGCAACTATCTATCGACCAGGTCATCGAGGTACGGATAGAAACTTCATGGATGAGTTTGGTCAGTTTTTGGAGGCATTTGCTAGTAAGACTGGTGGGTTGCTGATCTGTGGTGACTTAAATTATTGGATTGATAATCCATCTTTGAAGCCCTTTTCTTCTGAATTTCTTGAATTGATCGTTCATAATAATTTTGTCAACCATGTGTCCCACTCAAGTCATATTTGTGGGCACATTCTTGATTTGGTTTTATCTCCAGTTGGTTGCAATCGTGTGTCGGGCATTGAAGTTGATCCGATAGATCCTACAGTCTCTGACCATGCTTTAATTACTTTGTATATCAGCATATCCAAAGTCTCTTCCTATAAAAAGGAAATTAGGTTAGGTTCAGAAATTACAAAAATATTGATCAAGAGCAAATTTGACATGAAATTGGCCAGTCTCTAAATGCCATCAGCTGCTCTGTTCTTTTCATCCGATGAACTAACTGAGATTCATAACAGGGTACAGTATAATCCCTTATATCCGAAAATCACGAATCTCAGGACATTTCGGAAATACGAATATTTCGGATATTCGAAAATTAGGCCTATTTTTATTTTTTTTACTAGGCCTAGCCTAGGCCTATTTATTTATTAGGAATTAGGCCTCTAGGCTTCTAGGATGCCTAGGAAGTCCAAAGTTTAACTAACCATTAAATGTTTACTAACATAGAAGAGCATGGCAGGCAAGCTAAACAAATCTCTAGTAGGCCTAGCCTACATTAAATAATCAATGAATATACACAAAATAAAGTGTTTAACTCACCATTGAAGATTGATGCAGAGGTAGTGCTGTAATCCAGGGTGATGCAGAGGTAGGCTGTAATCCAGGGTGATGCAGAGGTAGTGCTGTAATCCAGGGTTTTGCCATTTCCAAACCACCAACAGAGGTAGGCATGTTGGTTCGTTTTTTTTTCAGTGGTTTCCCCAGTAGGCCTATTCCACTATCCATATCAGCAAATGGTTTTTGTCATCCACTTTCACTAGCCAGCCATCACTAAAGCCACACTCTTCTTTTATGCCCATCTTTTCATGATAATCTCTTGCTTTTTCAATGATTATTGGACCACTCGTAGGGCATCCTTCGGCTCGCTTTACCAAAAACCACTCGTAAACACTTTGTCAAGCTCCACAAATTTGGCTTCTCGTATTGTATGCCGCTTCTCCAAGGTCTTCTTAACGTCGGAATTGGCCACAAAGCTCAGCAACTTGTCCTTTTGTTTCCTTATATCATAAAGCGTTGTAGAACCGCAATTATACAGGCGCATCAATGTCGTCCTACTGGTTCCCGCATCCATCTTGTGACATATTTCTATCTTCTGTTTAATGGTGAGTACAACCCTTTTCCTCTTGTTTGAAGATCCTGTCGACATCTTGAGTATACTAGGCGTTGATTTAGATGATTTCGGAGGCACCATAGCGTAGATGATAGGCGATTCACAGCGATAAACACGGAGCGTCACGAGCAAATTTTACGGACAATGGTGAGATACAATGACGCCGAAACAACACAGGGAGGCGGGAGGCTGCGCGGTGCGACACCTTGCGGTTGGGCCGTAAAATTGCCGCCCCACACGAACGGGAGAGCGGTCTGTTTGAAATTACGGTTGGATCCCGAATTTCTACGGTTATTAGAGTTTAGGAAAATAGGATGATTATGTACGGTTGACTGAGATTTTCGGTAGTACGAAATACGGTTATAAGGGATTATACTGTACTTCAATCTGTCTTTGATCATCATGGCCCGGAGATTGTGAAGACAATTATTGTGCGTGATGATTCACCTTGGTACGGCCCACCAGTTAACTCTCTCCGCAGACAACGTAGGAGAGCAGAACGAAAGTGGCATTTGCAACGAACGGAGGAAACTCGACTGGAATATATATCGGCAAGAAAAGATGTACTGTACAGTGGTTCCTCGCGTTTAGCGGATTTCAGCTTGGCGAAACACAGTATTGGCGATAGGTTGGATATGGTACCAGAATCCGAATTTGGCGCTTCAAATACACTTTTGGCGAGAATGCTGACGTCACAGAATGGCGTCGGCCCAGAATGCGCCGCCCGCAAGCTAGTCTCACCAGGCCTAACTCTAAATAATTCATGGTAAATAAAATCTGTTATCTATTATCTATTGTCTTTTCTATTGCTGTTAATGTTTCATGTAGGCTACAGTAGACCGCCGTATTGAGAGTTACTCTTAGGCCGAGGCTAGGCTATAGATAGGCTTAGGCCTACTCACAAAACCCTAACTGAGCTGCTTGGATAGCGAGAATATCCCAGGTATATTTTATAAACGTATATTAACAGAGTAATCTTGACCAAACCGATTTAGAACCTCATATCTCTTGTGTTTTGCTTTGTTTATTGTGCCGAACAGTCTGCGACACACAAACACATACGCGCGCATCAGCTGACTCAGGGGCCCAATCGATAAATATAATTAATCAAAGAAGTGACCACGGATCCAAAACCAATTTCATTATTTTGCTCAATCGAAAAGCAGTTGGTATAGAAAATTCTAGTCTTAACCATTCACAAGGTAAAAGTGATTTATGCCTCCTGATATATATTTAAGCCAGCAAACATAGCTGGATATGGTATGGGAGGGAGAAGAAGAGAAGTAGTGGAGGAGGAGGTGGGGATCAGGAGGTCAGAAGTGTGGGAAGCCATGAAAAGAGTGAAGTTGGGGAAAGCACCAGGAACAGATGGAGTGTGTGGGGAAATGTTGAGGTATGGTGGTGAGATAGTGATAGAATGGGTATGGAAAATGTGCAAACTAGCATGGGAGAAGGGGAGTGCACCCGATGACTGGAAGACTGGCATAATAGTCCCCCTATATAAGGGCAAAGGGGAAAGAGGAGTGTGTGGTAACCACCGAGGAATATGTCTTCTAAGCGTAGTAGGGAAGGTATACAGTAGGGTAGTGATTGAGAGAGTGAGAGTGAGAACGGAGAAATGGATAGGCGACGAGCAGGGAGGTTTTAGGAAGGGAAGAGGATGTGTAGATCAGATTTTTACCCTGAATTGTGTTGTGGAGAAGTATCTGGAGAAGAAACAAAAGGTGTATGTTGCCTTTATGGACTTGGAGAAGGCCTATGACAGAGTGGATAGAGAAGGTTTGTGGAAAGTACTTAGAATATACGGAGTAGAGGGCAAGTTGCTGAAAGCAGTGAAGAGCATGTATGAGGGTGCAAAGGCGGCAGTACGTGTGGAGAGTGAGCAGAGCGAGTTCTTTGACCTGAATGTTGGTTTGAAACAGGGGTGTGTGATGTCCCCGTGGTTGTTTACTGTATATATGGATGGAGTCATGAAAGAAATACTATCAAGAGCAGTGAATGTTGGTGTATCGCTGAAAAGGGAGGGAATTGAGTGGAAGCTACCTATACTGCTGTTTGCGGATGATACAGTTCTGATGAGTGATAATGAATGGGAGTTGCAGGGTCTGGTAAATGAGTTTGGAACAGTGTGCGAAAAACGGAATTTGAAGGTAAATACGGGGAAGAGCAAGGTTATGGTCTTCGAAATGGGTGAAGTCACAGAGTGTGAGGTGAAGCTGAACGGTCAGGCTATGGAGATCGTCAACTCTTTTAAGTATCTGGGCAGTGTGTTGAGTAAAGATGGGACTATGGATGAAGAGGTGCGGGAGAGGGTACAACAGGGGAAGAGGGTTGTAGGAACGCTAAAAGCAGTAACAAGAAATAGGGTGGTCAGTATGGAAGTGAAGAAGTCCTTGCATGACAGTGTGGTAATCCCGACACTGACTTACGGAAGCGAAGCATGGACGTTGGTTGAGAGACTCAGACCAAGAGTGAGAGCAGTGGAAATGAATTACTTAAGGAGTGCGTGCGGAGTTACATGGAGGGATAGACAGACTAATGAGGAAGTAAGAAGGAGGTGTGGTGTGGAGGTAGATGTGCTGGAAAGTGTGAAAAGGAACAACTTGAGATGGTTCGGCCATATGGAACGTATGGAAAGCGAGAGAATGACTAAGAGGGTGTACGAGAGCGAGGTGGAGGGACAGAGGGGGAGAGGTAGACCGAATATGAGGTGGAAGGATGGAGTGAGGAACTACATGAACGAAGGCGGTGCTGGTTGGGGGGAGGGGCGTCGACTGACTGGGGACAGAGGTGCATGGGGGCGGTTCGTTCGTGGCCACCCCTTCGGGGATCACGGCGTCAGGCAATAGATAGATAGATAGATGCCTCCTGATATATATTTAAGCTAGGTTAGACCATTTCTTGGTCTGGCTAGCTAGTGACTTAGCAACTTGTTGCTAAGGTTATGTGGTTATTCCTTATCAATAAGACTATTCACAAGATAACAATGAATTCTGCTGCCTGATATACATCTAACCTAGGTTAGGTCAATTCTTTGTGGAGATATATAGGCTAGGCCTATGTCTTCTAGTAAAAACAGAGTAAGCAGACGGCGCCGAGTGTGTCGGCGATCGACGATGCGCATGGCGGGCGGTTTGAAAAGGCCCAAAAGGGTGAACTCGGGCCTTGTCAAAGACTAATGGATAATTTTCCCATTTAAAGTACTATTCGCGTTTGGCGAAATTCACTTTTGGCGATGGTTTGGCTAGACTAATGAATTCGCTAAATGAGAGGGACCACTGTAGTCTGTGCAGTGAAAGCTGAAAAGTCTAACTATTATCAAAACAGAGTCGATTCCTGTGCCAATGATCAAAAGAAGCTTGCTGAGGTTGTAAATGGTTTATTGGGTCGGAAGAACATTGCTCCCTGTCTTGCCTCCGTGCCAAGCGCTCGACTGGCCTCTGATGTTTTTCATTTTTCACGACTAAGATAACACGCATTAGAAATTAGTTAGATAATACATTGATCAATGACAAGTTTTCGGTGGATTTCCAACCTCCACATGTAATTAATCGTATCTCTTCATCATTCCATCCAGTGGACACAAGTAAAATTATTAGTTATGTCAGAGACATGAATAAAACTTTCTGCAAGGTTGATCCTATTAATGTATCCAAGATGTCATTTGTCTAACTGCATGTCGCAGATTTCATCTGTAAAATTGTAAACAGATGTTTCATGGAGGGTAACTTAGTTCAATCTGAGAAACAAGCTCTATTGGTGCCTCTTCTAAAGAAACCTGGAATTGAAGCTGGGGATATGTTAAATTACCGACCTGTTTAAACTTGTCATTTCTTTCAAAAATAATTGAGCGGGCCATACTTGATCAATTGTTACCATTGCTTGAACAGAACAAAGCTGTTCCTCTTGCTCAGTCTGCATATAGGAAATACCATTCAACTGAGACCTCTTTATGTAAGATTCAGAATGACTTGGTGGAGAACACATGCAACGGGAAGGCGTCTCTCTTGGTGTTGTTGGATCTTTCTGTGGCCTTCGATACAGTGGACCATTACCTACTGTTAAAAGATCTGCACTCTTACGGTGTTCGTGAAAGAGCACTCTTGCTCCTCAAATCATATTTATCAGATAGATTTCAGCGTGTGGTGATTGGCCATACCATCTCTGACCAAGCCCCCCTGTTGTTTGGAGTAACTCAGGGATCGGTTCTGGGACCGATCCTCTTTATAGTTTACACTAGCAGCTTGGCATCCTTGCTAGATGCTCATGGTGTTGCCTATCACTTTTATGCTGATGACACTCAGTTGTATGTAAGGATAGAAAACAATAATGATACTAAGACCAAAATGGAATCTTTATTGTCTGACATTAAGATCTTGATGGCAAAGCGGTAACTCAAACTGAATGAGAACAAAACAGAGATCATTATCATTCATGGAAATAGAAGGGGAAATGATGTTGAAAATGTAATGACTCTGGATATAGGAGGTTCTCAACTTCACCCAGTAAGCTCAGTGCGAAACCTTGGAGTATACTTTAACTCTAAATTGAACTATGAGAATCACATCAATCGGGTCATCAAAATTTGTAATCTCCAAATCAGAAACTTGTATTCAGTGAGACGGTTTCTTAACAAGCGCTGTCTTGTAACATTGGTTCACTCAATTGTCCTATCACGTGTGGTTTATTGTAATGCCTTATTGGTTGGCCTTCCTAATTACTTGCTACAAAAAGTTCAGTCCATACTAAATAGAACAGCCAGGCTCATATTTGATCTACCTCCAAGAACCCCCACTTCTTCATATTTGAAAGAGCTGCACTGGTTGCCAGTTAAAGCTAGGATAGAGTTTAAGTTGTGTCATGACTTTTAAGGCACTTATGTTTGGCGAACCTAAGTATCTTGCTGACCTCTTGAGACGCCCTTTGGCACGTGCTGGTGCGATCCTGAGAAGCAGTGATGATGTGCTGCGTCTTGATGAACCGGTAGCTATCCAGCAGTCCTCTTTCTCTGATCGGTCCTTTTCGTTCGTGGCTCCTAGGTTATATATTGAATTGCCTTTATCAATTAGACAGCTGAACTCCATAGACTCTTTCAAAAAACATTTGAAAACCTTTCTCTGCTGTAGGAGTTATGATCTTGCAAGTGGCACAGTGACAGGTCGTTACAGACTAACTGCTGCCATGTTAAATAGTTGTTGTTGCTTGAACTACAGGTGAACTGCACCACACTTCTCTTGATTGTGGTGCAATGTGTTACGAGCGCTAGTGAATTCCTCTGGAAGAACTGGCACTTGCGAGAAATAAAAGACCAGATTATTATTATTATTATTTGTGTGGATGTATTTGTTGACGTTTGGTAGATATCCCCGCCGCTGCACTCCCCATCCCCACCCCCAGGGTCAGGGAGTCAAATGAAAGCAGTCTTTTATTTCTAATCTTTATTATGGAATTTTCAAAGATAAAATTGTGGTTTACACTTCAAATTATGCCTTTGGAAGTGATAATATGGTTATTCCTTTTCATATGCATAAATTATAATTTAACACTTGCAAAACAAACAAACCAATACATGGACGACACTTTTGGAAAATATAATTTAAAAATAATAGAACACAAGACCACCACATAGGGTGTACATCACTACATGAGCAAGTTAATCTGTTTTCAAAGCAAATTAATTGCATAATAAATAAATAAATGATTCATTCAAATCTTATAGCCTAGCCTAATAAAAAAAAATTGGTTTGACACCTTGCGAGTCCCCCGGCCCCAACCCCGTCACTGTGATGAAGTTGATGGGCCTTGTGCAACAGCTCGTACATCGGCCCCTCCAGGTCCCCCAGCATGTTCATCGTCCTCATCGAAACCAGAGAACACAGAAATATTGTCCATCATAATCAGACTGGTTGTCACTGTCGGAGGCGGCCTCAGCTCGTTGTTATTGTTTTTGTTGTTGGCGACGCCGAAAGAAATCCGTTATTTTCGCTTGCTTGTCGGGAATTCATTCTATCATTATACATTTTCTGATAATGGTTGAGGGCACTAGCAACCGACGAATGGTGAGATGGATGTGTGGGGCCAGGCTACAGGATAGAATAACAAATGTTGAGCTAAGGAGACATTTAGGTATAAAGAGTATTAGCAAGGTGATGCGTACAAGTTGTTGTTGTTGTTGTTCCCTAAGCTGCCTGGCCGAACAGCCCCGAGTCCCTGAGAAAGGCCATGGCCACGATCGGGCTTTCCCACAGAGTTCTCATTGAGTGTAGATTGTGTTGTTGGCGTAAGTGGTTGTGTGAAATGCAGTCTTCTATGATATGTTTAATGGTATGGGGTGCTGTGTTACATCCCGGGCAGGCGTCGACAACGGAGTCATCCAGTCTCTTCTGATAGCTCAGGAGAGCTGGATGGTGTCCGCATCTCAGCCTGGCCAGGTGGACTCTGTCTTCGCGAGGAAGGGAGGATTCGGAAGGATGGATTTCGGGAGGTCATGCATGCAGCTGGGTGTTGTCTGTGAGTGAGTGGATGGATCGGTGAGAGATATGAGTATGGATGTGCTTCTGGAAGTTGGTTCGGGGTGGGCAGGGAGGGAGAGAGGACAATAATTGTGTGTGATACCGTGTGCTGGGTGTTGTTTTGATATTTCTTGGTGTCTGTGGGTGTGTTGCCATGTAGTTTAGTGGGTGGTCTTGGTTCGTGGAGGCTGCTGCCAGGAATTGAGTGCCTCTCATGTCCAGATGGTCTTTGACTTTGAGGATTTTGGTTTCTTGATGTAGGTGATCTGTGGGTGAAGTAGCTGTGCAGCCTGTAATGATCTTCGTACAAGTAGACTGGGATGGTATGGACATGTGGAGAGAATAGA
This sequence comes from Paralithodes platypus, assembly GCA_032716605.1. Lineage (NCBI taxonomy): Eukaryota > Metazoa > Arthropoda > Malacostraca > Decapoda > Lithodidae > Paralithodes > Paralithodes platypus. The sequence goes on from CM064531.1 coordinate 3,480,072, forward strand.
TGACAAAAATTGGGTGAAAAATGCAGGTCTGTGATTGTGGAGGGAGCTGCACCAAGGGCACCGAGGAAGACCTGGGATCGGACTATACGTGCCGATCTCAAATCCAAGAACTTGACAAGTGAAGCAGCCCTTAACAGGGTTGCCTGGAACGCCGCCATTAGGACAAGAGACTGAAACTGCACGTATGTGTGGAACACTCAGTCTTAAAATTTTGTGTATGTATGCTGCACTTTGATCTGCCCTTTCTCGGTTAGGGTCATCGTTTACGAGGAGGTGGGTGGCAGTGTCTATAATTTCTATGATCTTGCGAAGTGAATTGGTAGGTGGTTCATCAATTGGGTCATCATCTTGTCTCTGGTCATTTATATCTTCGTCTTGGTCCTGGAGGTTTTGTAGTTCTTCATCTAAGTCTAGTTCAGGGTGGGGTACAATTAGTTCTCTCATGTCATTTTCGTTAACATCTTGAAAGCCTGCAACTTGCCTTGCCACATCCACTGCCTCGTCGACTGACTGGGGTACACCTGGCACGTCAAGTTTATGGCCCGGCAATCCCTCCAAGATATTACGCCAGGCGTGATGAATGGTTATTTATTAGTGGTCCCTCCATCATTGACGATTATGCCTATTACATAAGGCTACCTCTTCAAACGCTCATAAGCGTAGTTTGAATCTACCGCCGCAGAGCTCAGAGGAACCTTCATCATAAGCACACGCAAAATCACTCATAGTTCGTCTTTATGATTGGGTTCTCACTACGAAAAAACTTTGTAACAAATAAAAAATAAAAATAAAATAAGAATAACTATTCATAAGCTTTCCATATTCCGTGGATGTACTTCTGTGGATTCTTGGACAAGACGCTGCCTAGCGCATTTTTCCGCCTTCCTTGCTCTGCGTTCACCCCACCCGGACGTGTTCCCCACGTTGCTCCGCTTTGATTCCGCATTCTTGCGTCCCTAGTGAGTTTTTTCTCATTTGTTTACTCTGGGATGTCTTGATTAAGGTTAGGATTAGCTTAGCAGGTGGGTGGTTTTCTCGCGGAACAAGTGTATTTTGGGTTGTTTTTGTTGGGGCGTCTATTTCGGACGGACCCTCGTGGCCGAGTTGAGGACGCTCTGAAACTGTTTTTCGTGTTTAGCCATCTTTAGTCCTAGCTTGTTAGGAGGCTTTAACTATGCGATGTCGGGCTTCTAGCTATCTTTCAGATGGAGTAGCCTATTTTGTTTTTTACTGACGTTCCTGGTGTTTTTTCTTCACGTAGTAGAGTTCTTTCTGGGTCCCGAGTCAGTGTTACCCTTACCCGGGATTTTTCTACGATGTTGATGTGGCGGCTGTTCCAGTTTTGGTGGGATGGAGTGCTTTTCGATTGTGTTTCGACGTCATTAAGTGTTTATTCCGTTTTCACTGGGCCTAGCCAGCCACTCTTAGTTTTTTTCACATATGCAAGTGTTTTCATTGTTTATTACGATAAACAAATTATTCATGTGTCATGTGTGTCCTGGATTAGTTGTGATTGGCTGATCCAGGAGCTTCGGACTGTGGGTCTGATTATGTTTATCAGATTGCGTTCTGATTGGTGTGGGTTGCCTTTCCGGCGGTTTTTCTCGATTGCTCCGAGAAAGCCGTTTTGTTTACCGGGTTTTAGTCAAGTTGGTTAAAATCGGTAGTTACCCCGGCGAGTTTGGTAGCTTGAGGGCTCATCAGAAACTGCGTTCTCTGTGGTCGAGCCTGTGATCAGGCTTCCTGTGTTTTTCCCGGCAAGGTGGGCTCCACACATTTATCTAGGTGATAATACTGACACCTGTTGGATATGGTTTTCTCGGCTTTTCAAAGCCATTGAAACAATGCTGTTTGTTTGATTGGTCTTTCCCTCCCGGCGACCTTTTTACAAAGAGGTCTGGGGCAGGTACAATTGGTTTGACATTTAATATAAAACCCGGCGGTTGTACCTTCGGGTGGTTATATTAACGGATTTGCAATTCGCTATGGTTTGCCAAACAATTGATTGATACAATAGGGTATCACGGCCTTCAAGACGGCGATCTATGAGGGCTTCTGGGAGAAGTCGGATTAGAGATTAAGATAGGCTTAGACTTTTTATTGGGTAAAAAGATGCCTGAATCTTACTTAGTGTTTCAAGTGTAAAGGGATACTTGAAAGACTTCATCATTAATAAAGATATGCTTAATCTTTATGAAGATTCAGAAGATCTGCTTAAATCTTTTGGACAGGTAAAGATATGCTGAAATCTTTAATATGAAACTAAAGGAAAACGAAAAGTAGTGGTTGAGGGCTACGGTTCGTTGACCAGCGGTTTTGTGACACATGTTTTTGAAACATTTTGGGGTAACCTTATGAGCATTAATTCCTGGAAATTTTATCTTTCCAGGGCGGAGTACAGGCGTGGCGCCAGATGACCAGGTAGATCCCGGGGGTGGGGTAGATTTCCACCAGTCTCTGTTATGTCGGCACTAGAACCTCTCATTGCTTTATGTTCAACGCCGTTATGCTCAGGTATCCCTATTTTTGCACACAAGCTTTGCATTAAATGTGTTAAATGCCTCGATCGGTCACGGGGGACAAAGAATTGCACTATTTGTAACCTCTTAAGTGTTAAAGTTTTAATTCAAAAGGATAATACTGCGGCTGTGGCTTTGCAAGAAGTGAAACAACTTCTCGCTACTTATTCAACGAATGTAGCACATACAGCATTGCAATGTGATAACCTTGAGCTTTGGGAGCTTTTAATTATCAAACATGCCCCCCCTAAGTGTAAGATACGTGCACGTAAGACCTCAGAGACTGGGCGGGGACAGGTTACCACACCCTCCCCCGGCAAATCTAAAAGGCCTCGCTCACCGTCACCCTCGGTAACGGCGACGAGGCCCAAATCAAGGTCAGCCTCTACCCCCACCAAGTCTAACGTCCAATCTGACAGGTCGGGGGTGGAGTCAGAGAATGTGGTGGAGGATGCCCCGGCGGACATTTCATCACCTGATAGTCATGCTTTTTCTACCAGGTCACGTGTGTCAGCCTCAGATTTAGAAGTATCTTACAGAAACTATAAACCTCTAGGGTGCTCGGGTGAGGGCTCCCAATTGGAGAATATACCAAGCTCGCAAGCGAGTAACAGCCACAGCCAAGGTGTATGGCAATACTCACAGCCCTGGCAGGACAGAACTCATCCTTTTGTAACTCAAGTAGTGGCTGACGTCCACCGGGATGCCGATGTACCATCTTCTATCCCAGATTTAACATGGCGGCATGTGGAGGTCCCGGCTTCGGCGGGATCTTCCCATGATAGGCCAGACTTAAGGGATGAAGAACAGCATTCTCTGGTCTCAGAGATGGAAGTTGAAGAGTCAGGTCACCATCTAGACGACTCTCAGGGTACTGTCGAATCTCCACGGAGTTCGTCATCTGCTAGGTATGTAACTACAGAAGGGATTGATGGATTACTATTAAATGCACTTAATAAGTTCTTTGGCCCTACGCCGGAAACTCCTACAGTTGGTATGGGAGCTCCCGCGACGTCGACGAATGTGCGACCTCTGGCTACATCCAATGCTTTAGCTAAAATACCTAACCCTTCTCTTGTGTCAGATCCAATTTCCAATGTGCCAGGCACAGCAGCTCTCACTACTTCCAATGTGCGAGTCATATCAGACATAACTCCCCCCCCCTTTAGACAAGGCACCAGTCAAAAAAGGAGCTATGCCTCTTTTATACGGGCCTGATGAGTCATGGGTAGCAATGTTACCAACTAAGCCAGAGGCAGCACAAGCTACTATTTCGGGGGAGCTCCCTGTACCACATGAGTGGGTAATCCAAGGCAATAAGTCTAGAAAACTCAGAGCATTGGATAGTCAAGGAAATGTTTTAGATGTTCATATTAAGGCCATTCCAAGTTATTATAACCATGACTTTTTTGTGTATGCATCAACACCAGCCCTACCCCCTGCCTCAGCTTCAAAGCTATTTTCTGACTGGACTAAGAATGATGGCTTTAACGACATCAAGGCACTTTCTGCTTTGACACCGGAGTTGGATATGTTTCCGATCACAGACTCAGCCTCTAATCCAGTCTTGCAGGTGGGGCAGTTGGGTACGGGACCTTGGGTGGAATGGGAAACAGAGGCTCAAAATTTTGCCACTACTTTCACTTCAACATCTTCTCACCAAATCCCTCAAGAAAACCATACTTGGTTCTCTCTTCCGGTTTTTAGTGCCGGAGGAGTCCCCTCTGCTTTGTTTGATTTCTTGGCTGCCCCTAAAATCAATTTGTGCGAATTAAAAGATCCTTTTAGCACGCCTTCCCCAGCTCACCTAGACCGCGAGTTTAGGCTGAGAGGAAAAGCGTTTAGACTGTTTTCGGAATATATTGTTACCCAGCAAGTAACAAAGTCTATGTTACGCTCTTCTCAGGCGATCGAAGCTGTGGAAGTCAGGAAGGCCATTGAACTTTCCCGGCGCTTGCTTCTCCAAACTTCCATTCAGTCTTTAGGAGATATTCGGACAGCCTTATTAGAGGCAGTTCGAGCAAGGCAAGATCTGAGGATGTTCTTAGTGAAGAAACTTCCTGACCGTATTGCAAGCCAAGTAGTTCTGTCTCCAGTTCTAACTCCTTCTTTGATTTCCCCAGCAGTTTGGAAGACTGTTTTCAATATGGCACAAGCATTCAAACAAAGTCCCTCTCAACCTAAGTAGCCTACCTTCACTTTCCCTAAGGCCAGACCAGTTTCGAAAGCTCAAGCTAGTGGGTTTAAGCCTTTTCATCAGCCAAAGTCCCCTTCCACCCAGGGTCAGGCTCAGTTCAGGTATCAACAGGGTAAATTCTCAGGTAAAGGCCACAGGTTTCACCAACGACCAGGTCAGGGCCCACCTCCAGCCAAACCCGGCCAGTCGTCCAAGGGTACACCACCACCAGCAATAAACTAAGGTCTCTCACTCCCGGGGCCAGTCAAAGGCGTGTTGGAACAGAGGGTGGTCCAGCCGGCGAACCCCAGTCTGCTAACTGGGTCATTCCGGGCGTGTCATCAAGCATGGCCATTAAGAACATGGGCGAGGACTGTGGTACGCAAAGGCATCACTTGGCAGTGGCTCCGGCGACCTCGCTTACGTCAGCCGACAAAGGCCAATCATTGTTTCTTTAGAGGTGGAGTCACTAGTTCAGGAGATGATTACCAAGAGTGTCATTATCCCAGTCCCCCCGACTTACCCGGTGTTTACATCCAAACTATTTCTAGTACCAAAAAGGGACAGTATTCAGATGAGACCGGTCGTAGACCTGTCTTATTTGAATCTCCACATTCACAACGTGTCCTTCAGGATGCTGACAGTGCATCAAATCAGGTTAACACTTCCGCCGGGAGGGTGGATGTGTTCATTAGACCTGACAGACGCGTATTTGCACGTCCCGGTAAACGAGAGATTTCAAAAAAATTCTGGCATTAAGAATAATGCATCAGACTTATGTCTTTCAAAGGATGCCGTTTGGATTGAACCTAGCGCCACGCATATTCACAAAATTAGTCCGGCAAGCCCTGATGCCCATTTTAGAACAGGGGATCATGATCTTGTGGTATCTGGACGACTGGCTGGTGGTGGCAGAGACAGAAAAGTTATGCAACACTCATGTCAACATTACGTTAAACCATGTCAAATCTCTAGGATTCAAGGTCAACTTAGTAAAGTCAAAACCTTGTTCCCTCAAGAGTAATTCAGTGGATAGGGCTGGTCTGGGACACAGCATCTCTCACTCTGAGTCAGAGTGTGGACAATCGAAACAGATTTCGCAAAAAACTGTTTATGTTTCTCCACAGTCTGACTACGACACGGAGACTCTGGGAATCTCTAGTCGGTTCTCTCAACTGGGTTCAACTAACTGTGAAGTTGGGCCCGTTGAAAGTCAAACGTTTAATCTTGGAGGGCAACAAATATTTCCCACTATTACCGGCGGGAACATTATGGCCTATCCCAACATTAATACACAGCTTACTAGCGGTCTGGGCGAAGAGGGAAATGTTGCACTCAGTCATGTCATGGACCTCTCCTCCGCCGACGGTATGGGTGGACACGGATACGTCAGGGACGATAGGTTGGGGCTTTCAGTCAAACCTCGGGCATCAGGGTAAAGGGCTTTGGTCCCATTCAGAAACCTAGAGACCTCGCTGACTTTTGCATTGTGGACATTCAGGAGGCCAAGTGGCTAACGCCGTATGGTAGAAACGTGACAGATAAATTTATGAATCAGTACACACAATCTACCAAGAGGCAATATTAATCTCATTGGCAGTCCTTTACTTCTTGGATAGTTAGAACAGAACAGACAGTACCTTCGGTGGCATTAGTTTTTAATTATTTAAACTATTTGTTTGAACAGAAACGTCTATCTGTAGTGACTCTAAAAAATCACTTAACAGCTATCAGGGTGCCATTCTTTGACCTTACAGGTCTAACCATACCACAAGCGGAAGAAACAGGTTTCATGAGAGCATGCTTCAAACTCCGCCCACCTCCCCGTCAGCTCATGCCTACCTGGTCTCTTGACAAAGCGTTATCTTTGCTTCATTCCCGTCTGTATCAGAATATGGCAGATTTTGAATTGCTATTAAAAAAAGGCTGTGTTCCTTATGGCTTTGGCAACTGGTAACAGGGTGTCTGAGCTGGCGGCGATGAGCAACACCCCTAATTGCATAAGGTTTGGTAGACTAAATGATTGCATTCATATTGCACCTTCCCCAGGGTTCATCGCAAAGAATGAACATAGTGAACATGTTTTCTCAGAGTTCACGGTACCGGCGTTGAAACGGGGTAAAGTGCACCATAATTTATGTCCTGTACTTTAATCAAATATATGAGAGTGGCACCTTTTAACCAACAAGGTGCTTTATGGGTATCGAGTACAGTAAACCCTCGCTATCTCGGACTAATTGGGGGGAGACCCAGTCCGAGATGTCCGATTTTCCGAGATGTCCGAAGTCCGACTTATGTCCGACTTAAGAGAGGAAAAATTCTGAATTAGAAGAGGAAAGTCCGCGTCACCAGAGAAATTGATTTTTTTTTTTTTTTTTTTTTAACCCTCTCACCACGGAAGGGCTCTTGAACGCCCATAAAAAAAGCATATAACAGCTGCCGGAAGGGTTCTTGAACGCCCAGTGGTTGAAAGCCTGTGAGCTTCGTGTGCGAGGCGTCGGTCCGACGCATGTAAACAACAGCCGGCTGGACCGACGCCCCGCATCTCCGGCCACAAGAAGGAGAGCGTCGCTTGTTCGTGTGTGCCTGTATGTTGTTGTTAAGTATCGAAAAGTAGTGTAAAGTGGCTGTTTTGGCCATAAAGTTATCTCCAATGAAATCATCATCACAACTCAACCAATTGACTTAGAGAGCTCTACTTAATGCCATTCTACAGGTAAATAACACAGCTACGCTTGGGGATGCGCGGGAATGCGGGAAGCAGTCAGATTAACACATATACGGTAGCCTACCCTAGACGTTTTTTTGGCCAAAACACCCGGGTTTCGAGGAATATATATATAATACATAGCCGGGGCTGGAGGGTTAATCTATCTATTTAATGCATCTATCTCCCTTATACTGTACATATATATAACTATGTCTTATTTGGTCTTTTTTTAATCTATGAATCAATTCTAATACGATGGAATTGAAAACAATATTACCCTTCTAACACACAAATAATAAAATGAAAAAGAGAGTAAATAAAAATGTCTCCTTTGTCTTTCAGAAACATAAGTCCGTCTCGTATATGTTAGTATTTTATCGCTCGCTCGCCCCTAGCCACTCTCTCTCTATCTATTTATATCTCTAATGCATCTAACTAACTCCCTTATACATTAACATAACTATGTCTTATTTGGACTTTTTGTAATCTATAAATAATTTCTAATGCGATGGAATTGAAAACAATATTATCCTTCTAGCACACAAATAATAACATGAAAAAGAGTCAATATAAAAGTCTCCTTTGTCTTTTCAGAACCAATTAAGTCCGTCTCATAATAGTTCTTGTTTATCGCTCACTCCCCCTTCTGCAACTCTCTTTCTATCTATCTTGTCTTTTCAGAACCAATTAAGTCCGTCCCATAATAGTTCGTGTTTATCGCTCCCTTCCCCTTCTGCAACTCTCTATTTCTATCTATCTATCTCTCTAATGCATCTATGTAACTCCCTTATACATTAACATAACTATGTCTTATTTGGACTTTTTGTAATCTATAAATAATTTCTAATGCGATGGAATTGAAAACAATATTATCCTTCTAGCACACAAATAATACCATGAAAAAGAGTCAATATAAAAGTCTCCTTTGTCTTTTCAGAACCAATTAAGTCTTTAAGAACTATTATTATTATTATTATTATTAATGTTATATTAATTAATAGCAATGTTTAAGAGAAAGAGCCTACGGGCATAGATCAGGAATTAAGAACGGCATCGACTCCAAGATTCTTCTATATAAGCATTTTAACACAGATTGTACTAAATTTGATTGTAAATACAAAATTATAGAAATTGTTCAAAGTAATCAAAATGTTTTAGATAGAGAAAATTATTGGATTGGAAAATTAATGACCATCTATCCATTTGGACTTAACAATCAAATAAAAAATGTAGGCAACATTTTGTATAAAGATTTATTAAAAAACGATTTTAATAACCCATATTTTAACTTCCCTGTTTTAAACAGAAGACCTGGTAGACACGGTAATAGAAGACTAAATACATTTAATAAAAAGAAAAACAGGTCTGATATTAAAATTATTGTTAATAATTTATATTCATTATATCGAAATTTCGGAATTAAAAAATTAAAAGATTCATTGAAAGGCCTACAAAAGAAAAGTTTTGCTCCTTTTATAGAAAATATTCTAAATAATAAACATAATTTCACAAATAAATTTAAGAATATAGTCTTTGCTTTTATGGGATATATTAGAGCTAATTCTAAGAAATCCAAAGATAACCGTATTAAAGATAAAGTCATGTCCACTTTAAATTATTCCTCTAAAATTTTAGACAAAATTAATGTTAACAGTCTTATTAATTCAAAGAAAGTTAAGTCCATGTTACCAGATGGTTGTAAAGATTTCAAACCATTAATAGTGTATTCATATGAACGACCTGTTGGGTCTATTACAGTAAAAGTCCGTTAATCCGACGACCGATGATTCGAATCTCCCAATAGTCCGAATTTTTCAATTTGAGGCCAAATCCGAATTCACCCGATGGTCCGAATTTCAAGAAGTCCCAAAGTCCCCTTTTTGAGGCATTAGGCCACTCAAATGACACATAATGGAGCACACACATATCATATGTTCATGAATTCACTTTAAAAGTTTACCATTGTCATTGTAGCCTATTATCTACTTCAAAACATTCAGATTAATGGTCAAAGGAAGCTACTGATATAATCGTAAACACCTTCGTCTTCTTCTTCTTCCACATTGTCTGCTAGAGAGTTTGTTTTGCTCTTGAACGCATCCTTGGGACGCTCCGATGCGCTACTGGCTTGCACCGCATTTTCTGCAAGCGCATTCAGTCTTGAGCTTGAAAACGCACCTTTCAAGAAGTCCCAAAGTCCCCTTTTTGAGGCATTAGGCCACTCAAATGACACATAATGGAGCACACACATATCATATGTTCATGAATTCACTTTAAAAGTTTACCATTGTCATTGTAGCCTATTATCTACTTCAAAACATTCAGATTAATGGTCAAAGGAAGCTACTGATATAATCGTAAACACCTTCGTCTTCTTCTTCTTCCACATCGTCTGCTAGAGAGTTTGTTTTGCTCTTGAACGCATCCTTGGGACGCTCCGATGCGCTACTGGCTTGCACCGCATTTTCTGCAAGCGCATTCAGTCTTGAGCTTGAAAACGCACCTTTGGACGTATTAGTCTTGAGCTTGAAAACGCACCTTTGGATGTTCCGATACGCTACTATTTATAGTTCAGTGATCGGAGCATCCCAAGGGTGCTTTCAAGACAACAAGACAAGGGTGCTTTCAATACAATATAATATAACAGAGCACGTCACAAAAGGAAAATCACAAAAGGAAAATTACAAGAACCTCTCAGGGAAGTGCCGTTGTTAAGGCATTACTTCCCGAACCACATCTGATCTTCAAGAGCAAGACAAACTCGCTAGTAGACGGAAGAAGAAGAAGACGTTTATATCAGCAGATTCCTTTGACCATTAATCTGAATGTTTTGAAGTAGATAATAGGCTACAATGACAATGGTAAACTTTTAAAGTGAATTCATGAACATATGATATGTGTGTGCTCCATTATGTGTCATTTGAGTGGCCTAATGCCTCAATGTTTTCGTCATACACAGGTTCATAGGGGTAAAGTCCGATAATCCGAAAAATCCACTAATCCGAACGAGAGCCGGTCCGCTGCCCTTCGGATTAACGGAAGTTTACTGTATTTGTAATTATAATAAAGTTTTAGGAAATCTTTCAGATAATGATATTTTCAATAATAATAAATGCGTGTGTGAAAGAGTCATGGATATGCCAGCTAGCAGACGTGATGCACTAGCAAAGTTCATTTATAGTCCGATATGTCACATATTAACAGGTGATGTAGAACTAGTTAAACATTTTGCAAACGACAAATTAGCGGAGCTATGTCGTAAAGGGTTTAAATTTAGAATAGGGAGTAATAAAGTAACATGGGACATAATTTTAAAAGATATTGTTTTTTCAGTCAATAAATTAAAAGATAAATTGTTAAAAATTGCGTGCTGCAATGCGAGAGAACTAGAAGCATGGTCTAAATTATTAATTAAGTTAATTAGAAATAAAATTTTCTCGCTTAAAAATGAATTTAATCTTTCAGATTTTATAGACTATAATTATAATAATAATAATTAAAGCTGATTTAATAAATTTACGTAAACATTTTGTAATCACTACAGTAGATAAAGCCAGCAATAATTATAGCTTCACATGTAAGAAATTTTATCTTGAAAATATGAAAAAAGAATTAGGTATTAAGGGTAACATATTACAGTACGTAAAAATATTTGCGGTAATTCTGTTTATGAAATTCAAAATAATCTGAATATTGATAACTTAATCGATGAACATACCAAGAAAAATATAATATTTTATATTAAACTTTCTGATAAGAACAAGTGCATTGCAAAATTATACATGTTACTTAAACTTCATAAAAGACCTTATAAATATCGCTTTATTGCCGGAGCAAAATTTGCTACCACTAAAACTCTATCAGAACAAGTCGTAAATTGCTTAAAATACATTAAAAGTACTCATAAAAGATATTGTAATACCATCATGAGAAGAACTGGCATTAACTATTATTGGAGTGTTGACAATTCGTTAGAAGTTATTGATAAAATAAATACCATGCCGAAAGTTACCTCGGTACATAGCTTCGACTTTTCAACTTTGTATACCAATTTGCCTTTAGATTTAGTATATTCAGAGCTTTGCTTTATTATAGATTTGCACTTTGACAGGTTCGTTAGGAATGGTAATTATTTCATAAATGTTTATACATATTTTAATAATGCATCACTTAGCTCTACTCACACTAGTTCTGTATATTTTGATAGAACTAAACTTAAAGATGCCCTTAAATTCCTCCTTTTCAATACTTATGTTAGATTCGGGCCGTACATTTTCAAATATTAGGAATTCCTATGGGTGGAAATGCTAGCCCTTTAATTGCAGACTTATTCTTGCTTGCTTTAGAATTTAAATATATAAAAGACTTAGTTGACAGTAGCAAGAAAAATAAAATTCCAGAAAAATTAGCACTTGCTAAACTGTTAAGTAATAATAGTAGATATATTGATGATATTCTTGTTTGCAATTTGTTAAATTTTAATCAAGTTGCTAAACTTATTTACCCTAATTCTATTCCCCTCACACAATGTAACGTAAATTATAAAGTTGAAAATTTTCTTGATATAAATATAGAGATTGTTAATGAACAGTGCATACTTAAAGTATATCACAAAGTTGATGATTTTAATTTTAACGTAATAAACTTTCCTTTCCCTAGTAGTAATATCGATAGTAAAATAACTTATAATTGTTTTTATTCCCAATTAATAAGATTTTGTAAAATCTGCACTAAAGTAGATGACTTTTGGGCTAGAGCTAGGTTACTATACAGACTCTTAGTGGACAGAGGTTTTGAGGCAAGTAAATTGTTCCATAAATTTAATCTTTTTAGGGTCAATTATTGTGACTGTATTCTAAAATTTGACATCAATAATTTTAATCAAGCATTTTTAACTTGAAGTTTCTTGTATAACCTCTGCTTACTTTTTGTCTGTATTTATTGTTTATCTTTTTCTTTTTCTATTATTATTATTATTATTATTAATATTGATGATTTTTTAAATTTATTGTTCTTGTTAAAAGAGTACTCTTTGTTTAAATCTGTTGTTACTTCATATTTTGCAATTATTTGTCTTTATATTATATGTATTCATTGTCGATAGTATCAATTGCTTACTTTTGCGATTTCCTTAGTTTATTTGTGCTATAAATGTAGGTTATTTGTAGGGTAGTTATTGATAGGGGTCACTTGAGGCATGCTATGCTTACAGGTACCTACCCGATAGCACTATCGTTAGTGAGTGCTGTACTGTATTTTATATATTATTTTGTAATAGTATAGATATCTTATCAATATTTGTATTTTGTACTATTGTTAATGTCTTGTCATGTTGCAAATTTGATTTTAAATAATATTTTGACATTTAACATGTAGTTTCTTTATTCATGCAGAGTTTAGTAAAATTTGCCAGAACGTCCCGGACTTCCCAAACTTGACTACTTCCTTTAACGTGACGATAGTGCGTTGTTATATGTGCGATTAGTTTGCTTGGGAAACAGATTAACTTGCTCATGTAGTAATGTACACCCTATGTGGTGGATTGTGTTCTTTTATTTAATAATTTTCATTTTAGTAAGCGTTGTTTCCACATAGCGATTTTGATAATTTAATTTGACTTTATATTGTCCATGTCCCAATTTTGGTTTGTTTAGTTTGCAAGTTTTACATTTTAATAGTTCGTATTTATCGCTCACTCCCCCTCTGTAACTCTCTTTCTATCTATCTATCTCTCTAATGCATCTACGTAACTCCCTTATACATTAACATAACTATGTCTTACTTGGACTTTTTGTAATCTTTGAATCATTTCTAATGCAATGGAATTGAAAAATATAATATCAGACATTTTCCGAATACTTATATAAAGTCCGACAACGTCAGAGACTGTCGGAACGATGACGGAAATGTCCAAAATACTGAAGTGCATGTCCGAGAGGCCGTAGCCAGTCCGACTAGTACTGGTTTCCGACTTCTAGAGGTCCGAGATGGCGAGGGTTTACTGTACAGTACAGGTAAAAGATTAATGAAACCTAAAATGGCTTCTCTGCTAGTAGAAGTCATTAAAGAGAGTAATCCCGGCGTAGTGGGTAGGGCCCACGATTTACGCAAATGGGTAGTATCTTTACGTTTTCTCAAAAAAAATTATGTTAAAGACATAGTTACTACTCAACTATGGGCTTCAAATCATACGTTTTTGACTCGATACCTGTCGGTAGCACTAGACAAACCATCAATGCCATGTGTAGTTTTACGGCAAAGGGTCTAGATGGGTCTCTAAGTCACTAATTGTTTAGGTTAAGAAAGGGGGGGGGGGGGGGGTGCAGTCAGTGAAACATAAGACACCCTAGACCCCGCCGGATGATATGTACAGAGTATACGAGTTGTGATTAAAATTTCTCTGTAGTAATGACTACGGGAAATGTTGTTGAGGTACAATGGATGTACAGTAGTACAACAATTGTTTCTTTAAGTGTGATACACTGTTGAAGCAATTTAATTTTAAGAGTTCTCGGTAGTTGCAACTACGAGTAGCATTTTAGTAAGTACATCTGCGATAGTACAAGAATTTATTTATTTTTTTGTGTCTAATTTTAAGGAATATACACATTAGAATAATGGGGTTTATATGTGCACATGTAAACATAAAGTTTTATTTTTCACCACTTAATTTAAGTGGGGTGCCTTTAACTTTCAGATCTGTGAACAGATTCTCATAGTTACCCTTTTTCCTCAAGCAGGCTTCTTTAACCCTCCTGGCCCGGGCAGGCTCTCCTAATGACGGAGCTCGTATCCGGGCGATCTGGTCGAATATCAACAAAAGTAAACTAAGGCTAATCTTGCTTAATGTTTCAGAGGTAACCCTCAAGAAATGTTGGAACAAGCTGTATGCCCAGGTTGATGACCCAGAAGAGGTTGAAGAAGATGAGCACGATTTCGAAGGCTTTCTTGGGCGTCGCAGGGAGGCAATCAACGAAATCCGAGGCCTGATGGATACCGTGCCGGTCAACGACCCCAAGAGGATGACTGAAGAGGATATTGAGGAGTGGGTTGATGTGGATGGTGACCTGCAGGGCGAGGAAGAGGTGACAGATACAGAAATTATCCGGAGTGTTGTGGAGCCAGAATATGTTGAGGAGCACTCGTCTGAGGAAGAGGAAGAGGCAGATGACGATGGCAAAGTAACCTGGAAGGAAGCTGCTACCTATTTCGATGGTATGGTCAAATTTGTGGAACAGTCTAGCCAATATAATGCAAGTGAAACAATCGATTTCCACATCCTCCGTAATGAGTTCTATGAGAAAAGGGGCAGGGCAGTCAAGCAGGCAGACATCAGGGACCTGATGAAAAACATGCACCACCATGGCCGCCGATCAGATGAACCAGATAACCCTAGACCTGCAACAATGCCTCTCACAGACGACTCGCGTACCAGCTCACCTGAACCTCTTACCACACCAGAACCTATGCCTCTTGCTGATTTTGAAGGCTGGGAGGACCTAGCATCCCCTGTGAAGGCCACTCCTGAGGTAGCCCCAGCCGCCCCTGTGGTAGCTCCTGCCAGCCTAGCCACTCCTGAGGTAGCCCCAGCCGCCCCTGTGGTAGCTCCTGCCAGCCTAGCCACTCCTGAGGTAGCCCCAGCCGCCCCTGTGGTAGCCCCAGCCACCCCTGTGGTAGCTCCTGCCAGCCTAACCACTCCTGAGGTAGCCCTAGCCCTAGCTCCCCCTTCAGATATTGAAGGCTTGGAGGATATGGCTGTGGAGTAATAATCAGTGAAGTGTAGTAGATTTAAGGACCCCAAAAAATATAAAACCAGCAAAATACAAAAAAAAAAATAAGTCTTTTTAAGTTAATTTTACATTAAAGTACACTTACAGTACAGAGCAGTGATTATAAGTTACTAATATGGGGCTAGGGGGCTAGTGGCTGGGTTGGGGCTGGTGCTGGGGCTTATCTTCAATGCTACACATCTCTTCTCTTCATATAAGGTGAGTTAAAGTCATGATTAGTCATTATTATCATTATTATCATTATTATCCTGTGTTTGTGTCTTGGTTTGGGTCTTAAAAAAAAAATCGGGGGGGGGGGGGTAACGTCCGATAATCCGAAAAATCCACTAATCCGAACGAGGGCCGGTCCGCTGCCCTTCGGATTAACGGAAGTTTACTGTATATGACCTACATTAATCAAACATATATAGAAATGAGCTTTGCTTGCTTTGAAGCTTTAGATGTGTTCGCCGCTCCTCTAGCGGCACCAAGGAGCGCGACGCCCCTCGTTATGGGTGGTGATTTGGTGCAGTAGACTGTTTGAAGCGACAGCTCGCTCCCTTGCGAGGATGGGCTCGTCTGGCACTTTTTGCAGTTCGACATCTAGGGCTCTCTTGAAGTTGTCTAACGAGATGTCCCTCATGTCTCTTACTCGCCGTGGGAGTTTGTTGAAGAGACGTGGGCCTCTGTGTGATAACCAGCCCTCTCGCAGAGAGCCCATAGCACCCCTGTTATTCATCCGGGGGATTTCGCATTCCCAGCCTCTCCTATCACTGAATTTCATGACTATCGGAGTATGTAGGTTTGGTACTAAACCCTCTGCGATTTTCCACGTGTATATTATTAGGTATCGTTCTCTTCTACGTTCCAGTGAGTACAGATTCAGTGCTCTTAAACGCTCCCAATAGTGTAGATGTTTTATCGAACTTATATGCGAAGTGAAATTTCTTTGTACACTCTCTACGTCATTTATTTCACCTGCTTTGTATGGGGATGTTAATACGCTACAGTATTCAAGCCGCGGTAGCACTAGAGATTTGAAGAGCGTTATCATAGGCAATTCACCGCGTGTTTTAAAAGTACGCAGAATCCAACCCGTTAGACGTTTCGCAGCCGCCACTTTGACCTGGTTACGCCTTACCTTCCTGCGTAGAATGGCGTTGAGTAGAGCTCTCTAGCTCAACTGGTTCCGGAGTGATGGTGATGGAAGTGGAGGTAACTTTTGCCGCGTATTTACCTCGGCGCGTCCGAACACTCAACCGCGGCCCCGGCTACGACGCCCAGTTGCACTCGTCGCTCCACCCGCAATTATGCCAGGAAGCGATTTGATAGTGTTTTATTGGTTATTCTGTCATTTATTATAGTTATTATGTTATTTTCACTCAATAAAGTTATTTATATGAACTTATTTGTGTCTCTGTCACTTATTACTTCGTTTTATTATTATTATTATGATTATTAGTGTCACTTTCACTGGACTTTGATAATTGGTAGTGTCATTTCCCCTTTTATGTATTGTTAGGTAAGCTAATAATATAT
Source organism: Paralithodes platypus (assembly GCA_032716605.1). Classification (NCBI taxonomy): domain Eukaryota; kingdom Metazoa; phylum Arthropoda; class Malacostraca; order Decapoda; family Lithodidae; genus Paralithodes; species Paralithodes platypus. The sequence continues at coordinate 3,496,785 of CM064531.1, forward strand.
ATACTGTAGTGTCACTCACTTATTCATATTGTTATGAAGGCACTTATTATTACTTGTGTGTGTCTCTTTCACTTATACTTAGTTTTATTATTATTATACTGTCACTTTGACTGGCCTAGGCTTATTGAGTGTCATTTTCACTTATTTATTGTCAGAAATATATATTTTAGTGTCACTTTCACTTGTTCATATTGTTATTGAAGGCACTTATTATTACTTATGTGTCCTTTTCACTTATACTTAGTTATATTATTATTCTTAGCCTACATTTGAGTGTCACTTTCACTGTTGTCACTTCCACTTCAAAAGTTTGTTAGAGTGTGGAAGTCGTTGAAGCAGGTGCCAGCACACAGTCCAACTTGACACTCGAGGCATTCCCAAGTGGTTTTTGTGGGTTTGCGGGGTCTGCGAGTTGTGTGGCTGCACACATGGCACCTCTTCTGACTCCTAACATTACTACCTGGTGCTTTGAAAGGAAGGGCGCTGAGCTGGTGCTTCCTGAAGAATTCAGCACACCCCGTTCTGTCAAGGTGGCCTGGTCCTTGTATTGGCCTGCCTGGTGTACCCGCATGTTTAGCCAGGAGCTCAAGTAGCACCTGCTTGTGGAACTTCCGCAGGGACTTGTACTTCTTGGCTCCTGGAGTCCTCAGACGGTAGATGTTGTAGGCATTGAGGATCGACATATCTACCGTATGCAGGATTAACTTCTTGTACCACCTGCAAGATGTTCGCAGGCAGTCGATGAAGCCCATCTGCATGTCGGACTTGTCAACGAGGCGCATGTTGATGTTATAATCCAGGACAGCAGCTGGTTTTTGGACGGGGTTCTTGGTTGTTCGGTCCACCTTCCCTGTGGCGACCATCTGGGCCTTGTGGCATGTGGTGAGGAGGTTGACCTTGCGCTGGTCATGCCAGTGGATGGAGAGGATGGGGTCACTCTTCTTGTGGAAGATGTCAGCCTTCTTTGTCTTGGTTGGGTAGCCTGGCATGCCCTTCCTTTTGCCCTTGACTGTGCCGACAGTTCCGGTCTTGCGGTCATGGAGGTACTTGGTCAGGAGAGGCGACGTGTAATAATTATCTGTGTAGAGTATGTGGTTATTATTGAAGTGCCTCTCCATCATCTTCTTCACTACAGCACCACCAAAACCAATGAGAGGGTCAGTCACAACTTCTCCAGCCTTGCCGCTGTAGACTATAAAGTCCAGCACATACCCCGTCAAGCAGTCGCAGAGGACGAAGAGCTTGATGCTGAAGCGGTGTCTCTTGGACGGGATATACTGTCGGAAGTGCAGCCTACCACGGAACAGGACCAGAGACTCGTCGAGGCACATCTTCTGGAAAGGAATCAGGTATGTGGTGAACCGATGACGTATCATGTCATACAGCTTCCTGATCTTCCATAATGAGTCGGGAAGGTGGACTGCCATGTTGTTTGTCAGGTGGAGATAGGAGATGATGTCGAAGTACCTGTCCCTGGACATGTATATGCCAAATGATGGAGTCGTTATGATGTCGCCAGTGATCCAGTAGTCAGCCAGAACGTGCTTCCTTATATGAGTCATCAGCATTGTGAGTGCCAAGAACACATATAATTCTGCCACAGTGAGAGCTCTCCATGCCACCATCTTGGCACTGGTCTTCCTCCCAAGAAAGTTGGCACAGATAGCATGGTGGTGATTTGTCTCTTTGACGAGGTATTCCATGACTTCATTGCCATAGAAGCCACAGAAAAGTTCACTGGGGGTAGCATCTGGGCCACAGGGATATGCTGGTGACACCCCAGAACCCATCTGTACCTCGTCAAAGGCAGGACAATCTGGCTCAAAATCAGCTCCATCTGTCCACACAAACAGGTCGGATGCTGATGCTCGAGGTCGTGCTGCAGCAGGCACACGCCCTGGACGCCCTGGCACACGCCCTTGGCCAGGCGGACGCCCTGCACGCCCACGCCCAGGCCCAGGCCCAGGGGCAGCGGCGTCGGCAGGCTGTCCACGACCTCGCCCTCTCCCTCTCCCTCGATTTGTCGGCACATCCTCTTCCTCTTCCTGTTCCTGTTCCTCCTCAGGCGACGTCAGGTCATCTGGGGCAATGTTGGGGTCGTCAGCATCCTCCTCAGGAGACAATTCTGGTGAAGAAGTGACCGGGCGTCGGCGGTGTGGGGCGCGGGAGGCTGCGGGAGCTTCAAGAATGGGAGCCGAGGCCTCGGGAGTTGGGCTCCTTTTGCGGCGAGCCGAGGGCTTTTCAGCAGGAAATAATGCTCTGCGGTGTGTTGAGGCCTGTGGCACATCACCAATACCACTTGAAGAGTCCCTTTGGTCATCCTGAACGAGAGATGAAGGCGAGGGCTGTGGGTGACCCACGCGGCGTCCTGTGTCAAGGCGTCGGGACAATGGAATGCGGGTGGTTGCTAGGCCAGGGTCGGCGTCATTATCGCTATCTTCAGCTTCCCTATGCTTTTCTGCGGCTGCCCTGCGTGCTTTTTTAGCTGCACTTTTGATCAATGATTGTTTGTAGAAATATTTGCCCACTTTCAAGGGCGTACGGGCAGGCAAAGGGGAAGGTCCTGGGGTAGGGCTAGGGCTAGGCCTAGGCTGACCTAGCAAAGATGGCGAGGGGGTAGGCCTAGGTTCTAGCACACTGGGAAGCTCAATGGCACCTTCCTGAAACACTTCCACATCAGGATCATCACTACTGTCTCCCCCTTCAAATAAATCGACATTATCGTCGTCTCCAAAGCCCACGAAATCGTCTTCACTTTCACTTATAAATTGTACCTTGTCCACCAAGCTTTCGCCACTGCTCTCTTCATCACTTTCAAAAAGTTGTCGCTGTATAGCGCTATCACTCAACAAACGCTTAACTTTCTTTTGTTGAGCTCTCTTCTCGGTTGGAACAGGCGTTGAAGTTGCGAGTGGGGTAGCACTGGGGCCCGCGGGAGATGCAACGAATCGGACACGTCGGAATTTTTTTTTCAGTATTACTCGCTATGGCGGCCACGTACGAACTGATAACACTAGTAGTTGAGGCTTGGTGGCGCTGCGGTCGCTCCTACCATGCCAAAATTGGCCGCGCAAATTTTGAAGTACGCTTTCAAGCACAAAGATTTTAAAATGACACCCGGGTTCCGGCCCTTTTGTTTTGGTGTCATTTTAAAATGACACCCGGGCTGGAAGGGTTAAGCACGCCCCTGCTTGTACCCCTTTTTATATGTTATATAAAGTTTATACATCAATATATTATTTTTACAAAGTAAGAATACTGTACTACAGTAGGGTCCCGCATAAAACGTGTTCGCATAAAACGAGTCTCGGTTAAAACGACCGACCTAAAATATTTATATTTAATTTTCGATCAGAACGAATGTGATCACATAAAACGAGTCCGCCGCCAAAGTGGGGCAAATCCGAGGAGTTTTCATATAGAGCGCCGAAATATCGTTCGCTTTGTACGAAAATTTTCGCTTACAGTGAACATTGACGATATTGCGCCACCAAAATGCTGTGTTCACATAAAACGAAATCGCATAAAACGCCCTCGTTTATCGACCATAAACTCGTTTTATGTGAGACCCTACTGTATGTGGTTGTTTGATTATCTGCCTATTCTATTTGCAATGGTTATGATATGATTACGAATGTCCCCCTCCAGTCTTAGATATCAGGCATAATCATCAATGATGGAGGGGCCACTAATAAATTATAGGTTTGACTCCTGCAAGGAGATAAAGAAAACCTAATATTTAGTAGTGGCCCCGTAATCATTGACGACTGGGGCCCTCCCGACCATCCCCTTCCCATTCGTTGATGTATTAAGGATTTTGGTATACTTGATATGTCAGTGAAGGCGGAAAAATGCGCTAGGCAGCGTCTGGTCCAAGAAACCACAGAAGTACATCCCCGGAATATGGAAAGCTTATGAATAGTTATTCTTATTTTATTTTTATTTGTTACAAAGTTTTTTCGTAGTGTGAACCCAATCATAAAGACGAACCATGAGTGATTTTGCGTGTGCTTATGATGAAGGTTCCTCTGAGCTCTGCGGCGGTAGATTCAAACTACGCTTATGAGCGTTTGAAGAGGTAGCCTTATGTAATAGGCATAATCATCAATGATTACGGGGCCACTACTAAATATTAGGTTTTCTTTATCTCCTTGCAGGAGTCAAACCTATAGTTTGCGTTAGCTCGTTCCATGACTCTACCATTTTATCAATTCCATTTTTAATGTTGAATCGTTTCCAAAAAGCTAAGACACTCATTGCACCTGGTTGTTCATCTTCGGGGGCTAGGATTGTTGGGGCTGGGGCATCTTGTGGTGGGGCTGGGTCCTCTGCATCGTCAGTGCCTTCATCATCGGATAATAAATGCAGCTCCTGTGTGTCTGTTGCACGATCAAGCATCAGAAAAGTCTTGGTTGCATAGGCTGCCTTGAAATTAGCTATAATTTCTTGATCTAGAGGCTGTAATATGGATGTTGTGTTCGGTGGCATGAAAACTACTCTAACGTTAGGGTGTCTGTCAATCAATAATCGAGAGTGACCTGGTACGTTATCAAGAAGAAATAGGATCTTGAAGGCGAGGTTCTTGGCACGGCAGAATCATTTTAAGTCAGGAACTAGGCATTCATCAAACCACTGCAAGCTGAGCACTTTAGACATCCACCCTTTTTTATTATTCATCCAATGAACGTTCAGCTGTCCCATATCTAGGTTCTTGCATGCTCTAGGCCTCTTAGCTTTATGCACAACTAAGGGCTTTAGCTTGCAGTTTCCGGAGGCATTACAGGTGAGTAAAAGAGTGATTCTGTCTTTGGCAGCTTTGTACCCTTTTGCACTTTTTTATATTTTATGAATGTATAATCTCTTTGGCATTTTCTTCCAATAATGCCAGTCTCGTCGGCATTAAAAATCTAGTCGGCAGTATATCCTTCTTCCTCGATGATGTTGCGAAGAAATGCGGGAAACTCCGAGGCAGCCTTTGTGTTAGCACTAGCAACTTCACCCATCACCCTAACACTTTTCAGTTTGGACCTCTTACCAAACGAGTTCAACCACCCCTGGGAGGCTTTGAAGGGAGGGGGGTTCGCAATATTGAGCTTCACAGCTGCATCAGCATAGTATTTCTTGGCCTTCTCCTTGATCATAATACCCCTTGTCGGAATGTTGTTTTTGTTGTTTCTTTCAATGTAGCGTCCCAATAACTTTTCGGTCACTTCTAGCAAAGGATTGCCCACTCGAATGGAACTCATGTTTGCATCTGTGGGATTTCCTTTTACTACCTCTTTAACCCTCACAGACTGGTCTCGTCTTCTATAGGATAGCCCCGAAACCCGGGGGATCTGGCCAAAAAAACTTTGTAATAGGCTAGCCCTATCTTTGCTATTTTAACTGCTAGAGAATTCACACACATCTAAAAACGTGGGCCTGTTTCGTATCTGTAGACTGGCATTGAGTAGAGCTCTCTAGGTCAACTGGTTCAGTTGTGATGACGATTTCCGTGGAGAGAGTTTTGAGGCGATGTTAGCAATAATCAAACAATAGCAAGATTAAGTCTTGTTCTCCAAAACAATAACAACAAAATTGCGATTTCTCCTTCTTGTTCTTGACGGTGCGCGTCGCTCCGACCGGCTTGTTTACATGCGTCGGACGCACAGCTTTCAAAATACGCTTAATAGGTTTTCAAGCTTATGGAGCTCATGAGCCCATCCGGTCTCCACGGCGCGAGTTTGTTTTGGGCTCCTTAGAGCCCAACCGGGTACCGGGGGTTAACCCTTCTTTAGCGGCCTATGCGGTTTATTTATGTGTACCGCCCAGCGGGGTGTTTTTAGCCAAAATAGGGCTGTTTACGTGATCATTTTCATGCCTAAATAAGACCCAGAATGTAAAACAAGTATCTATCCCTGAAAGGGCATAAACAGAGCTTTCGAATGACACCATAACGATCCTTGTATGATGGATAGTTTTCTTGCAATAACCGTGCAACGCGAGTGCAAAAAGCAGGTAATTCGGTACTTTCCCCATATAATTGAGTATGTAGCGAGTGAGAGAGGGAGGAGGGAGCTGAGATTCGTGTCAGTAGGTTCGCCGCGGTGGTCTGGAGCAGTCATACGCTCGCTAGTCTCCTGCCACCACTTGTCTCTCTCTCTCTCAGCAACATTACGTGCTGAAATTGCCACTCGAGTTATGTCGAGCGCCGCCACATAGTCCAGCTTTATTAAATACGACTTAAGTGGTGAGCCGCTTTTTAAGGGTTAATCTTGTTGCGATCCCTCCAAATGGTGCGGATTGTTGATTCGTTTACTTCAAATTTCCTTGCCCCCTTCTCCAACTCCTTCACAATACCATGTTTCTCGGCATATGTAAAGCTTCGTCGTGGCTTACGACCTTGTATTTACCTAATTGTATTTACCTAATTGTAGTTTACAGGAGTTGAGCTAAGCTCGTGTTGTCCCGTCTCTCAGTCTACTTTTTATCCAATTTTTTCTTGAAAATATGGATGTTCCTTGCCCCTACCACCTCCTCCTCCAGCCCATTCCATTTGTCAATACATCTATAGGGGAAGCTAAACTTCCTGATATCGTTCTTGCAGGTAGGTCTTTTTACTTTGTAGCTGTGGCCTCTAGTTATTCCTGTATCCATAATTAATATATCCTCCCTATCCAGCCTCTCCAGCCCCCGGGTACATTTGTACATCATTATCATGTCTCCCCTCTCTCTCCTCTCTTTTAGACTCGGTAGATTTAATTTGTCTAGCCTCCCTTCATATGGCAGTTCTCTGAGACTTGGAACCAATCTAGTGACTGCTCTCTGGATTCTTTCTAACTTGTGAATATGCTTCTTTAGATGCGGGGACCACACCACTGCTGCATACTTCAATCTTGGTCTAATCATACTCTTCATAATTTTCGCTACCATGGTCTCATCCAAATAGTTCAGAGCAACTTTCATATTCCCGGCCATTGCATACATTCCGCTAAAGAGCTTGTTAATATGTTTCTCTGGCGACAAATTATCTTGTATAATCAACCCTAAATCTTTTTCTTTTTCGGCCTTGCTAATTTTATTATCTCCCATCCTGTACTCCCAATTTGGTCTATTCACACTTCTTCCCATATTTAACACATGACATTTACTTATATTAAATTTCATTTTCCACTTGGTGCTCCATTCGTATATTTTATCTAAATCCCCTTGCAGCTCCTCACAACTACTTTTATTTGTTATTTGTCTCATAATTTTTACGTCATCTGCAAACATTGACATGTAAGATTTTATGCCTATCGGCAGGTCATTCACGTACATAAGGAACATGAGAGGTGCCAACACAGATCCCTGCGGCACACCACTCTCAACTTTCCGCCACGATGAGTAAGTTCCTCTAATGTTGGTCCTCATTTCCCTATCTGTTAAATAGCTCTCCATCCATTTCAGCAAACTCCCCCTGACACATCCTAGCGTCTCAAGCTTAGATAACAATCTCTTATGTGGTACCTTATCGAATGCTTTGGAAAGGTCTAAGTAGACGCAGTCCACCCATCCGCCTCTTTCTTGGAGTACATCTATCACCCTACTGTAATAACATAGCAAACTGGTAACACAAGATGTCCCTTCTCTGAATCCAAATTGCTTTGGGGTTATTATTTTCTTTCTCTCCAACATTTTCATCCATCTCTTCCTAATTAGCTTTTCACAAATCTTGCATACAATACTAGTAAGTGAAACTGGTCTATAGTTTAGAGGGTCCTCAGGGTTTCCATTCTTGTATATCGGAATGATATTAGCTCTTTTCCATTCAACAGGAACCTGTCCTTTATCTAAGGAAGCTTGAATTATGTCCCTCACTGGCTCCACTAATTGCTCTGCACACTCCTTTAAAACCCAGGCAGACACTTCATCCGGTCCCATAGCTTTCCTTACTTCAAGTCCTCTCATCGCAGATAACAGCTCATCTCTAGTTATTTCAATCTTACTAAGACCACTCTCCAGTACTCCCGCCTGTGGTTCGTCAAAACCTTCCTCTCTAGTAAAAACTGACCCCAATTTGTTATTCATTACCTCACACATGTCCGATACATTTTCATACGTCCTAGCATCAACTCTTAATTTAGTAATTTGTTTCTTTACCTTCAACTTACTGTTTATATATTTATAAAATAATCTAGGGTCACTTTCACATTTATTTACTATGTTCTTCTCATAGTTCATTTTAACTTGCCTAATTATGTTAACATATCTATTCCTCTCCTGTTTATATTTATTCCGATTACTCTCAGTGTTCCTTCTTCTTAATCTAGCCCAAGCTGCATCACGCCTACCCAAAGCTCTTTTGCATTTCAAATTAAACCAATCTTTCTGCTTAGTAAAATTTCCAGTTTTATATCTTGGGACAAACATATTGGTTCCTACTCTATAAATTTCGAGGAATCTACTATATTTACCTTGTACGTCCCGTTCCTTCAAAATAAGATCCCAATCTACTCCCTCTAAATATCTTTTCAAGGATACATAATCAGCTTTACTATAATTTAATCTGTCATTTATGTAGCTATTGTCTAATCTATTGGCATTACTCGAGGTCAACTTCCATTTTAGTAATAGGTGATCACTTTTACCTACAGGACATAGATAGTTTATATCACTAATTTCGTGAGGATCTTTTGTAAAAATCAGATCGAGTTTAGAAGGTTCGTTATTACCCCTCATTCTTGTATTTTCCTTCACATGTTGTGTAAGTACATTTTCCGTAACCAACTCCACTAGCCGACTTCCCCAAGATCTCTGATTTGGCCCTGCATCTCCCGATTCCCAATCAACCTCACTACAGTTGAAATCTCCTACCAAGATCAATCGATTCTTCCTTAAAAGCAATCTTCTCAACGACTGAATCATATCCTCTACCATCTCCTCAAACTCCAACTCCCTCCATGCTCTGGTCTTTGGTGGCATGTAAGCTACTGCTATGTCTAGCTTTTTTCCTTCTATATCATTGAGTTCAACTGCCATTATTTCTGCCTTGTCATTATTTAACTCCACGTGCTTTGCTGTCATAGGGTTCTTAACTAATACTGCCACTCCACCTCCCCTTTTACCCTTTCTATCATTTCTCCATATATTATATCCTTCACTAAACACTATGTTGCTGTCAAAGTCCTGGTTCAGCTTTGTCTCTGTCAAACAGACTATCTGTGGTTGATCTTTTCTTAATATATTATCTAACTCTACCTTTTTACTGTTTATTCCATCTATATTAGTGTAGTAGCACAGTATATTTGAATCCACCTCCTTGTTTCTCTTCCCTCTCTGCCTCCTACCAGGTTCACCTCCTCCTCCTCCATCCCTTCCCTGACCCAGTTCCACCTCCCCCACTAATTCTATTCTCCTCCTCCCCCCTCTCTCTCCCTCTGTTCCACCCTCTCCACCACATCCTGGCTCTCTCTCCGGTCCCCTGCTTCCTGCATTATCTCTCGCTCTGTCTCCTTGCTTTGACTTCGTACTTGTCTCTCTGTCTCTTTCCCTATCACTCCTCTTACTTTCGGTTCTTGGTGGCTCCTGATGTACCACTTCCTTACTTGCCCTTCCCTTATTCTCCAAAAAAAATTCTTCTTTTGCTCTTCAGACAACTTTCCATTCTCTTCATCAGCCTTAGCTTGGAGTTCCCTTAACTGTTCTCGTTCTTCTACACTTAGGTCCTTTTTTACCCTTATATGATTCAGCTCTGTCGAATTTAATTTCCAGCTCACATTGGCTACTGCTTCTGCTGTTGATCTAAACTTTAGTTCCACTCTTAGTGGTCTCATCTCGCCCTTCTTATATATTCCTAACCTTCTCACCTCCTCCAGTTCTTTTACCCATCCATAACCCTCGTCTAAGTACAGTAAACTTCCGTTAATCCGAAGGGCAGCGGACCGGCCCTCGTTCGGATTAGTGGATTTTTCGGATTATCGGACTTTACCCCTATGAACCTGTGTATGACGAAAACATTGAGGCATTAGGCCACCCAAATGACACAATGGTGCACACACACATATCATATGTTCATGAAATCACTTCAAAAGTTTACCATTGTCATTGTAGCCTATTACCTACTTCAAAACATTCAGATTAATGGTCAAAGGAATCTGCTGCTATAAACGTCTTCTTCTTCTTCCGTCTACTAGCGAGTTTGTCTTGCTCTTGAAGATCAGATCAGATCAGATGTGGTTCGGGAAGTAATGCCTTAACAACGGCACTTCCCTGAGAGGTTCTTGTAATTTTCATTTTGTGATTTTCCTTTTGTGATGTGCTCTGTTATATTATATTGTATTGAAAGCACCCTTGTCTTGTTGTCTTGAAAGCACCCTTGGGACGCTCCGATCACTGAACTATAAATAGTAGCGTATCGGAACGTCCAAAGGTGCATTTTCAAGCTCAAGACTAATACGTCCAAAGGTGCGTTTTCAAGCTCAAGACTGAATGCGCTTGCAGAAAATGCGGTGCAAGTCAGTAGCGCATCGGAGCGTCCCAAGGATGCGTTCAAGAGCAAAACAAACTCTCTAGCAGACGATGTGGAAGAAGAAGAAGAAGAAGGTGTTTACGTTTATATCAGTAGCTTCCTTTGACCATTAATCTGAATGTTTTGAAGTAGGTAATAGGCTACAATGACGATGGTAAACTTTTAAAGTTAATTTATGAACATATGATATGTGTGTGCTCCATTATGTGTTATTTGAGTGGCCTAATGCCTCAAAAAGGGGACTTTGGGACTTCTTGAAATTCGGACCATCGGGTGAATTCGGATTTGGCCTCAAATTGAAAAATTCGGACTATTGGGAGATTCGAATCATCGGTCGTCGGATTAACGGACTTTTACTGTAATCCAGTATCCCCTTGACTTTCACAACATCCCTTTCCTTTCTTACCTTCATATCTGCCAGGTGCTCTTCCACATCTCCAAAGATTACTACACACTTACCTCTATCTATTGTCTCTCTCACTACCTTCTCTTTCTTCTTTAAAACTTGCACTACATTTTTTTCAAACTCTTTCTTTTCCTTTTCTCTCTCTTCCTTCTGCTCCTTCACAATTTCTTCAAGGGCTACCATCGTGGCACTCTCTACCCTTGTCCACTCATTTTTTACCTCACTAATTCCTTTTACTTCCTCACTCAGGTGGCCCTCATATTCCTTAAGCTGAGCCTTAAGTGCCACATTTTCCGACACTAACTCGTCTACTCTGGCCATCACTGCCTCTAGGCTGTCACTTACTGGCCTAGGCCTATCCACCCGCTAGTAATGCCACACATATCGGACAAAACTTCTACTTTAGCCCCTAACTCCTTCCTCCAATTTTCCATCACTCCCCTCCATCTCACAAGACCCATTAATTGTTTTTTCATACTTGCCAACTGATCATCCTTGTCCTCGGTGATAAAGCCTTCAAATTCATAATCCTCCTCATCCCCAGCTAGGCTTTCACGCCTTCCCGCCATCGCGAGGTGGTCGTCTGCCAGCCTAAAAACAACAATCGCCCCACTATCCCATCTCACTCCAGGAACTGTTTTACTTAATCCATATTTTCAATTACTTGGAATATCCAATTAAATCTGAATTGCTCATAAAACACCTAATTACTTATTGAAATGCACATATAAATTTCCGGGACAACACTTAGACACTCCTATCAACTTCACACAAGGTACTGGCTAGACTGGCTAGACTGGCGGCATCCTGGTTACGGGAGGCAGGTAGGGTGGTAGGGGACAAGGCCAACCGCACGCACCCACAAGGTCTACAGGCGTTAGACTGACGCGCCGGACAAAGGAATGCCAAGACATACTGTCGCCGAGCCAGCCCTAGTGTGACGTCACGGGAATCCCGAGGCTCGGGCCGCTACCCGTTTATCTGTAAGACTTTTACCGTGTTGTGGCCGACCTTGGAACTTTTTTAGTTACCGTGTCCAAACGAAACCGTGTATTAAAAATGCGTGTATATCGAGACCTGACTGTATTTAGTAGTGGCCCCGGAATCATTGACGGCGTGGGCCCTTCCTCCATCCCCTTCCCATTCGTTGATATTTAAGTACAGGTACTGTAATCTGTCATTGAAGGCCAAGATAACGCAGGAGGATCAGCGTCTGGCTGCGCATGGGAAAATATCCACAAATCGTGAAGCCTGATTATAGCAGTTCTTAATGTGTTTTTCTTTTTTATTATCTATGAAGTTTTTTCATAGTGAGTACCCAATCATAAGGACGATTCCGTAAGAGAATAAGCGTACCCTTACGAGCTGGCTCCTCTTCTCTTCCTGTGGCGGGTGTTTCAAACTGCTAACGCAAGGGCTTGAAAGGTAGCTATTATATAATAGGCAGATCGTCAATGATTCCTGGGCCACTACTAAATATTATTTTTATTAATCTCACCACCACACCCCCAATATTAGGTTTTCTCTTCTCCCCTTCGGGGATCAAACCTATAATCTAGCAAGCAGATGTGCCCGTCTAAGACATCAGAGATTTCACAAACTGAGCCTCTCAGGTATCCGTGTTGTCACCAACACTTTTCAATCTATACATGCACAACCTACCCATACCCCACACACCCCAGATACACACAGCCTCTTACGCAGACGACCTAACACATATGTACATATCGAGACGCAGACACAGCTGCACAACTCCTCCAACCGTACCTCAACACACTACACCGCAAACACACAGACTCAAACTAGCCCCACCCAAATCTTCAGCAACCCTTCTCAAAAGCTGGACAGTAGAACATAGTCACATCCCTCACCTCACATTAAACAACAATCATATAACACACATACACATACAAAATCTTTGGTGTAACATACGATACATCAATGTCATTTAAACAACATATTACAAACTTCAAAAACAAACTGACACCAAGACTAAACGCCCTCAAGCCACTTGCCCACACAACATTTTGACATAACAAAGAAACTGCCACCACAGTACAGTATACAAACAATATACCAGTATACGTTCAGTGATGGAATATGCTAGCCATGCTTGGGCCTCTAACCTCTCTGAAACACATCACAACACCCTACAGACCAGGTGTGTGGAGTCAGATATAAAAATTCCAACTCCAGGAAATTTTAAGGTTGTGACTGCGACTCCGCCTCCCCTCCCCCTCCTTCTCTTCTGCAGTACAGTAATAGGCTTACTGCACTAGGCTACTTACATATTTTCAAGTTCATCCATATTATTAGTTTACAGTACCGTATGTAATATTGTAAATTAATAAAACTAATCGGTGAATTCTAATAACTTAAATTAAATTAACGAAAGCATGTGACTTTTCTGGGATTCGAACCCGGGACATTCATCAAAGAATTATAAAAAAAACGGGACATTACAGTCCGCCCGTAAGGTGGATACATACATACTGTACATAAAATTTTAAGGCTGAGTGCTCCACATATACGTGCAGTTTCAGTCTCTTGTCCTAATGGCGGCCTTCCAGGCAACCCTGTTAAGGGCTGCTTCACTTGTCAAGTTTTTGGATTTGAGATCGGCACGTATAGTCCGATCCCAGGTCTTCCTCGGTCCACCCCATGGTGCAGCTCCCTCCACAATCACAGACCTGCATTTTTTCACCCAATTTTGTTCATCCATTCTCTCCACATGTCCATACCATCCCAGTCTACTTTCTTACAGTTTCTTACAGTAGATCCTCTGGAAAAAGGCAAACTATGCCTGTGTATCCAGCTCAGTACCAGTACTTGCACTGCTGCGGTCGTTCACGGTGTTGGCGGCGGCGGTAGCAGACGCAACATTTTTACTATTCTGTATTTTTGTTTTATAATCAAACTTCAAATCTTGTCTTCCCCATGCTTTATCAAGATTACTTTCAAACTCCCTTATTGATTCGGAATCGACTACATACTGGGGCAGTGCGTTCCACTCATTTACCACTCTATCACAAAATGAGTTCTTCGCCTTCTCAAGCCTATTTCTTTCTTTGTAAATTTTCTTAGAGTGTCCTCTCGTTCTTGTTCCCTCCCGCATCAAGAAGATACCTTCACACACATCCTCATCGTACTTTCCTGACACTATCTTAAAAGTCTCTATCATATCCCCTCTCTTTCTCCTATATGCCAGTGTCGGAAGTCCCAGTGTCCTCAACCTCTGCTCATAGCCCGCGTTCTTCAACGTTGGTACCAGCTTGCTAGCTCTCCTCTGCACTTTCTCCACTGCTTCTATATCCTTTACCATATATGGAGCCCACACCTGGTTTGCATATTCCAGGTGCGGCCTAACCAGCGCTGTATATAGATTCCTGAAGATTTCTTCGTCAAGTGACACAAATGTCCTCCTTATCAGCCCTACAATTCTATTGGCTTTGTTTATCTTTTCCGCTAAATGTTCTGAGAAATTTAACTTATTGTCTATCACTACTCCTATATCCTTTTCTGCACTCACTTCCTCCATCGCTTCATACATACTGTATCCTACCTTGTCTATCTTGCTGGTCCCAATCCGCATGTACTTGCATTTTTTTTGGATGAAAAGGCATTAACCAATGCTCAGACCATCCCTTCATGCCCTCCACATCTTGAAGCAAACCCATATCTTTCTTACTCCTCACTCTTCTATACAGTTTAGTGTCATCCGCATACAGGTATACCTCACTTCCATTAGTTATAACTTCAGGCAAGTCGTTGATAAATATAACGAACAGCAGTGGTCCCAACACAGATCCCTGAGGTACCCCACTTGTAATTTCCCTCCACCCCGAGCCTATTCCATTCACCAATACCCTCTGTCTCCGATCTTTCAGGAAGGCTTCTATCCATTTCACACATTTCTCCCCTATATTATAGCTTCTAACTTTCTCTATTAACCTTTTATGTGGGACCTTATCGAAGGCCTTCATAAAATCGCAATATACCACGTCTATTACATCACCATCTTCTAGAATTTGCATCCAATCATCTACCACCTTAATTAGCTGTAGTACCGTCGACCTCCCCGGCAAGAATCCGAACTGTCTCCCACTGAAAAGTTGGTTTTACTTCATATGATCCATTATTCCTTCTCTAATTACCGTTTCCATTAGTTTACACACAACACTTGTCAAACTGACTGGTCTATAATTCCCTGGGTCATTTCTCTTTCCCTTCTTAAATATAGCTGTTATGTTCGCCTCTCTCCAGTCCATCGGGATTTGTCCTGTATTAAACGATACCTCAAATAACATTTTCAATGGCTCTACTAACATCTCCCCTCCTTCCTTTATGATTCTTGGGTGTATCCCATCCGGTCCCGGTGACTTACTTCTGTTCATTTTTTCTATAGCCCTTCTTATTCTAGCATGGGAAAACTCTACTAGTTCTAGTGCCGGTGCCTGTTTGATGGGAATAGTAGGCACTGCATCCTCCGACTCCACTGTTAGTACCCCCCCAAAGTATTTCCCCAGCACCTCTGCTTTCTCCTTATCAGTCTCCGCTCTACTCCCATCATTCAACCCCCCCACCAGCTCTGGGATCCCTACTCTTCTTGTTAATTTTTCCTGAATGTACTTCCAGAATATTTTTGGATTATCCTTCACATTTCTAGCTATCTCTCTCTCCCTCTCCTTCACCCCCCTCCTTGTTTCCCACCTTATTTTATTGTTTATTTGTCTACGTTCCAGATCCACTTCCTTAGCCTCTATACTAGACCCCCTGTTCTTTTTTAACAATTTTAATCTTTCCCACAATCGTTTCTTTCTTCTAATCAATATCCAAAGCTTTCTTTTCATTGGCAATTCTGGGTTAGTTCTTTTCCTCAATTTTGTTTTATCCTTATATTCCCTTACTGGTACACTTTTGGATACAGCATTCTCCAGTTTGACTCTAATTTTCCTCCACATTCCTTCAGCGTCTTCACCGTTCAAATATTCCCCCCAGTCAATGTCCAAACACCGTCTCAGCAGCTCATAATCTGCTCTATCATACATGTATATTTTTCTATTGCTTTTATTATCCCTCTCCGATTTAATGTTACAACTAAAGCTTATACAGGAATGGGCACTACGACCTATAGGGCTATCCACATTAACATGTTCCACTATATCCTCTTCATTGCTAAAAATCAAATCAAGTACACTCCCCTGCGTCCCATCTCTATATCTTGTCATCTCTACAATATGTTGCGTTAAAAAACAATCTCTCACTTTCTCTATAAACTTATTTTCCATGCTACCCTGTCCCGCTGGAGTAGTACAATTTGCCCAGTTGATCCTTGGCAAATTGAAATCTCCAATCAAAATTTTATATTTGTTCTCTCTATTATCTATCTCCTCCATTGCTTTCAGTAGGTTATCATCCTCTCCCCTGCTATTATTTGGGCTTCTATATATAGAGGCAAATAGAATTGATCCTCTTACACATTTTACTTCAATACACAAATACTCACAATACTGCTGTCTCATATCCACCTCATTAACCTTGAGCTCTTTTCTTACATAAATAAACAGTCCTCTTCCAACCTCTGCTCTAATAGCATTTCTCTCATATAACTCAAAACCCTCCAAACTATATTCCACCAGTTCCCTCTCAATTCTAAATTTTTTTGGTCTTACTTCCTGTAGGGCTATGATATCAGGTTTTTCCTCTTCATCCTGCAACCTACATATCAGTTCTCTTTTCTTGTCCTGAGTAAACACATCCACATTACTAAACATAATCCTTAATCCATCTACCATTCCTCCAGCACTTACACCATCCCGCTCCTCCAGTCCGTACTTGTACGCATCACCTCGCTAATACTCTTTATACATAAACGTCTCCTCAGCTCAACATTTGTTATTCTATCCTGCAGCCTGGCCCCACACATCCATCTCCCCATTCTCATCTCATGGGGTGGATGGGACTCTTCGGCCATTGATGGCAACCTGTCTATGGGAGCAAACCCCACACAAACCGCCTGCTGCCTTGCAGGCTAAGCCTCTTTGGACAAAGGCTAGGTCCACAGCCAACAACTGTGGTTGGGGGCTAGCTTGAGCAGGCACCCCACGTAAAACATGCTTCAAACTCGCCGACATGGAGGGACCTACCTCAGGCCCAGCTCTGGCTCCCTGGGAGTGCATCCTGGCCAGGGGGACCTAGAGGGTACAGAGCATAGTGTCTTTACAGACTGGTACTTTCCGCCTAGCAGTACAGGGGCCTGAACCCTGAGGTAGCACACCGGGAGGCTGCCCTATCACTAGGCGCATAATACCGGGCCAGTCGTAGTGCCATGTGCGTGCACGGATTGCGTCCCTGCGGTTGGTTCTGGTGGGGTGCCCCGATGTCCCACCCCTATTAAGATCTTGTGATGGCCTCTGGGTGACAATTGCCCAGGGTTGCCTGGAGCTGGATACCTGGGGATACTGACCTCCAACATTGGCAAAAATACCAATCATGACAAAAACCACAAAGAGAAAACGCAAGTCTGTTGGTACAAAATCGCAAAAGGACACTACTGCGGATTCTTCCCCCAAGTTCAAGTTCGGAATTGTGAATGTTAGAACTATGAAAGGAAGGACATGTAAGATTGTGGAGATGTTAGAGAGACGCCGAGTGGATGTACTGTATATTGTACCCAAGAAACCCGGTGGAAAGGGGGGAGTGCGAGGTGGATTACGGGAAAAAATTAACGCTTCAAGTTCATATGGAAGGGAAACGAACATGGTACAGGAGGGTGGGTTTCCTGGTGGCAGAGAGGTGAGCAGATTGTGTGATACAAGTTAAAAGGTTTAATGAAAGACTGATTTTACTAAGAATGATAGTCGGGACGAGAGTCGTAGATGTTATATCAGCAGATGTCAAAGAACAGTTCTGGAATGAATTACTAGAGGTGGTTGTCGGATGCAAGGAAGGGGAGGTAGCAATTGTGGGAGGAGACTTGAAAGGGCATGTCGGGGCAGGTACCGACGGATATGAGGGCGTGCACTGGGGACAGGGTATTTTGCCAAAGGAACCTTGGAGGTGAATACATACTGGATCACTGTGCTGCCATGGGTATGATGGTGTGTAATACTATGTTTAAGAAGAGGATGAGCGATCTGATAATATGAATCAGGTGGCCCAGTAGTCAGATAGACTACTTCCTGATCAGCAAATCTGACAGGAAATGGGTTAGAGACACTAAGTGTTAATTAGCTCAATGGCTGTGTTCACCACTCACCTGTATGTAAACTACTGACTCCGTCCTGACAGCTTGCCCGCCACCTCGGTCCTGTTGTGACGTCATCTCTTACACGTCAGCATATAGTAGACCACGCAAATTGGCGGGAAACTAGTTGGGCAAACTCTTGTGTCGTCTGCTCACATATATAACCAGTTTGCACTCCCACACACATTAACATATTTGCCTATGTTAACACTCGTCCTCTTCTTTTAATGTGGGCGACATGTAAATCACACTCGCCCTTCTTGGTATGTAGTACAGCCACATACAAATATGTGATACCACAAAGAAGTTATCCCATTTAATCCCCGCAGCCGCCCGGGTGAGGCGCCTTTTTTCGTCAAGCAATCAGCCAGTTGCTGTGACGTCTCCACCCAAGATACCTCTTCAATTTCTCCCCTGTTCACCATGTCCCGCAGCACTGCAATGTCGATCCTCAATCTCCTGTCATCCATGTTTTTGCATGAGTGAAGTGCGTCTACTAAGCTCTTATTATCCACATAACATTTTATTCTGTAGCTTCCACCCCCAGATATTTCACTTAAAATGCTGGAGAGGTAAACAGCAGCTTCCGCACACTCAAGTAATGCTAGCGTCTCTGCAGATAAAGTGGACTTGACGACTCTTCTTATCTTCCTAGTCTGCCAAAATATTGGGCATCTCTTATCATCGGCATCTCTCAGAAAGATCACAAAGCCACCCTGGGAACCGTTACCTGCGAGGTTGGCAAACGAGGCATCCGAGAAACATTCCAGATGGCAGTCATGGATGGGTCCCAATCTAGGAATACAGTCCTCCCTCGGGTAGCACGGCTTTGGACAGTGCGGTTTTGCTCTAACACGGGTACCCCAAATGTGCCGAGTCAGCATCTAACACGCTTTGTTTATGTAGCGCTCGTGGCTCGTGGCGGCTGGTCGGCATCTCTCGGCATCTCTCAGCATCTGTCTGCCTGTGACGGCAGACTCGTCAGACCCGTATATACCGGCGTGTATAAGACACATTTATAAAACTCCAAAACCATGGATGGCCTTATACTACGAATATACTTTCAATGCAAGTTAATTTGAAACACCGAGATTCGTCAGCTGATTTTCCGTGTGTTATTGTTGAGTCAGTTTGTGTATTTACCTAATTGTATTTACCTAATTGTAGTTTACAGG
This sequence comes from Paralithodes platypus, assembly GCA_032716605.1. Lineage (NCBI taxonomy): Eukaryota > Metazoa > Arthropoda > Malacostraca > Decapoda > Lithodidae > Paralithodes > Paralithodes platypus. The sequence continues at coordinate 3,516,101 of CM064531.1, forward strand.
AGTTGAGCTAAGCTCGTGTTGTCCCGTCTCTCAGTCTACTTTTTATCCAATTTTTTCTTGAAAATATGGATGTTCCTTGCCCCTACCACCTCCTCCTCCAGCCCATTCCATTTGTCAATACATCTATAGGGGAAGCTAAACTTCCTGATATCGTTCTTGCAGGTAGGTCTTTTTACTTTGTAGCTGTGGCCTCTAGTTATTCCTGTATCCATAATTAATATATCCTCCCTATCCAGCCTCTCCAGCCCCCGGGTACATTTGTACATCATTATCATGTCTCCCCTCTCTCTCCTCTCTTTTAGACTCGGTAGATTTAATTTGTCTAGCCTCCCTTCATATGGCAGTTCTCTGAGACTTGGAACCAATCTAGTGACTGCTCTCTGGATTCTTTCTAACTTGTGAATATGCTTCTTTAGATGCGGGGACCACACCACTGCTGCATACTCCAATCTTGGTCTAATCATACTCTTCATAATGTGTACTCTTCATGTGTGTGTGTGTGTGTTGTTCTTGTGTGGCTATGTCTAAACCCGAGTTATTTCTGTATGCAATAAAATTTGATTATAATTTACTCTATGGAATTGAATTTCATTTTACCAAATAATATTTATAATAGTAAAGTCAAAGAAAAATACATTAAACTATAACTCTAATGAAGGCGGTAGATTGTTGGCAAGTTTAGCCAAGCTGCTGCCGCCTGCCTCTCACGCAGACGACATGTGGTTTGTTATTGTTGTACTACAGCTGAGCAGCATTGGTTTCGTGTCAAATAAATGGCATTTCATAATACCAATGGTCTTAATTGGATATATTATTGACCCCTAGTATGAAGGTATGTTGCCAACGTAATAATACTGACAAAATAGATAAATCGGGTGGTAAATGGGTAAAAAAGGGGACTTTGGGGAAGTGGCCAGAACCAATAGAATTAATCCCATAAGTTCTTTGCTTTGTGTAGCGCGTGTTTGCGTAGCGCGGCGTGGTCCCAGTACGATATACCCGCACTACCCGAGGGAGGACTGTATACAGCTTCATGTTATCTGTCTTCTTTGTTGAGCCTGAGCAATTCTGCAACAGTAGCTTGTTTTCTGGCCACACTTAACTCACACACGTCAAAGGCGATGTCAGGCCTAGTGTGAGTGGCTATCCAGCTCAACTGTCCAATTAATGCTCTATACTCAGACTTCTCTGATTCAGACAATTCTCCCGTTTTTACTAGTGCTCGCTGTCTGCTGATTGTGATTGGTAACAAGGATGAAGTGTACTGGAACTGATCAAGAGTTATGCTGCCATCGCTTTCAGATATGATGTTCAAACCCACATATCTAAAGGCTCTTGACTCCGAGCTGCCGACCAGGAATGCTTGACTCACTGGTTCTATCACTTGTCGCTCAAATTCCTGTGTGCCGACCCAGAGAAAATCGTCCACGTATATACATATGATGCCATCAACATTGCCCCTATTACTCCAAAAGAACAATGCTGAATCCAAGGATGACATTTGAGCTCCAAGACACAACAGCTGATCCTTAACCCGCAGATACCAGTGCCTGGCAGCATCACATAGACCGTAAACTGTCTTCTTTAACCTCCACAGCCTACCATCAGCATACTCTGGAGGAGGGCGTAGATAAATCACTCGTTCAATCATGTTCCCTTGCAGATAGGCCGCCTTCACGTCCATGGAGTGACAAACCCACTGGTTACCCGAGGCAAACACAAGAGCCAGACGTACCGCTTCCTTCGAACACGTAGGCGAGTCCTTTCGTAAATCCTCAGTGTCCTCCTCGAACTCATCATCTGGAAGGTATTGCGACACAGCTCCCGAAGACTCTTCACTGGATTCCTTCTCGCCCAACTCAGTATTGGAAACCACTGTATCCTTTCCCGGAGCCGACGCTATACGACACTCGTGTGCTCTCACATAGATGCCCCCGTGTCTTACCAAAACCTGCTACCCATCTCTGCCGATTACGATACCAGGGCCGTGCCACTCATGACCGTCATTTCTCTTATAAAATACTTCATCACCATTCTGTACAATGTTCAAATCACTTGGGCGCACGTTGTGCTGCAAAGCCCTGGTTAACCGCTCACAGGATTCTATCCTCAGAAATTCCTGTCTCGCCGTGTGAAGAGCATTCAAGTTTTCTCTCACAATGCAGGATGGAGGCATCCCCAATGCAGGAGGATCATTGGCCCATACACTAGGAAACACAGGGTTGTAGCCAAAAACAAGCTGGTTAGGCGAGAAGCCCGAATAGTTCGTAAGGGCATTCCTCGCAGAAATTGCCCAAGCCAAGGCCACCTCTAAGTCACAACGTGTATCTGCCATGATTTTCCTCACAGTATCACCTATCACCGCATTCGTACGTTCACAAACCCCATTACTCCAAGGGCTCTCAGCAGCTGTGGCCATAATCTTTATGATAAAAGCCTCACCTAGCGTACGCATATCTATCTATCTATCTATTACCTGACGCCGTGATCCCCGAAGGGGTGGCCACGAACGAACCGCCCCCATGCACCTCTGTCCCCAGTCAGTCGACGCCCCTCCCCCCAACCAGCACCACCTTCGTTCATGTACTTCCTCACTCCATCCTTCCACCTCATATTCGGTCTACCTCTCCCCCTCTGTCCCTCCACCTCGCTCTCATACACCCTCTTAGTCATTCTCTCGCTTTCCATACGTTCCATATGGCCGAACCATCTCAAGTTGTTCCTTTTCACACTTTCCAGCACATCTACCTCCACACCACACCTCCTTCTTACTTCCTCATTAGTCTGTCTATCCCTCCATGTAACTCCGCACGCACTCCTTAAGTAATTCATTTCCACTGCTCTCACTCTTGGTCTGAGTCTCTCAACCAACGTCCATGCTTCGCTTCCGTAAGTCAGTGTCGGGATTACCACACTGTCATGCAAGGACTTCTTCACTTCCATACTGACCACCCTATTTCTTGTTACTGCTTTTAGCGTTCCTACAACCCTCTTCCCCTGTTGTACCCTCTCCCGCACCTCTTCATCCATAGTCCCATCTTTACTCAACACACTGCCCAGATACTTAAAAGAGTTGACGATCTCCATAGCCTGACCGTTCAGCTTCACCTCACACTCTGTGACTTCACCCCTTTCGAAGACCATAACCTTGCTCTTCCCCGTATTTACCTTCAAATTCCGTTTTTCGCACACTGTTCCAAACTCATTTACCAGACCCTGCAACTCCCATTCATTATCACTCATCAGAACTGTATCATCCGCAAACAGCAGTATAGGTAGCTTCCACTCAATTCCCTCCCTTTTCAGCGATACACCAACATCCACTGCTCTTGATAGTATTTCTTTCATAACTCCATCCATATATACAGTAAACAACCACGGGGACATCACACACCCCTGTTTCAAACCAACATTCAGGTCAAAGAACTCGCTCTGCTCACTCTCCACACGTACTGCCGCCTTTGCACCCTCATACATGCTCTTCACTGCTTTCAGCAACTTGCCCTCTACTCCGTATATTCTAAGTACTTTCCACAAACCTTCTCTATCCACTCTGTCATAGGCCTTCTCCAAGTCCATAAAGGCAACATACACCTTTTGTTTCTTCTCCAGATACTTCTCCACAACACAATTCAGGGTAAAAATCTGATCTACACATCCTCTTCCCTTCCTAAAACCTCCCTGCTCGTCGCCTATCCATTTCTCCGTTCTCACTCTCACTCTCTCAATCACTACCCTACTGTATACCTTCCCTACTACGCTTAGAAGACATATTCCTCGGTGGTTACCACACACTCCTCTTTCCCCTTTGCCCTTATATAGGGGGACTATTATGCCAGTCTTCCAGTCATCGGGTGCACTCCCCTTCTCCCATGCTAGTTTGCACATTTTCCATACCCATTCTATCACTATCTCACCACCATACCTCAACATTTCCCCACACACTCCATCTGTTCCTGGTGCTTTCCCCAACTTCACTCTTTTCATGGCTTCCCACACTTCTGACCTCCTGATCCCCACCTCCTCCTCCACTACTTCTCTTCTTCTCCCTCCCATACCATATCCAGCTATGTTTGCTGGCTCTTCATTCCTTTCATTTAGCAACTCACTGAAGTACTCCCTCCACCTTTCGACTCTCTCTTGCTTCTCGGCTAGCATTCTCCCATTCTTATCTTTCACACCCTTACTGTTTCCCTTGCTACCTTCCCTAACTTTCTTGACTTCTTTCCAGAACAGTTTCTTACTCTCCCTCCATTTTACACTCAGATTCCTTCCAAATTCCTCATCTACTCTTCTCTTACTTTCCTTCACTACTCTCTTCACCACCCTCTTACTCTCCACGTACCTCGCTCGTTTCTGTCTCTCGGAATCTTCATTCCCTCTGCTACCCAACCACTCTCTATATGCTTTCTTCTTTTCTTCCACAGCTATTCGTACCTCTTCTGTCCACCATGCTGTACCTTTCACTCCCCTCCCTCTTCTCCTCACTCCACACACCTCCTCACATGCTGCACAGATCTCATCCTTAAACACCTTGCTCATCTCCTCCACTTCCTCCATAACTTCCAGGTCGAACCCACCTAGTCGTCTTTCCACTGCTCTCCTGTACTCCTCCCTGATTTCCTCCTCCTGCAACCTCTCCACCCTCCTCACCATTCCACCCTCCTCTCGCCTCCCTCCCGCTCTCCTCACCCACTTCTTTTGTATCCTAACCTTAGCTACCACTACATAATGATCAGACAGACCCCCTCCAATACCCCTATACACCCTAGCATCCATCACAGATTTCTTCATTCGTTCATCCACACATACATAATCAATCAATGACTTTCGTTCCACCACTGTCTTATCCTTCATCGTCAACATCCGTTTCCACGTGTACCTGTGGATCATTCTGTGTCGGAAGAAGGTGTTGGCTATCCACAGCCTCCTCCCCACACATACGTTCACAAGTGCACTACCATTCCCATTCACCTCTGATGGTACCCCCCACCCTCCCACCACTCCCTCAACTTTCCTATCACCCACCTTACCATTCATATCCCCAATCAGAAATATTCTTTCGTTCTTGTCAAACTTCTCCAGGCACGCCTCCACATTCATCCAGAACTCCTCTTTCTTTCTTTCAAGTATATCCTCTGTCGGGGCATACGCGCATACAATCACCCACGTTTGTATTCCTACTTTCATTCTCACCCACACAATCCTTGAACCCACAGACCCATACTCTCTTACACATTCCTTCCATTTGCTACTTACAAACAAACATGCACCTTCTCTCGCTGTTCCTTCACTCACTCCAGCACACACACACCCATTCCACACTCCCACTCTCTCACATCTGAACCTTTCCATTTGGTCTCTGTCATTCCACATACATCCAGCCTGGCATTCACTAACACTTCCAGAACCTCTCTCTCTTTTGTGCCATCATTCATGCCACTAACATTCCACGTAGCCATTCTCAGAATGTCCGAAGGCATGTCCTTAGTCGGTCGTGGTTCGTCAACGTTGGTTCCGTCCGCATCCGAGGCTGTTCGTTCGTTTTTCCTTGCTTCGATATTTTTTCCGGGTGGGGGTCGCAAGCCCACCGACCCAACCTCTTTAGTCGCCTCTTACGACACGCAGAAGGCACGTGGGGCATATTCTATTCCCTAACCCCCAGGGGGTACGCATATCAGTATTGTTAAATTCACCACCATTATCGGTAAGAAACTTCCTTGGTGGGCCAAACACAGTAATCCAGCTCCGAAACACTCCATAAAGGATGGTAGAGGCACACTTATCTTTTATTACTACTGCACTGCAATATCTTGTGGCCAAGTCAACCATAACCAAAAAATACTGTCTCCCCCAAACCTTTAAGTCCATAGCCACAGTCTCATTAAATTTATTCGCCATAGGCAGGCACACCACAGGACGAGGCCTAACCTCCTTGAATTTGCAACAAACTTCACAGGTTTCAGACACTTCACTTATTGACCGTTCCAAGTCAGCATTGTTAATTCCCGCATCCTTCACAAGTTTCAATAGCTTAGCCGACGTAGGGTGACCAAACTGTCTATGAAGCTTCAGTGCAGTTTCTTTTCCACCGGTTTCTAATGATGCTAGTTTAACCATACTCCTGGATTGCTGGCCTAGTCAGAACGAAATGGGCCCCCCGCTCTGCCTGCTTCGTTGGTTTCACTTTTGAACACGTGCGGGGGCTGACGGAGGCGGCAGGAGGGGAGTGCATGCCCGCATGCCCACCCTTCCTGCCGCCCCCAACTAATTGTAGTGGGCCCTATCATTTCTCATCCTTTCTGTTTTCCGTTTTTCCCTTCTTCCCGCTGCCCCCTCCTTTGGGAGCACCGTGACTGTCATGAGGTAAACGACCGTACTCACTCTTTGGTTTCGTTGGAGGGTGTTGTGGGTCGGCAATCCCTACACCCGTCGAACTGTGGTACCCGACGTGTTAGAGCGAGGGGAAACTTTTATGCCAAACCCTAACCCTTGTGCTGGGTCGGCGATCGACGGATCGACGGCCCTTAAGGTGCATTAGTCGGGGTGTATATCTGCACGAATTCCTAGGGCGGTCGTCCCGTCCTCTAATTGTGGCTCCATGGTGGGTTTGGAATCTGACTCAGATGAATTTAGAAATATTCGTCCTATGGAATCTAAAATTGCCCCCTCCGACGCCGACCCCTGCGAGAAATTGGACTGCCTCAAGAACCCTTCCCCTGCTGCCACCAGTGCCAGAGTTCCCCACTCAGGCATGGCACCCACAGACCTTGGCAAACCTCCTAAGGATACTGTGACGAATTCTCCATCGTCGGGTAGTGAGATCCATCAGGTGATCTCCCCGGCATCAATTCCTATGCACAGTACTGCCTCTGTGATCAATAATAGTGATGACAACCCCACAGTCTCGACTTTCACTTCTAAATTACCAGATTATGATTCTAGCCTTAGCCTACCTCTTCATTCCGTTGACAACCTTAATGAAGAACCTCGCATGCCCTCAGCTGACACCCCTACGGATGCTTCTTGCATCCCTGACCCGTCTGTGACTCCATCTGTTACCATCTTCCCTCCGGATGCAGGATCTACTGCCTCAATTAAACCTGCTTCTGTACCTCCACGATCTCAACGAGCCATTGATGCAGGTACAGGAAAAGACCTTGCCGGTATTTCCTCTGCCATTCACACGCTTCAACCGTTCGTACCTTCGCATAACCGACAAAGGCGTAAACGTACCACGTATACCCCTGCTTCGAAGGACACTTATAACGCTATGTTCAGTCCCCCTGATTGGTCACGGTTTTTCACGGTCTCTGGTGAACCTATGGATGATTTCAGTCTATACGATACTCTCGCACAAGATATTGGTGACTTCACCATGCATGCTGTTGGATCGGCCAAGCGCATGATTGAGGTGAAAACACAGGAGCAATCAGAAGCCTTACAAGCCTACCTCGACACCCCCAACGACAGATACACAGGTAAACCAGATGAATTCCTGAATCAGTGTACTGGCACAGTTGTGCTCCCTTCCGACTTCGAATTTGCAGATCAGAGCTTTACAGACTCAACCAATCGTATCTTAAAATTATTGCAAAGAACTGACCCCACTGTTGTTAAAGTTGACACTTATACTGCTCCTCAGCGTGGAAATCGGCCCCCACTACGCATTGTCAAAATCTATTTTAAGCGCCATGACCTCCCTATGCATGTCCGTCTTGCAGGTCGCCAACTGCAGGTACGAAGGTATGTTAACAAGCCGAGACAATGCACAAATTGCTGGAAGCTTGGGCATTCAACCCCACGGTGTCGGGCTCTCACTGCGCGTTGCTTAAATTGCGGCTCAGAACAACATGCTCTCAACAATTGTCAAGCCAGCGCGCCCCGTTGTGCAAATTGTGACGGGTCCCACAAAGCCAATGACAGAACATGCCCGCACTTTGCGTTTCATCGTGACGTATTACATTTACAGGCCACAAAAGGACTCCCCTTCCGGTCTGCTGCAGCACAATTAAGGCAGGAAGGTAAATCTCCTCCATATCGACGGTATGAATCAACTACACCCGCTGACTCCTCTGACCACCAGCGTCCAGAGCAGCCTCCGGCACCTCCTATTAGCCCACAACATTACCCCACCAATGATACCTTCCGTTTAGTTCACCTTAACTCCCCGGACCTATCCACCTCTAACAGGTTCGAGGGATTTACTAACTTGACCGATGATACTGAGTTTTGGAACATGACTGCCGAAGAGAACCTCATGGAATGTAACACAGTACCAGATATAGAGACTTCTCCCCAATCTCACTCCACCCAGTCGCAGCCTCGGAAAAAGCGTAAGGTTGCAAGTCCTATCCGGTCATTATCCCGGACCTCGAAACTCGGTTCCACCACACAGACGTGGGTTATGCCTACCCACGATCCGGACTGTGGCTGCCATACCTGCGGCCGATTCTTTCTACTTCAGCACAAGACTTCTACCCGTACAGTACTCACCGAACATCTTCACAAATTTCTTTCCAAGCGAGCTCCAGCGGAAGATGCTCAAATTCACCCGACTCCTTGTTATTGTGTCACCCATATTTGTGAATCTGATCCTACGCCCAAGGACTTGATGCAGAGATTCCTGAAGGACTATAACCTGTTGGATTCTGACTTGACTAATATAGAGCTATCACAATCCCGATTTGATGTTCACCAACCTCCTGTCAATGTGCGTACCACCCTCACCACGCCTGATCCTCCCTGTAACCTTGAGCGACATGTTCCGTTAGCCGCTCCCCACTGCCCAGATCCCGATGCTCCCAAACCTAGGGACATTCCCCCACAAACTCCTGCTAACCCTACGACACCATCATCTGACGGACCTTCGATAAAGACTCATCATACCCCGAGCCCCTCACGATCTCCTGTATTGATATGTCACACCAATGTCCCACCTGACAAATGTGGATGTCCAATTTGTTTCCGTAATTACATCACACCCCATATCTGTGCCACGGATCCCTGCCTCCTTGCTCGGACGCAGGAATTTGTCACCACACGTACACTTCCCCCTAACCCTGATGAAGATGTTACCTCCGCTTATCTATTTATGAACACTCTGCGCCAAAAACTCCTCCACTGCCCCACCCTTGTTCCTAAACTTGTCACACAATTCACAGCTATTTCTGAAAAATTTACAGACCTTACATCTACCCCTTCACCTCCATCCACAACCCTCTCCACACTCACAACCTTTACCAGACTCTCTTCAAGAGACCACTATTGTCGTTGACTCTGACAATCCTATTCTTGATGGCATATAACATTTTGCAATGGAATATAAACGGATACCAAACTCGCCTCCGTATGGGAGAATTACAACGATTACTTAAATTATATTCACCATTATGCATTTGCCTCCAACATGTAGGCAATTTTGTTGTCCCCCCCAGGCATTATACTGTTGCTGCTAGCTCCCCTATAACCCCTTCACATCTCCGAACGGCCATCCTTGTGCACTATAAGTGCGTATTTGTTCCTGTCACCCTTGACCCCAACCCTTTTCAAACAACTGCCGTCTCCATTTCATTGCCAAACCTTCCTTCCTTGACTGTTTGCTCCTCCTACAATCAACCCTCCTGTCATTACAATACTTCAGACCTTCATCAAATAGTACAACAACTGACCCCACCGTACCTTATTCTGGGCGACTTTAACGCACACTCTCCCCTTTGGGGCAACCCTAACACAGACATCCCAGGCAATAAAATTGAAAAATATCTCCTTCATTCTACTCTTTGTTGTCTCAACTTTGACACCCCCACCTACAGATCTGCTACCCACTGTACATTTTCCGCTGTTGATCTTTCCTTTGCCTCGGATGACGCAGCTCCCCTATTTGACTGGTCAGTTTTACAGGATCGCTTCTCCAGCGACCACTACCCTATACTCCTTAAGTATTTGGGCCCTGCATCCTCCCCTCAAATATCGAGTTATAATCTCTCTAAAGCCGATTGGACGTCTTATACGCACTCCTCTGCAGACGTTTCGGACTTCTCCCCTACCTCCTCCCCTGCACACAATTTTGATTATTTTTCGTCCTTCCTGAACTCCATTGCTCGCACTCATATCCCGCTTACCTCCTCGCTGACGCACCCTCGCCAGGTCCCTTGGTGGACGCCCACTCTAGCCCAAATGATAAAATTCAAGCATCGTGTGGAACGCCTTCTTAAGCGTCTGAGTGTTAGGCAGCGGCGTTTAAAGACTGTTTCCCCCCGACTTTTTTCCACTAATCGTTACTTTGACCTTATAACCATCACTATTGAAAAAATTGCCCTTAAAACATTCTATAACAAGATCTGTGCAGTTGTCAAACGCAGTATCCTTGACAACAAGATACTTTCATGGCGATCATATATCTCGTCCTTCACTTCCCGCACCCCTCTCTCTACTTTATGGAAAAAGTTTCGCAGTATCAACGGACGCACTGTACGGCCTCCACTCTCTCCACTCAAAGACCCTGCCTCGGACTCGCTTACACATGACCCCCTTGACATCGCTGCCATACATGCCAAACATTTCTGTCACGTCAGCTCAGACCAGTCATTGCCTCGTCAATTTCTTCGTTATAAATGTATGGAGGAATCTCGCCCGCTATCTTTTCATAGCGGGAAAACACATGAATATAACACCCCTTTTTCAATTCCGGAATTGCGACACGCGCTCGACCTGTGTACAGACACTACTCCTGGCCCGGATGGATTCTCGTACGCTCTCATCCGTCACCTCCATCCACGTGCGCTACAACATCTTTTACAACTGTACAATCAGTTTTGGATAAGTAACTACTTCCCACCGTCTTGGCGGCATGCTTACACTATACCCGTACCGAAGCCTGGAAAAGATCATAGTCTTCCCACAAATTACAGACCGATTGTGCTTACCTCATGCCTCAGCAAATTAATGGAAAAAATGATCAATCCTCGACTTTTACATTACGCTGAGTCACATGCCCTCCTATCCCCATATCAGAATGGTTCCCGCCCTGGCCGTTCTACACTGCACTCACTTATTCGCCTTGAACACCAAATACGTGATGGGTTCTCCAAGAACCAACCCACAGTGGCAATATTTTTTGACATTGCTAAGGCTTATGACACAACATGGAGACACAGGATTTTAAAAATTTACACGATTCTGGCATGCGGGGTCCTCTTCCCTGCTTTTTACAAAATTTTCTCTCTAACCGTACATTCCAGGTCAAAAATAATGGTCTCCTATCGGACATTATGTCACAAATTAATGGAATACCACAAGGATGTGCCCTTAGTAGCTTACTCTTTATTATGGCGATCAATAGTGTCATACGCAGCCTCCCACCTGAAATATCGTATAGCTTGTATGTGGACGACTTCGCAATATATTATACTTCTCCCAGTCTGACTCACATACAACGGCGTCTCAACATTGCTCTAAAATCCATCCACTCTTGGGCATCCACTGCTGGTTTTCAATTTTCTGCTGAAAAGACTAACGCTGTTGTATTCTATAGAAATATTCGACATTTACGTAAACAGTCCATTACTCTCACCATGGGACATTCTAATATTCAGATCCTTCCACATACCAGGTTCCTTGGTTTAATCTTTGATACTCACCTCAATTGGAAGAGTCACATTGCCTGCTTAAAGGCACGTTGCCTCCAGAGAATGAATGTTCTGAAAACAGTCGCACGAGTCCATTGGGGTGCAGATCGCGCTACGCTTTTACTGTTCTACAGAGCTACCATCCTCTCAGCCCTAGATTATGGTAGCCCTGTCTATGGCACGGCCTCTGCTTCCACATTAGGAACCCTCGACAGCGTACACCATTTGGGCATCCGCATTAGCTCGGGGGCATTCCGTTCCTCTCGTGTCTCCAATATCCTATGTGAGGCTGGGACCTTACCTCTAGCCTACCACCGTCGATTAGTCCTCATGCGTACGGCTGTTCGCCTCCGTCATGACCCGACTCTACTAGAACTATTCCATTCCACAGCTAACTATCGTTCAAACATTCCAGTGCCATTCCCAATGTTGTCTCGCCAATTGCTCTCCACTTACTGTATCACCGTTCCTCCCATAACTCCCCCTCCTAGTCACATCACTCCGTGGACCCTAAAACACCCTACAGTTTGCTTTCACTTAGCGGATCAACTTGATGCCCAAGCCCCATCTCAATGTCGACATCTCGCTTTACAACATCTTGATGATCACATCCCGCCTGTTTTCATTTACACCGATGGCTCGAAAACTGCGGATGTCGTGGGTTGCGCTGCAGTCTCAGACCATGGCTTGTATCAAAGTACCTTACACCATCACCACGGTTTTCACTGCTGAATTATGGGCTATTCAAGGTGCTTTAAGCACCATCTCTTCATTGTCGAGGAACTCTCCACGGGTCGTTATCTGTAGTGACTCAAAGAGTGCGCTGCAAGCCTTATGTGTATTTGCCCCCAAGGACCCATTGGTCAAGACTATCATCCACACAATACACAAATTACAGTGCGCTACTCGTTCCATCACACTGTGCTGGATCCCCGCGCATGTAGGAATTCCCGGGAATGAGCGTGCAGACTTCCTCGCTAAGCAAGCGTGTCATGGTACACCCTCTACTACTTTGCTGCGTTCGGAGGATATGCTCCCTGTCCTCCGTCGCCATGTTTATGACGCTTGGCGAGTTGAGTGGAGAGCGCAACCATTAACTGGCCACCTTCGCTCCATTAAGGATGACATACACTTGTGGCCCTCTTCAATTAATGGTTCACGTGCAGACCAAACCCTATTAACTAGATTACGTTTAGGCCACACACGCCTCACACATGGTTACCTGATGTCCACCCCTCGTGGTCCGCCACCTGAATGCCAACATTGCCATACATCATTGACTGTTTTTCACTTTCTTTGTATTTGTCCCGTCTATGCATCTGAAAGACGGAGATTCTTGCTGAACACCTCATTACATGGCATCCTCTCTGACTCAGACTCTTTCAATTTCACCCCTATTCGTCACTTCCTGAGAGCGATAAATTTATACAATGACATATAACTAATGACATATACGTGACTTTAAACTCTGTACCACCTCCTCCACCACTAGCCTTGAGAGGGCCTAGGCCCAGTGGGCTAGTATAAAATAAAAGCATCATCAACAACAACAGAACGAAATGGGCATCAGATAGTGTCCTGACGACGTAGACTCCAAATGAACGTCTTTTCCACAAACTCTCACCATGTCCGTCTCAAAATCCAACACCATTTTCGCTTTTCTCATTGTCTTCTTACTCAAAAGCAAAGAAATGTTACACTCTATCACATCTGTCACGATAGTCGCACAAATATTGCCCACCCGGCATGGCAAGGTCACTCGCTTCATCGATGGCACTGTGGCTCCATCCGCAAATGTAAAAGTCGAAGTTGAAGTGCCTTCGGTAATTTGAGCTTTCTCATAATCACTTAACTCATGAATGTAATTTTCAATCCATTCCGATCCACACACAGTTGTTGAACATCCAGTATCCAGTACAGCACAACCCTTAGCTTCATCAGCAAGCTTCTGCAACTTTCCACTATGCTTGTCATCCTCACCAGCATAACCCATAAACATGGATAAATGCACTGTCTCTTCCGCATCATCCCTTTCACAAAAATTCCCCTTATTCTCATATGCATCAGGACAATCTCTAGCCCAATGAAATTTTGAACCACAAACTGCACATTTTGACACTCTACCATCGGGCCCCAAAGGATTGCGTTTCCTGCCATATCTATGATTAAAACCTCTACCACGGCTTCTCATAGCACCTCTTCTAGCTAAAGGCCGTGCTCGACCCACACCGCCTGTATACAATGCTTCCTCTTCCTTCATGTCACTTTTACCTTCAGTAACAAACACAGGTTCACTTTTAACATTCACAACACTTGTCCCAACAGCTGCTGTCTCACCACCAAAAATACGGCACAGACCTGACTTCATATGTTCATAACTCACTTCAGTAACTGCAGACATGGCCAACTGTCTTTCATTATCAGACAAATTACAAGCGGATAACAGCATAAAGGCCTTCACTGCATCCGGTAATGTCATATCCTGTTCCGAACATTTAAAATACGTATGCTCAAACTTAGAAACGAAGGTACATATATTCATGTCACTAGGCCGCCGTAGATTATAAATGTCATGGAATGCCGCAAACTGCCGTCTTCTTTTGTCCACCAGTAACAACTCATCAAGCTTCTTTAACCCGGGAACTGCGGGAAGACTCTTAAGAGTTCCCCCGGCGGACTGCGGGAAGACTCTTAACCCGTCCAGCCCCAGCGACGCGTCTGGCGCGTCGCCTATGTATGTAACGCACAGCCCCAGCGACGCGTCTGACGAGTCACCCTAATTGCTCCGACCGTAACCTCAGGTGTAGCCACTCGAGAGGGCTCAGATTTGTATGGGAACTGTGTACGTATCCCACGCAACCGTGCCGATGGTTGAAAACTCTCAAAGTCCACGTGCGTGCGCGTGAGCGCGCAATAACCTGTTTTTTTTGGGAAATTGCCTTCAATTTTTTTACTCTTGTAAAATACGTTTTCGGGGGCTCTGTAGGACCATTTTTTGAGCGGTTTTTCGTGGTTTTTTCCTTCATTCCTAACCCATTCGCTATTGTTTCTGGAATAAAAAAATTTTTTGAAAACGGGACGGGTTCTGGTGAACAAAAAATAAAAAACTAGGCGGGGCTCCACGGGTTAAGAGTCAGAGAAAAAAAAAATTTAAACATATTTTTTTTTTTTTTTTTAGTTTATTTTTTTTTTTTTGCCCTTGGGCCATGCAAAATATCAGTCCTCTACCTCCTCTACCTCCCCTCCTTCCCCTCTTTCAGTTATCACCTATTTTCCCTGTTATTCCCTTATTCTGAGGTATATTTTCGTGCTAACATTAGCGAGTTGCAAGCAGGGCATTGTCATCACTGTTAGCAAGCGAGTGCAAGAGAGAGAGAGAGAGTATCGATCGACAGTGTCTCTCCAGCCTTGGGGGAAATTGGTGGGAAAGGAGTTTGCCTCACCCATACATTATGCAACTCCCGCCCTGTATCGCCGATTTTGACCATCCAAACGCTGTTTTCACTTGTTTTCACTTGTTTTATTGTTGTAACAGGTTAATACCTTTATAATCAACCTATAATAGGCGCATATGGATAAGTATTAATGCTCTTTATGGTAAAATGAATATTTTAGTGATGGAAACAGCTCAAATACATGCGCACAGGCAGAGGTGTCTAATTACCCCCATGCACACTTCAGAGGTTAACAATACTTCAACTCCGTCGTCTTTGTTTAAGTCCGCGGCGGGTATTTCGGACGAGGCCTCTCTTGCCCGCCCTGTCAGAGACAAGTGGATCGCCAATGCCTGTTTTTTCTTGAGCAAATCTGTCAACTCACCAAATGTTTATATCTTTTTTCCAGTGTTCATACCCATCCTCATTCTCCAGTTTCGGTGGCCACTTAGTTGAACACGCCATTGTTTTCCCAACTACGCTCTGCTACCAATGTTAATTAGCTCAATGGCTGTGTTCACCACTCACCCGTATGTAAACGACTGACTCCGTCCTGACAGCTTGCCCGCCACCTTGGTCCTGTTGTGACGTCATCTCTTACACGTCAGCATATAGTAGACCACGAAAATTGGCGGGAAACTAGTTGGGCAAAGTCTTGTGTCGTCTGCTCACATATATAACCAGTTTGCACTCCCACACACATTAACATATTTGCCTATGTTAACACTAAGATCATACCAGGTGAAGAATGCATCCCCCAACATAAGTTCCTAGTAAGTGATATGTGCCTAAGTAGAGTTCCTGTTGGAAAGAAAGTTTATTTGCCAAAAAGTAAAGTATGGTTGTTGGAAAAAGAGGAGTACAGAGACAGATTCCACAACAAAATTATGGAAATTGGAAGGAGAATGGGTGCTAGGCCAGATGATGTTGATGGCAAGTGGAACTTTATAGAACACAGCCTCCTCGATACCACAGACAAAGTCTGTGGCAAAACAAAGGGGCCACCCATACATTAGTTCTCCTGGTGGTGGAACAATGATGTCAAAGCTGCAGTCAGAGAGAAGAAGGTATGTTTCAAAGTATGGAAGGAAGGTGGCAGCAAGGAAGAATACCTTTCCACCAAATGCAATGCTAGAAGGTCTACAGGGCAAAGAAAACCATACAGGATAGTGTGATAGTACAAGTTTGTAGCACTAATAATACCAATGGGGTTTATAAATTAGCTAACCCCCAGGGGTTAAGGGGGCCTTCACTTATGGTGTAGGAAAAAAAGAATATGCCCCACGCATCATACTGCGTGTCGTACAAGGCGACTAATAGGGGGGATGGCATTAGACTTGCGGACCAACAGCCATTAACTACTGTATATAATGAAGCCTTGTTACTGGCGCTGGCATTGTTTTCATATGACAGCGCTGTGACAGGGCTTCATTGTTCTAGTCCAAGTTGCCTAATGGCGGCACACTGGCGGTTGATGTCGCTCCCTTCGGACCCGGACCTGGCGCCTTGGGCTCAACCTGGACGAAATGGATCCAGAGGGTACAGTGCGTAGTGTTTCTCCGGACTGGCACTCTCCGCCCAACAGTATAGTGGCCCGAATCTGGTGGTAGCGCACTATGAGGCTGCCCTGTCATTGGGTGAAAAATACCAGACCAGTCGTAGTGCCGTGTACGCGCACAGGTTTTTTTTTTTTTTTTTTTTTTTTTTTTTTTTTTTTTTTTGGGGGGGGGGGGTTTCTATGTGAATGAGAGAGACAAAAGGCATAACTGCCTGCAGCGAGTGCCTCCCCCAGAGTTGAAAGAATGACAGGGCCAAAATCAAGGGACGTTTGAGCTAAAATGCCTGGATACACAGAGTTTAAAGCAATTTAAGTCATAGGAAGAGGGAAAGACTGATTCTGGGAGAGTTCCAGAGCTCAGCAGTTGAATCATAGACTCCTCTACATAAGGACTGGCGTCGGCCATACTCGGGTCCCGGAACTTGGGTCCATTGTCAGGCCCACAAACTGAGGTCTTATTTTAGTTTTACTGGATATGGGACTTTGTGTTTTTACTCTACAACATCTTATTAACTAGAGCAACCAAGTAAAGGAAAATAAAAAATTTGTTTTTGGTTGATTGACTCATAAGTCTCTTTCGTGATTGAACATAATAGGAAAATATACAGTTATAATGAGATAGTTTATAAGAACATGTATTATACAAGCAAAGCATCATACCATGACTTACATTAATTAAATATTAGAAGAAATTAAAGTAAAACCTTTGCAAAATATTACTTTACACATAATTTTACATATATCAAAAGTCACATAACACAATAATTTATCTTAAACATTAGAAAGTTTCTCTTGTCGCCTTAAGCAGCCTAGTGTACACTCCCGATCGCTTGTATTAAATACAAAGGCCTTAAAGAACACATTACACAATGTCTGGCATGCTCCTGAATGGCTAGCTAAAGGAGCATCTACATAAGACAAGCATTGTTTCAAGTAATTGCGACAACACTTTTTCGAGTCTTCAAGAGACATTTGAAGGGTGATGCCACTATGTACAAAGAAGACAGTAGCCAGTGTAGGCATACTCAGCCCACCTCGATTGAGCGCAGTCAAAAACTCTGATGACAAGCATTCCCCAGAATCTACTTCCTGTTGTCCATGTTTATGAGCTAAAAAACCCCAATGTAGACAATTTTATGTTTTAAAGTATCATCTGAATCTAGAAGTAGTTGAGTGTCTTGTAATGTCAGCTCTTCCAGAAGTTGTAAATCACCATCATCTATTGCTGCTGTACAAAATTCACAGCTTACTTCTTTGGCTCGGTCAGGAACGATGTCACGTTTCAACAGCTGATGCAACTACTGTACTTTGGATGCTGCTTGAACATCCCCAATGTCAATGTAAACATTTCCTCCACTACATTGTCTTGCTTGACCAAAAAACTTTTCTAGGGGATCTTGTGAAAAAACAGCAGGTAGGATGTAAGCAAAATCATGGGTTTCAAAAAGATATTGTGCTGCTTCTATGTTATACCTTGTTGTGATGACAAAGGCATCTGCTGTTGACTGTGTTAGTTTCTTCTCTCTGCCATGCCCACCAGTCCACCGACAGCTGGATACAACTGTACACATTTCCTGCAGAGCTTTGAAGTTTGTACAGTTTAATGTCCAAGGTTCACGATATTGGTCTCGTAAATGAACTGCGCTGTACTTGCTTTTAACATTCATAATTTTAAACCAATTGGTTACCAGTGTTATGTATATCACTGTTCCATCCTGAAATTTAACAGTTCCTTTAAGACCTTCAAATTCAGCAATCGTTTTCTCATTGAACACTTGGCAAACTAAGGGCACACTCTGACGTTGCAATGGTTTAGGAAATACTGATGAGCATGTGAGTTTTGTCAGACGAAGTGGTGTCTTATGATCTTCATTGTAAAGAGCTTTAACATCACTCCAACACGCCAAATATTCTGTACCGTCCTTGCTAAAATGTAATTCTTGACATTTCTCTGTGATCCAGTTGTTTCTCATATTCTTGAGGATGTGAACATAATCATAGACAAGGAAAACATTTATGCCATCTGGTGCTAGTGTTACTTTTCCAGGACCCCCAAGCATTCTGTAAACAGCTTGATTCAGTGGACAGTTGTCACAGACGAACGATACTGGATGGCCACCACTAGCTTTAACAACATATACAGCCTCAAGTAATATTTCCTTCAGTTGAATAGCATTCAGTTTTGATACAGGATGAATTCGTATGATGTACCGTGGTCCTCCATAGTGACAAACAACTTCAATAGCAAGAGCAGATGTTGCTAGATTTTCTGGTCCGTTTGTTGCATAGCCTACTATATGCTCTCCTGTAAATCTAAGGGCCTGCTTAAGCTTGACTTCATCAAACAAAATGTTAACTAATCGCTGTTGTGGCTTCAACTGATCAAAAAGGATTGGGAGACACTTGTCAGCATAAGTGCGAGATAACAATTGGTGAATCTGTTTCTCACAAGGAAGACTAATTGCTTTGGAGTTTCTAAGCATTCTATATGCTGCGGGTGATATACAAAACAGTTCTGCTGCAAGAATTAACATATGCTTTGTATATTGGCGATTTTTAGGAGGAATAAGAAGGAGTTGTAACTGTGCTTGAATGAACTGAAAACCTTCAATTTCATGAAATTCTGTGATAGAGTCAAGTTCTGAAATTATTCTTTTTAAGCGGTCAGTATTAGTCGCTTCATGAGTGTTCATAATTTTCACTATTTCTTCAATTTGAGACCACTTACTTACCAAGCTATTTTTTTGAAGATTCAGTTTACTTTTTGGTATCTCCAAGCCACTTTTCTCTGCTACTACCAGCTGCAGAAAACCAAAAGGAGACTGTACCTCTTTAACCCTTAACTAGCGGCGCGCAACATAAGTCGAGTTAAAGAAACTGGCAAAAAACGGGTGAAAAATGGGTGAAAATCGAGTGAAAATGGGTGGGATAGT
Source organism: Paralithodes platypus (assembly GCA_032716605.1). Lineage (NCBI taxonomy): Eukaryota > Metazoa > Arthropoda > Malacostraca > Decapoda > Lithodidae > Paralithodes > Paralithodes platypus. The sequence continues at coordinate 3,535,656 of CM064531.1, forward strand.
AATGATCCATACGTCCGACATCTGTGGCCTCCCGGCCCACACTAACTCCAGTTCCCCCACCGTGCGGGAGGATGACAGTGTAACCAATAGTTCGCTAAAAGTGAGCAATGTAGCAAAATCAGCTAAACTTCCATCTTTGAGGTAACACTGTCAGTGCTCCACGAGTGCTACGTAGCTGTATGTGGCGTCATTGTGTAGCGATTTCCGCCTAGTTTTCGGCGCAATACAGTTCCTTTCATGCTGATGGTTGATATAGCAGTCAGAATGGCCTGAAAAGGCCCAAAACGGCCACAGAGGACCCGCTAGACAAGGGTTAAAATGAAGAAACTTATCAACTGCTCTACCATTACCATCGGTCTTAAACATTGTCAGTTCTCTACCATTTTGCATTATATAAAACTCAGGGAAGTGTTTTCCAATCTCTCCTGCAAATTTGTCATAACTATGCATTTTGTCTTGTTAATTTTCAAATTCAGTTTGTTTTTTAAGTCTTGCTTCACTTGTCACTGTTTTAGTTAACCTAGGAGCTGACGTAAGTTGTTTGAGGCAAGACTTGGGTACACCTTTCAAAAATGTAGGAGGCCCAGCTGGTCGTTTTCCTCCCCGAACTGTGACCCAATCGCAGTCGAAGTGTGATGCACAAATCCATAGTTTCGACCTGTCTCTCAAACTTTCTGGGCTATTTGGCATAGCACTAATCCATGCATGTCGTTCTTGTTCTTCATTCGGGAAACACACCATAGGACTGTATGGCTCTCCCCTGTAGTTTCCACGACAATTGAATGCAGCACATCTTTTCGGCATTGTTCCTGTAAAGCAAAAAAACAAGAATAGTTGTAAAATGGTTATCAGTACATATCAAAGCAACCCGTTGACATCAGCTCAATTCTAATATTTATCAGCTAAATAAGTTATTAACACAGATTCTTTTGTGACTGGTAAGTATTTATAAGAAAATTACTTACAATAAGCTGAGAGATAACGAACAACAGAACAAAAATGTGTTGCCTCTAACGTGTCTCGTGGGTGACTGGCGTCTGGCATCGTCCTGGGCTGTTCGTTTTCTGGCGAGACATTATGTCGCCAATATGGCGGGGATATGGACGATTGCGTGTGAAATTACATGCATTTATATGTAAAGTTGTGTTTGTGTACATATTTTTGTGTTTAAGAAAGTCGGAGAGACCACTGCTTTCATGATACTGCTTTTAAGCAATGGACCCAAGTTTCAAACTCCGAGAGTGCTCGTTTCCAGTCCTTATGTAAAGGGGTCTATGAGTTGAATAGAAGAAGTCTGAGAATAGCGTTTCACTCTTGGGTTGGAGAGTTGCACATAGTAGGGGTGGGATTGTGTTGCAAGACGGGTACTACGTACCCTACGTAGAGGAGGTGGTACACACTGGGAAAGCTCCGAGGAACACTGATTATTGTAGTAGCGAGAGAGATGCAACATTACGGCGAAGAGAGAGAGATTGCAGAGAGTTGGTGAGTGGACGGAAGTTAATGATACGAACAGTTTTCCTTTTTACTTTGTCTAGGTGTGTGGTGTGAGAGGATCCTCGCCACACATGTGAACAATACTCAATACGCACTGGGTGCGTCCATAGGTGGGCACGATAACCAAAAACCTTAACTTCGTTAACTGTTATTTCGTTAACGAAAACCTTAACGTCGTTAACCGTTAACCGGCGATACATTTATCGCTCGTTAACCGTTAAATCGTTAAATTGCTAAATCCGATCCTTTCGATAACGATATCGTTACTTCGTTAGTATCGTAGATATGGATATTTATCATATTTTAAATAAAAAATCTTAAATGCAGCAATGCTATCATTATTTTATTAGAAAAAAAACCACCTGACACTTCATTTGATTTATTTATTGACTATTCTGCGGATTTCTGCCTGTTTGGCAATTAATTAACGATTATCGCTATTTTGGAACAAAAAGTATTGACATTACCGTTAATTCGTTAAAGCTGAAAAAAAAATGTATCCAATAAACGTTAACCCAAAATCGTTAACGTGTTACATTATCGCGTTACTTTATCGCGTTAGTGCCCACCTATGGGTGCGTCCCTGCGGCTGGTTCTGGTGGGGCGTACCGAGGCCACTGGATCCTACCCCCTTGTAATCTCTTGGGGGAAGGTGCTGGGAATGGTCCCCGGGGTAGACTGGAGCCGGAGTTCTGGGGGTGGGGTGATGCCCATTTGCCAGCCAATTTACCGAATTATGACTGAACCTAAAGGGAAAAAACGTAAGTCCGATGATCCAAAACTGCACCGGAAAAGAACAAATTACCCCCACAATCTCAGACTTGCTAGTGTGAATGCTGGTAGTTTGAATCTGTTTGCAAATGCAGTGGCTGAGATGTGTGAGAGGAGGCGAGTGGACGTCTGCTGTGTCCAGGAAACACTTGGAAAAGGCATGGGGTACAGTGGATTGTTGGAAGAAAGAAAAGATATAGGATCTACTGGATGGGGGTGGAGACTGATAAAGCGAAAGGAGGAGTGGGTGTTCTGGTGGCAGAATAGCTGGCGGAAAGTGTGCTTCAGATTACGAGAGTTAGTGAAAGGCTGATTGTTTTGAAGTTCAAAGTTGGTGAAAGAATTCTGAATGTGATATCTGCATATGCCCCACAGGCTGGTCTACAGAAAGAGATAAAAGAGGACTTCTGGAATGACACCGTCAGTGTCATTTCAGGCCTCTCGGAGAATGAAATAACAATCATGGGAGGGAACCTGAATGGTCACGTGGGAGCATCTGCAGATGGATATGAGGGGGTACATGGAGGAAATGGTTACAGAAGGAGGAATCTGGAAGGCGAATATATACTGGAGTCTTGCGTTGCACTCAACATGGTTGTGTGTAACACAAAGTTCAAGAAAAGACAGAGCCATCTGATCACATATAACTCTGGGGTCTCCAGTAGCCAGATAGATTACTTCTTGGTTAACAGGAAAGACTGGAAACTGGTTCGGGATGTAAAGGTCATCCTGAGCGAAGAATGTATCTCCCAGCATAAGCTACTTGTGTGCGACATGAGAATATACAGAGATCCTAAGCGCAAGAAGGTATACATGCCCAAAAGGAAAGTGTGGCTGCTGAAGAACAAGGAAGTTAGGGATAGGTTTCATAGTGAACTGGAGGAAATTAATAATAATAAGGAAGCTAGGCCTAACGACGTAACTAATCAATAGAATTTTCTTAAGCATAACCTTATCGCTGCCACTGACAAAGTCTGTGGGAAAACAATGGGTCACCCCAGGAATAAGACCTCCTGGTGGTGGAACAATGACGTAGAACATGCTGTGAAAGAGAAAAGGATATGCTTCAAAGCATGGAAGAAGGGAGTCAGCAAGGAGGAATACCAGGCAGCTAAACGAACTGCCAAAATAGTTATTTACAATGCTAAAAAGGCATTAAGGACCTGGTCCTCGAACAAGTGTGTAACACTGACAATTCCAATGGGATCTTCAACCTAGCTAGGCGAGTGAAAAATGACAGTAAGGATATTATAGGTGAACAGTGTGTTAGAAACGATAATGGTAAGATTATGTATGCAGGAAGTGAAATCAGAGAAGCATGAAAGGCACACTGAACGATTGCTAAATGTAGAGTTTGAATGGGATAAGGAACAGCTTAGTATCGAAAAACCAATATCTGGACCCCCTTCTTTGATAGCACCAGCTGTAGTGAGCGACGCAATCAATAAAATAAAGGACGGTAAAGCTCCAGGGTGCTCTGACATTGTCGCGGAGATGATAAAAACCTCAGGGGAGACTGGTGTCAACCTAGTCACTGAGTTGATAAACGCCATTATTAAAGATGAGGAAATCCCAGAGGATTGGCACAAAAGTGTAATAGTAAATACTGTATATACAGAGGAAATGGGGGTGCGCTAGATAGAGGTAATTATAGGGGCCTGAAAATGCTGAAGGTCTGTGAGTTAGTCTTTTGAGGGTTTGATCAGGCAAAGCATCTCCATTGATGATATTCAGTTTGGTTTTATGCCAGGACGTGGTACAACCGATGCTATCTTCATAGTCAGGCAGATACAGGAAAGATACTTACTAAAAGGCAGGGATCTTTACTTAGACCTGGAGAAGGCCTTTGACAGGGTGCCTAGAGATGTGCAGTGTTTAATTTCTAATGTGATACAATTGAATAAATATAATATCCTTCCAACATATGAATAAACAAACTGAAAAAGAGACAATATAAATTCCTCCTTTAACTTATCAGAAAGTTAAGTTTATTTCATATATATTCGCGTACAGCAATCTCTAAACTATCCGTTGCTCTATTATCCGATGTGCGATATTATCCGTCGTCAATAAAATATCCGTCTACATCATCTCAAACTTTATAGAAATTTCTCCTTTAACTTATCAAAATGTTAGGTCTATTTCATATATATTCGCGTACAGCAATCTCTAAGCTATCCGACGTGCGGTATTATCCGACGTCAATAAAATATCCGTCTACATCATCTCAAACTTGTAATTTCTTTCAAAAATAATTGAGCGGGCCATGCTTCATCAATTGTTACCATTGCTTGAACAGAACAGAGTTGTTCCTCTTGTTCAGTCTGCATATAGGAAATACCATTCAACTGAGACCTCTTTATACATACATACATAATAATAATAATAATAATAATCTGGTCTTTTATTTCTCGCAAGCGCCAGTTCTTCCAGAGGAATTCACTAATGCTCGTAATACATTGTACCACAATCAAGAGAAGTGTGGTGCAGTTCACCTGTAGTTCAAGCAACAACAACTATTTAACATGGCAGCAGTTAGAGTCTGTAACGACCTGTCACTGTGCCACTAGCAAGATCATAACTCCTACAGAAGAGAAAGGTTTTCAACTGTATTTTGAAAGCGTCTATGGAGTTCAGCTGTCTAATTGATAAAGGCAATTCATACATATATACATAAACTTTTAAGACTGAGTGCTCCACACATAGGTGCAGTTTCAGTCTCTTGTCCTAATGGCAACGTTCCCGGTAACCCTGTTAAGGGCTGCTTCACTTGTAAAAATTTTTTATTTGAGATCGGCACGTATAGTCCGATCCCAGGTCTTCAGAATTGGCAGCAGTTCTCTGAACTTCCCCCAGCCACATCTAATTATAGTGACAGTTGCAGCCTCGGCCCCACCATCGGCAGAGATGGTATCTCCTAGGTAACAAAACTTGTCCACCAGCTCCAATGACTCATTTCCAAAGTTCACAGCCACAGGATCATCATTTAACACAAGCTCGCCTTTGCACACTACGCACTCAATTTCTCGATATCTGACTTATCCTTCGGCAAGAGTCCTTTTATTCTACTACAGCACTTACTCCCATGGTGCACCCAACATCGACAGATGATACATCGAATCGAGTTAGCGCCCACACCCTGCACATGGGTATGCACCGCTCTTTTCCACATTGCCTCGTCTCAATCTACAATGCATAACCTTGGTTTTGTTAATATTGACTCTTTAACCCTTGCTCGCCATGTCCTTTCTCCATCTTCTGAATTTGGCCTCAGCATCTTGCACATTGTCAGCTATTAGGACTAAATCGTCTGCATAAAACAGTTCCCACGGAAGTCCTGATCTAAAATCTCTAGACAGTGCCTCCGGGACCATAATAAAGAGGAGGGGGCTTAACACTGAACCCTGATGAACTTCAACACAGACTGTGAACTCCTCACTCAGTATACCTTTCACCCCACCGCAGTTCGCGAACCCTCATAGACTCATAGATTATACATAATACATTTCTTCTTGGGGTAAGTGCCAGAGTATATACATACAGTAGCCTACATATATATATTTCTTCTGCCAGAACCCCACATTTCGCAATATATTTCGCACTTTTTTACGGAAGTCTGAAGGAGTTTCCGGAGTTTCAGACTTTCGGACGGCCTCTCCCCCAATCAATCCGAAAGACTGAAGTTTTACTGTACCGGTATACGGCATTTAAAACTGCATCATGGTATCCATGTTGTATACCCAGCATCTTATAAGTAATGAGGGTTTAGTCCCAGTAAATAGTAGAATACTAATTCTTTTAAGAATACAGAATAATGTATTGATTAACTGCCAGTAATTTATGTACCACAGCCAGCATGACCATGTGCCTTGAACTTATGTAAAATGACCATAACAAATTGAAACTATTATTGTATTTCAGAGAATTACCGGAACTAAGTCGACAGTTTATCCTGCGTCTCCTGTTTGTGAACAAATCCATCCCACAGGTGATGCTGGCTACATGGATACCTCAACAAGAAGCTGGAAGGTTAGTCAATCATATGTTTCAACATATACGGAACTTCATATTGTAGTTGTTGTTGTTCCCTAAGCTGCCTGGCCGAACAGCCCCGAGTCACTAAGAAAGGCCATGGCCACGGTCGGGTTTTCCCACAGAGCTCTCAAGGAGTGTAGATTGTGTTGTTGGCGTAAGTGGTTGTGTGAAATGCAGTCTTCTATGATGTGTTTAATAGTATGGGGTGCTGTGTTACAACCTGGGCAGGAGTCGATGATGGAGTCATCCAGTCTCTTCTGATAGCTAAGAAGGGCTGGATGGTGTCCGCATCTCAGCCTGGCCAGGTGGATTTTGTCCTCGTGAGGAAGGGAGAATTCAGAAGGATGGATTTCGGGAGGTCGTACCTGCAGCTGCGTGTTGTCTATGAGTAAGTGGATGGAACGGTGAGAGATATGAGTATGGATGTGCTTCTGGAAGCTGGTTTGGGGTGGGCAGGGAGGGAGAGAAGATAGTATTTGTGTGTGATAGCGTGTGCTGGGTGTTGTTTTGATATTTCTTGGTGTCTGTGGATGTGTTGCCCTCTAGTGTAGTGGGTGGTGTTGGTTCGTGGAGGATGCTGCCAGGAATTGAGTGCCTCTCATGTCCAGATGGTCTTTGACTTTGAGGACTTTGGTTTCTTGATGTAGGTGATCTGTAGGTGAAGTAGCTGTGCAGCCTGTGATGATTTTTAGGGTTTTATTTTGAATAGTCTGTAAGTTCTTATGATGTGTTCCAGCTAGGTTAGAAGCCCAGGCCGGGCTTGCGTATTCCATCACTGATCTTATGTATTGTTTGTAAACTGTGGTGGTGGTTTCTTTGTTGTGGGCAAGTGACCTGAGGGCGTTAAGTCTGGGTGTCAGTTTCTTTTTAATGTTGTGGTGTGCTGTTTGAATGTAATTTGGGTATCATATGTTACTCCAGGATTTTGGGTGAGTGTGTGTGTGTTAGGGGTATGTTGTTTATGGTGAGTTGCGGGGAGTATGCTTGATCTCCTGTCCAGCTTGTGAGGAGGGTTGCAGTGGATTTGGCTGAGGCTAAATTAAGTCTGTTTGTAGTGCACCAGTCATGTAATGTGTTGAGATAGGGTTGAAGGAGACTTGTTGCTGTGGCTGGGTCTTAGTGTGTGCATGTGAGTGTAATGTCGTCTGTAGGAGGCTATGTTTATTTGGGGTGTATTTATATCATGCATGTACAGATTAAAGAGTGCGGGCGACAGGACTTATCCTTGCGGGACTCCGTTTTAGAAATTTCTGATGCTAGATGACTGACCGGCAAAAGATACGTGTGCACATCTGACTGCTAGGAAGTTGGCCAGCCACCTTTTTGTGTTGTTGTGCATGTTTGTGTTGTAGATTTTGTTTGTTAGGTTGTGGCGGGGGATGGCATTACTAATGTTGAGTGTGGCAAGTAGTGATCTGTGTGGTGGTCTGGCTGAGTTGATGCCATCAAAAGCTCTTTGTGTAAGGTCTGTAAGAAGAGTGTTTGTGGAGTGCAGTGGCCTGAAGCCATGTTGTGTTGGAGCTAGGGGTAAGGCGTGTGTAATCAGTTGTAGTACTATACAAGGCGTTCTGTGACCTTGGAGGGAGTGCAGAGGAGTGTGATAGGGCGGTGTGAGGAGGTTAGCGTGGGGTCTTTGTTGGGTTTGGGGAAAGTGATGATGATACCATGCTTCCAGATTTCTGGTATTGTGTTGTGTGAATAACTGTAGTTTGATATGTTAGTGATTGCTTGTATGCCTTGCGGTCTGAGGTGTATGTTGCTTATGTTGTCTAGGCCACAGGCGGGTGAGTGCTTGAGATTGTTGATGATGTGCTTTGTCTGGTAGTTAGTGAAGGGTGCATAGTCAGGGTCTGTGGGTAATTGTCTCTTACGTCGGATGACACGTTGGTCGTCTTTATGGGGTTTTAGGTGGCTGATATGAGAGAAGTGATTAATGAGAGTGTTTGCTTGTTGTTTATGTAAAGGAGTAGAGTCTGTTGTGATTGCAGCATGTGATTGTGTTGTGTTGCTGTTGGAAAGTGTGATGCTGTTTAGTGTTTAATTTTTTGGTGTTTGTTTTGTGATCAAGTGTTTGTAGGAAGTTATTCCAGTTTAGTGTTTGTTGTTCTTGTATTTTGTTGTTGATCTGGGTGTTGAATGCTTGGATTTGTTGTGTGATGTCTTGTGTGTCGGGTGCTGGGGAGTGTTTCAGTGTGTCGCGTTGTCTGACGAAGTTTTGAATTTCTGGTGAGAAGTTGGGGTTGTGTCTTTTTCTGTAACCTCTTGGAATGTGTTTGTTGTCAGCGTTTTGGATAGTTGTGTTGAATGTGTGGACAGCATTGTTGATGTTAGTGATGGGTGCACTGTTTGGGGTTTCAAAGTGTTGTTCTGTCTCATTTGTGAAAGCTTCCCAGTTGGCTCTTTTATAATTAGTGTAAGTGTGTCTGGCTAGCTGGGGTGAGTCTGGTTTTGGTGGTGATAATGATCGGGAGGTGGTCGGAGCCTAAGGTTTTAACCACCTTCCAGGATGTTGTGGGAGAGAGTTCTGAGGAACAAAAGGTGATATCTGGAGATGATGGGTCGTAGAGGGCTTGGTGGGGAGTGTGGGTATGTTGATGGATGTCATTGAGGATGAAAAGGTTATCTGATTGGTGTTGTAGAACCAGCCCTCTGTATGTGTCCGGGTTGTCAACAAACCAGGCTGACGTCTTACGTTGAAGTCACCACCCAGGATATTGTAGTTATCCAGATTACCAGAAATAGACAAAGAATGTGGGTTTATGAACTTCAACACGATGACACCTTTTTTACCTTTTATTGTGGCTAACATTAGGCAATTGTATGCCTTTATGAAGGACCATGTTACTCAGATGATTTATTGAGATATTACTAAGCCCTTTGAGTCCTAGACGTAGAGTATAAGTTGAAGAAAATCATTTAATGGTAACCAGAAAAGACGTATTTTACGTCATCGTGCTGAAATGGTTAAAGTACTCTGTCCTCTGTCAGCAGACGCTCATCCTCCCATCCAACACTGCTTTCACTTATATACTTCTCAACTCCATCTTTCCACCTCACTCTCTGTCCGCCTCTTCCTCTCTGTCCTTCCACCTCACTCTCATATTGTACACTGTCTTAGTCATTCTCTCACTTATCCCTCACGGACGAAATTAGCACAACAAATACAGTAAACCCCCGATATTTCGGACTCTTTTTACTCGGAAACCCGCACTTCTCGGAATGGCAAAGGCCTCTCGGAGATGTCCCTGTATATCTCGGCAATTTCCGAGTTGGACGGGATTTGTGTCCGGTTTATAATGTTCTCTCACTCGGTTTTAAGTGATTTTAGGATGAATCGAAGCCTGTGCCTTTTAATTATTGTGTTAATATTAATTACCCCCCTGGGGGTTAGGGAATAAAATATGCCCCACGTGCCTTCTGCGTGTCGTAAGAGGCGACTAAAGAGGTTGGGTCGGTGGGCTTGCGACCCCCACCCGGAAAAAATATCTAAGCAAAGAAAAACGAACGAACAGCCTCGGATGCGGACGGAACCAACGTTGACGAACCACGACCGACTAAGGACATGCCTTCGGACATTCTGAGAATGGCTACGTGGAATGTTAGTGGCATGAATGATGGCACAAAAGAGAGAGAGGTTCTGGAAGTGTTAGTGAATGCCAGGCTGGATGTATGTGGAATGACAGAGACCAAATGGAAAGGTTCAGATGTGAGAGAGTGGGAGTGTGGAATGGGTGTGTGTGCTGGAGTGAGTGAAGGAACAGCGAGAGAAGGTGCATGTTTGTTTGTAAGTAGCAAATGGAAAGAATGTGTAAGAGAGTATGGGTCTGTGGGTTCAAGGATTGTGTGGGTGAGAATGAAAGTAGGAATACAAACGTGGGTGATTGTATGCGTGTATGCCCCAACAGAGGATATACTTGAAAGAAAGAAAGAGGAGTTCTGGATGAATGTGGAGGCGTGCCTGGAGAAGTTTGACAAGAACGAAAGAATATTTCTGATTGGGGATATGAATGGTAAGGTGGGTGATAGGAAAGTTGAGAACTACATGAACGAAGGCGGTGCTGGTTGGGGGGAGGGGCGTCGACTGACTGGGGACAGAGGTGCATGGGGGCGGTTCGTTCGTGGCCACCCCTTCGGGGATCACAGCGTCAGGCAATAGATAGATAGATAGATAGATTAATTACTACGTACTGTACTGTCCCTGAAAACATAATAAGGTTCGTATTTGTCATTAACCCTCCAGCCTCGGCTATGTATTCTATAAATATTCCCCGAAACCCGGTGGTTTTGGCCGAAAAACGTCTACGCCTAGGCTACCGTATCTTTGTTATTTTGACTGCTTCCGCATTCCCGCGCATCCCCAAGCGTAGATGTGTTTTGTACCTGTAGAATGGCGTTGAGTAGAGCTCTCTAAGTCAACTGGTTGGCGGGTGCCCAACACCGAAATAGCGGGTGCCCAACCCCGAAAGGGGTTGAAATAGGGGAGCTATCCCCCCGCCAAAGGCGGCTTTCTAGGGCCTTTCCTAGCTGATGCTGAGAGGATTGGGTTCTAGTCATGTGGTGATGGGCTGGTCTATCAGTGTGAGAACTGAGCAATCTCTGCCATACCCATAGCTTACTCTGACTGTTCCTTTTACTTATATATTTTCTAGATTTCAAGTGACGGCGTCTCTTCCGTGGATTGACCTCCCAATCTACCAAGATTGGAAGCCAAAGCGTCACATTTTTCCTTTGCCCCTCAACTTTCTCTTCATAATTGCTGAGGGGCAGAGGGCCCTGGGTGGGGCTTTGGTTTCCCGGGCGTTTCTGCACCCTCCTCAGCTCCCCGCCATGGAGTGGCTTCGGTCACCCAGGCTTTATTGTGGTCGGCAGGGAGGGTTTTGTTGGGGTGCTCGGTTATGGCCTTGGCCTTGCTCGGGGCCTTGTGGCTGTTCGGCCAGGCAGCTTGGGAAACAACAACAACAACAACAACTGGTTCAGTTGTGATGACAATTTCCGTGGAGAGAACTTTGTGGCGATGTCAGCCATATAAGCCACTTTTCACTACTGAAACGACAACATACAGCCACACAAGAACAAACTACGCCTCTCCTTGTGTTCGGAGGTGCGCGGCGTCGGTCCAACCGGCTGTGTTTATATGCGTCGGACGGACGCCTTTCAAAACAAGCTTACAGGCTTTCAAGCTGCCGGAGCCTCAGAGCCCTACCGGGTTCCGCGGGCCGCGTTTGTTATGGGTGCCTCAGAGCCCAAACGGGGTCAGAGGGTTAATATGATGAATTTCACATGTTAAAAATAAATAAAAAAAATAAATAATTAAAATCTTAATTTTCTCTGGTGACACGGACTTTCCTCTTCTAATTCGGAATTTTTCCCTCTCTTAACCCTCCGGATCCGGGGGCCTTCATATGAGGCGATCGTCGTGTCCGGGGGTATTCCTGAAAAATGGCTATCTTCATAATTCGATATCTACTGATTGAGACCACCTAGAGCAGTCAACTAAATTGCATAGTGTAGAACCAACCTTCGTCTGTAGAATGGCGTTGAGTTGACATCGCTACAACAAGTGGTTGCCGAGATATGATATTGGGAATGGAGGTAATTTCCCGCGTATTTTTGCCTGTGTCCGAACGCTGCGCTGCGGCCCTGGCTAGCACGCGCTAAGTCACTCATCGCTCCCGTGGCTTTTGTTCCGGTACACGATATTATGTTTGTATGGAGATAATGTGATATTATTGTGTCATTTATTACTTGTTCAACCATTATTTGAGTTATATGAAACTTTATATAACATATTTTCGGCGCTTTCACTGTTATTGTAATATTATTGTGTTACTTTCACTTTTATTGTAATAGTATTGTGTCACTTTCACTTTTATTACTCTTGTTATGAATTATTGTCACTCTCACTGTTATTATTGAGTTATTATTACTTGTTATACATTTTGTGTCACTTTCACTTACTAGGTTAGAGGCTAGGCTACGCAAGCGTACAGTACCGTACGGTATCGTATTTGACACTTGTAATTATTACATTTGGTTGTTTCTTTCACTTAGACATATTGTTATATTGTTTTTAGTGTCACTTTCACTTATAAATACTTATTGAATAGTTACTCTAATATATAGTTGTTGTGTCTCATTCACTTGCACATATTGTTATATTGTTTTAGTGTCACTTTCACTTATTACAGGTTTCACTTATAAATACTTATTGAATAGTTACTCTTATACTATATATAGTTGTGTCTCTTTCACTTGCATATACTGTTGTATTGTTTTTAGTGTCACTTTCACTAGTGTTCTCAGGGTCAGTGCCACTTAGAAGTTTACCAGGATGCGGAAATCATCGTGGCAAGGCATGATGCACAGTGCTACCTGACATTCCTGGCACTGATACGAGGTTTTGGTGTTTGTCTGAGGTCTTCGGGTGGTGTTGCTGCAGACATGGCACCGTTTCTGGGTCTTGCGACCAGCAGCTACTGGAAGACCGACGATCCTGTGCTTCTTGTGGTGTTCGTAAGCGTATGTGCGGTCCATGGTGCCAGCTCCTGGCATATGTTGAGCTCGTGGGGAATCCTCAGGCAGGGCATATTCCTCAATGAGATCCAGAATGAGCTGTTTCTGGAATCTCCGAAGGTTGGTGTACTTCCTGGGCATTGTGGGGTTCATCAGCTTGTACAGGTTGTACGAGTTGAGCACAGACACATCCATCATGTGCAGGAAGAACTTCTTATACCACCTGCAGGAGGTCCGCAGGCAGTCGATGAAGCCGACTTGCATGTCTGACTTGTCAACCAGATGCATGTTTATGTTGTAGTCCATAACTGTGTCTGGCTTCATGATGGGCTCCCTGGTCCTGTGGTTGACTTTGCCAGAGTCAACCAGGTTGCCCTTATGGTGCTGATCATGTTGACCTTCCTTTGGTCGTGCCAATGGATTGCCAGCATCGGACCATGTTGCTTGAGGAAGATGTCCTTCTTCTTGGTCTTTTTGGGGAATTCTGGCATGTTCTTCCTCGTCCCCCGTACTGTGCTCAAAATCTGGGTTTGCTGCCTGTTCAGGTACTTGGTGAGGATGGGGGACGTATAATAGTTATCCGTGTAGAGTATGTGGTTCTTGTTGAAGTAGCGATCCATCATCGCCTTCACCACTGCTCCACTGAACCCTATTTCTTGATCTGCAAGAACCTCACCCTCCTTCCCACTGTAGACAATGAAGTCCAGCACATAACCCGTCTTACAGTCACAGAGGAAGAAGAGCTTGATGCCGAATCGATGTCTCTTGGATGGTATGTACTGCCGGAAGTGAAGGTTCCCCCGGAACAGCACAAGAGACTCGTCGATCACGACCTTTTGAAAAGGCTTCAAGAATGTGGAAAACTTGGCCTTCATCATGTCGTAGAATCCCCTTATCTTCCACAGGCGGTCTGTTTTGTGTACATTGGTGTTGGTAACGAAGTGCAGGTTACCAAGTATGGCGAAGTAGCGGTCCCGGGACATAAGTTTGCCAAAAGCAGGTGTGGCAATTCTCCCTACCAACAATTCCTTGAGACCTCTGGTGGACGCTTCTGAACTAGCGCCAGAGCTTCGACTGTAGACATCACTATACCCAACACCTAGGATATGCACAGTTTACCTCAATTGTTGTGTGATTCTACACGTTTTTATTATACAGTATACGACTACACTAAGTGCTAATATAGTATAGTAATAAAGGGAAAGTCCATATGCAGCTGATAATGACTACAAACATAATTATAAGCTGATTAATTATCATAACAAAATTGGCGCGAAACTACCTGCTGACTTTGTATTGTAAATATACGTTATTTATGAATATGGGTGATTTTAATATATATAAAACAAAAGTATGCATAGACCAAAGTATGTGTCAGCTACAGAAATTTCGACTAACTGCATATATTATAGAATTGTTGAAGGAGACGGAGGGTGGATAGCTCCGCGATGTCGCCCATTTCCCACAATGCACCGCGGTAAACCTTGCGTTCAGTGCCTCTATCGGCCACTGTAGGCATTTATTGGTAGGGTGAATTATGTCACCTGTGATCCAGTAGTCTGCCAGCCGATGCTTCTTCACATGTGCCATGAGCATGGTCAATGCTATGAACACATACATTTGGGCAATGGTGACAGGCTTCCAGGCCTTCATGTGGGAACTATGGGTCTTGCCGCTGAGGTGGTCACTGAGGGCCTTCTGCTTATTGGTCTCATCGACAACATATGACATGACATCATTGTCGAAAAAGGCCTTGAACAGCTCGGCAGGTGTTGAGTTGGGTCCCGCTGGGAAAGATGGATCAATCCCTGCGGCATTTTGGGCGTCATCGAATGTGGCATCTTGTGGCTGAAAGGTGGCCCCATCCTCCCACGTCCAGACATCAGCATGCCTGGCACGGGGACGGGCAGCAGGGGCGTCGGCAGCAGCAGGGGCGGCCGCGGCCACGCCCACGCTGACCAGCAGGGCCCCTGGCACGGCCACGTCCAAGGGCACGGCCACCCCGAGCACGCGGACGTCCACGGCCACGGCGGGGTGCTGGGTCGTCCGCCCACTCAGCTTCGTGCACAACAGGGTCGTCTGGCAGGTCATAATTATCATCCCCAGAATCTACACCGTGGTCGTCCATATATCTTGAAGGGCGGCCATATTCGTGGGTGTCTTCAGGGTCATAGGTGGGATCCTGGTCGTCAGTTGGTGGTGATTCATCAGGTGGCGACTGCTGGCGTGGGCGGCTAGTGGGTGAAGGTGAGCTAGTTGGCTCTGAAGTTTTTAGGCGACGACGAGAGCGTTTTAGGGGCAGCTTAGGGCCTGAGGTGCTGCTTTGTGCCCCCCCTATGGCCGTGAACAAGGCCCTTCTGGAGGTGCGTTGACCACTTGCACCACTTGTTGATGGCTGTGGGTCATGCTGGGACAAGACCGCACCACTTGCACCACTTGTTGATGGCTGTGGGTCATGCGGGTACAATACCGCACCACTTGCACCACTTGTTGATGGCTGTGGGTCATGCGGGTACAATACCGCACCACTTGCACCACTTGTTGATGGCTGTGGGTCATGCGGGTACAATACCGCACCACTTGCACCACTTGTTGATGGCTGTGGGTCATGCGGGGACAATTCTGCACCACTTGCACCACTTGTTGAGGGCTGTGGGTCCTGCGGGGTCAATGACGCACCAGCCACGGGTGACGAGGGCCCGGGAGACAAAGGAATAGGCCTACCCACGCTCAACTCTTCACTCTCATCCTCACTATCAGCATCTTCACCTCTTTCCCTTTCGGCCGCCTCCCGTGCCTGCTTCCTTGTACTATCCAGCACAGCTCTCCTATAGAAATAACTGGCTATTTTTGCCGGGGAAGGAGTCCCCACAGCCGACGCCGGGGTCGCAAGCGCGCGCGCCGGGTCACGTTCACGTGATGCGGGTAGGACACTTCCCATTTCACTAACACTTTCATCACCTTGATGATGTTCACCGCATCCAACATTGGCATCATTATCATCATCACCATCGTCATCATCAGTGCTATGAAAGCCCTGGCATTCATCGCCATCTTCCACTTCATCAACATCTTCACTAACCACATGCTCTTCATCAAAATCACTCTCAATCTCACTAAGGTCATGATCACTTAACTCTTTTAGCACACGTGCAACACCACCGGGACTTAGCAACGTTTTCTTGGTCGTTTTAGCTTTGCCTTTCTTAGGCTTACGGGTCGCGGCGGCGGGCGTCGAATCGGACACCAATTTTTTGGGGGTTAACTCCAGCCATCTTGGGTGCGAGATTAGAACTGATGCTGCCTGGTAGTTTGTGCTTGGTGGCGCTGCGGTCGCCCACGCACAAACAAAAATCCGCCCGCGCAATTTGAACGATTTGATTTTGATTTTGCCTCATATGAGGCCTCCCGGACTCCTAACCATAATACGTTTTGCCTCATATCAGGCTTTCCGGATTCCAAGGGTTAAGTCGGATATAAGTCGGTTATAATACCTGGAAAGGTACACGCAAGAGTAGTAACAGAGAGGCTACAGAAGATAACGGATGACAAAATAGGCGAGGAACAGGGAGATTTCAGAAAGGGCAGGGGCTGCATTGACCAGATAGCCTCAATGCTAGTAGAGAAGTATCTGGCCAAAAACAGAAAACTCTATGCAGCATTCATGGATTTGGAAAAAGCCTACGACAAAGTAGACTGGGAGGGCCTGTGGGATGTGTTAACAGTATATGGTGTGGGAGGAAAGTTGCTAATGGCAGTAAAATCTTTTTATAGGAATGCAATGGCAAATGTGAAGGTAGGGGATAAGTTAAGTGAAAGTTTTGAGGTCAATGTAGGTGTAAGACAGGGATGTGTCATGTCAGCTTGGTTGTTCAATATATACATGGATGGAGTGATTAGGGAATGTAGGGCTGTATCAATGGTGTGGGAGCTAGACTGGAATCAGAGGGAAGAACATGGAATATTTTAACATGCCTATATGCAGACGATGCAGTCCTGTTGGCGGATAACGCTGAAGAACTTCAGAGAGTGGTCACTGACTTTGACAGGGTATGTGAAAAGAGAAAGTTAAAGGTCAATGTAGGGAAATGTAAGGTAATGGTGTTTGAGAGAAGAATGCATGAAACCATAGATTTTAAGGAAAAATATAGAATCAAGAAAGAACACAAGAAAAGTTGTAAAATAAAAATGAAAAATTAAGTACTAGAAAAGGTTGAAAGTTTCAAGTATTTGGGAGCTGTACTATGCAAATATGGTAAAATGGAGAGTGAGATAAAAGAGAGAAAAATGCAAGGGAGAAAGGTGATTGGAGAACTTGATAGTATTCTCTTAGGAAGAATGGTTAGCCAGGAAGTCAAAAAGTCACTGAGAAACAGTGTGCTGCTCCCAACACTCTCGTATGGAAGCGAGACATGGACGGCAAGTGACGAGGACCTCTTCAAACTGAGAGCTGTGGAGATGAGCTTTTTCAGAATGGCAGCTGGCATGAATAGGCTAGATTGGCCAAGTAATAGGGAAGTGTACGAGTCCTTGGGAATGGAAGAGCAGGCTTTGGGCATTGATTGTGGTGTGGTTGAGTGGATAAAGAGAAGTACTTTGAGGTGGTATGGTCATGTTCAGAGAATGGATGAAGACAGAATGCCAAGAAAGATATATGGGAGTCAGGTGAGTGGAACCGCTAGTAGTGGAAGACCACCTATGGTATGGGAAAAGAAAGTGGAAAAATATATTGAAGAAAAACTTCCACGTAGTGGAAGGGGCATTGTGGCACGGGCAAGGGAGGCATGTCTTGACAAAGTAGCTTGGAGACGTTTCTGTCATGGCCATCCTCTAGTGGGGGTTTCCCAGGGGGAAACAAGGCGTCGGAGATGATGGTGATGATGATAAGTCGGACTTCGGACATCTCAGAAGTGGTCTCCCCCCAATTAGTCCGAGATAGCGAGGGTTTACTGTAGTGATATTTCTGATTATGAATAGACTAAGCCCATTTATAACACATTAAAGCTTTTTAACTTTCTTTAATTATATATTTAGGAAAACACCTTAGCAAGGTTTTAAAATATGAAGTAGAATTACCCGGGATATAATAATCAAGCTTTATATTTCAGAAGGACTCGACTCGAGCTTGTGACTTCGGGTTGCAATATACACTCGACCCTCGGTTTAACGGACCTGTGTATTGAAGTAAAATGTGCAAGAGGATCAATTCTAATTGCCTCTATATATAGAAGCCCAAATAATAGCAGGGGAGAGGATGATGACCTACTGAAAGCAATGGAGGAGATAGATAATAGAGAGAACAAATATAAAATTTTGATTGGAGATTTCAATTTGCCAAGGATCAACTGGGCAAATTGTACTACTCCAGCGGGACAGGGTAGCCTGGAAAATAAGTTTATAGAGAAAGTGAGAGATTGTTTTTTAACGCAACATATTGTAGAGATGACACGATATAGAGATGGGACGCAGGGGAGTGTACTTGATTTGATTTTTAGCAATGAAGAGGATATAGTGGAACATGTTAATGTGGATAGCCCTATAGGTCGTAGTGACCATGCCTGTATAAGCTTTAGTTGTAACATTAAATCAGAGAGGGATAATAGAAGCAATAGAAAAATATACATGTATGATAGAGCAGATTATGAGCTGCTGAGACAGTGTTTGGACATTGACTGGGGGCAATACTTGAACGGTGAAGACGCTGAAGGAATGTGGAGGAAAATTAGAGTCAAACTGGAGAATGCTGTATCCAAAAGTGTACCAGTTAGGGAATATAAGGATAAAACAAAATTGAGGAAAAGAACTAACCCAGAATTGCCAATGAAAAGAAAGCTTTGGATATTGATTAGAAGAAAGAAACGATTGTGGGAAAGATTAACATTTAAAAAAAAGAACAGGGGGTCTAGTATAGAAGCTAAAGAAGTGGAGCTGGAACGCAGACAAATAAACAATAAAATAAGGTGGGAAACAAGGAGGGGGGTGAAGGAGAGGGAGAGAGAGATAGCTAGAAATGTGAAGGATAATCCAAAAATATTCAGGAAGTACATTCAGGAAAAGTTAACAAGAAGAGTAGGTATCCCAGAGCTGGTAGGGGGGTTGAATGATGGGAGTAGAGCGGAGACTGATAAGGAGAAAGCAGAGGTGCTGGGGAAATACTTTGGGGGGGTACTAACAGTGGAGTCGGATGATGCAGTGCCTACTATTCCCATCAAACAGGCACCGGCACTAGAACTAATAGAGTTTTCCCATGCTAGAATAAGAAGGACTATAGAAAAAATGAACAGAAGTAAGTCACCGGGACCGGATGGGATACAACCAAGAATCATAAAGGAAGGAGGGGAGATGTTAGTAGAGCCATTGAAAATGTTATTTGAGGTATCGTTTAATACAGGACAAATCCCGATGGACTGGAGAGAGGCGAACATAACAGCTATATTTAAGAAGGGAAAGAGAAATGACCCAGGGAATTATAGACCAGTTAGTTTGACAAGTGTTGTGTGTAAACTAATGGAAACGGTACCGGTAATTAGAGAAGGAATAATGGATCATATGAAGTCAAACCAACTTTTCAGTGGGAGACAGTTCGGATTCTTGCCGGGGAGGTCGACGGTACTACAGCTAATTAAGGTGGTAGATGATTGGATGCAAATTCTAGAAGATGGTGATGTAATAGACGTGGTATATTGCGATTTTATGAAGGCCTTCGATAAGGTCCCACATAAAAGGTTAATAGAGAAAGTTAGAAGCTATAATATAGGGGAGAAATGTGTGAAATGGATAGAAGCCTTCCTGAAAGATCGGAGGCAGATGGTACTGGTGAATGGAATAGGCTCGGGGTGGAGGGAAATTACAAGTGGGGTACCTCAGGGATCTGTGTTGGGACCACTGCTGTTCGTTGTATTTATCAACGACTTACCTGAAGTTATAACTAATGGAAGTGAGGTATACCTGTATGCGGATGACACTAAGCTGTATAGAAGAGTGAGGAGTAAGGAAGATATGGGTTTGCTTCAAGGAGATGTGGAGGGCATGAAGGGATGGTCTGAGCATTGGTTAATGCCTTTTCATCCAAAAAAATGCAAGTACTGTACATGCGGATTGGGACCAGCAAGATAGACAAGGTAGGATACAGTATGTATGAAGCGATGGAGGAAGTGAATGCAGAAAAGGATATAGGAGTAGTGATAGACAATAAGTTAAATTTCTCAGAACATTTAACGGAAAAGATAAACAAAGCCAATAGAATTGTAGGGCTGATAAGGAGGACATTTGTGTCACTTGACGAAGAAATCTTCAGGAATCTCTATACAGCGCTGGTTAGGCCGCACCTGGAATATGCGAACCAGGTGTGGGCTCCATATATGGTAAAGGATATAGAAGCAGTGGAGAAAGTGCAGAGGAGAGCTAGCAAGCTGGTACCAACGTTGAAGAATGCGGGCTATAAGCAGAGGTTGAGGACACTGGGGCTTCCGACACTGGCATATAGGAGAAAGAGAGGGGATATGATATAGAGACTTTTAAGATAGTGTCAGGAAAGTACGATGAGGATGTGTGTGAAGGTATCTTCTTGATGCGGGAAGGAACAAGAACGAGAGGACACTCTAAGAAAATTTACAAAGAAAGAAATAGGCTTGAGAAGGCAAAGAACTCATTTTGTGATAGAGTGGTAAATGAGTGGAACGCACTGCCCCAGTATGTAGTCGATTCCGAATCAATAAGGGAGTTTGAAAGTAATCTTGATAAAGCATGGGGAAGACAAGATTTGAAGTTTGATTATAAAACAAAAATACAGAATAGTAAAAATGTTGCGTCTGCTACCGCCGCCGCCAACACCGTGAACGACCGCAGCAGTGCAAGTACAGTAAACCTTCGCTATCTCGGACTAATTGGGGGGAGACCCAGTCCGAGATGACCGAAAATCCGAGATGTCCGGGGTCCGACTTATGTCCGACTTAAGAGAGGATAAAATCCGACCTAACCAATGTCCGTCCGAGACAACAATGAAATCGGAGACTACGGAAAAAATCCGACCTCAAGAGAGACGTCCGTGTCAACCTAGAAAACGAAGACAACCCTATTCGAACCCTATAATCTGTAATAGAAAACACAGTACATGTATTTTAGTTTTACAATATGTATTGTACAGTAGGCTATATTACACTTACCCCTTCATAGCTCTTGTCTATAGTCTTGATGTCCTCCCTCCCCAACACTGCATTAATTACTGCAGCATCCCCTTTTCACCCCCCACCTCCACCTCACTGTCCTTCTCCACCTCACTGTCCTTCTCCACCTCACTGTCCTTCTTCACCCCACTGTCCTTCTCCACCTCACTGTCCTTCTCCACCTCACTGTCCTTCTCCACCTCACTGTCCTTCTCCACCTCACTGTCCTTCTTCACCCCACTGTTCTTCGCCACCTCACTGTCCATGACCACCTCACTCCCCTTCTCACTGTCCTTCTCCACCTCACTGTCCTTCTCCACCTCACTGTTCTTCGCCACCTCACTGTCCATGACCACCTCACTCCCCTTCTCACTGTCCTTCTTCACCTCACTGTTCTTCTCCACCTCAATGTCCATGACCACCTCACTCCCCTTCTCACTGTCCTTCTTCACCTCACTGTTCTTCTCCACCTCAATGTCCATCGCACTGTTCTTCTCCACCTCCCTGTTCTTCACACCCCCACTCTTAGGACCATATCCCTTGCCTGTCATGGAACCCTTACCTTTACCCTTACCCACACTGTCCTTCTCCACCTCACAAACAATGTCAGGTTCAGGTATATCCATGGGCACAGGCGTGCTACTCATTAATTCATCCAAATCCATGTCTAAGTCTGAGAGTGGCACAGTGTCTACAGTGCTCCACGAGGTGCTAGCAACTGAGGAAACACTTGGGAGGGAGGTGGTGCTAGCAAGCGACACACCACTGGTAGCAGACGAAGTACGAGGTCTGGGAGGAGCAGAGGGTACAAAAAAGGAGCTGATTTTCTGTTGTTTTTTCCGATCAAGGTGTGCCCTCTGAATATGGAATCGACCATTACGGAGTGGTTCGTATAGGGACTGCAACTTTGAGTCATTTACTTGAGTCAGATACTGAAGAATGGTGTCAAAGGAGTCCAGGGCATGCGAGACTGATATCTTGGGCCCCCCCTCTGTCTCTTCGTCCGACTCATCCTGGGTCTCTTCCTGGGCTACCCCCAACACCTCGGCTGCAATTTGTTCGTCAGTCTTATGCTCGTGTCCAGGTAGGTCTCTGTCCTCTTGCAGCCAGTCGTCAACTTCTTCTTCGGGGAGGTCACCCTGGTTACCCTGGTTCAAGAGGTTCCTGAAGTCAGCTGCCACAAACCCTTCAAAACCCGGATCTTGCACATTCGGGATATTTAAGACCTTGGTCCAACCATTCCTCAGTGTGTTGAAAGACACTTCGCGCCACGCCTCTGCCCAATTGTAGATGCAGTCTTTCAGGGTATACTGCTTCAGTTTTTGTAGAGATTTCTTTCCGCGTGTATCCACATAACCTTCTTCGTCCATCCCATCTTCTATGATGACAAGGCATTGTTCCAGGAACTTCCTCTTGTATCGCCTTTTGCAAGCTTCAATTATTCCTTGGTCCATAGGCTGAATAACACTTGTGGTATTAGGAGGCAGGAACATTGTCTTAATTTTGCCGTTTGCACTCTCCAGTTTCGTGGTACAAGGGTGGGCAGGTGCGTTGTCGAGCAACAAAATGGCAACAGCTTCGTCATAGGGTACACCATACACTCTATTCTGGAACGAGCGAACGTCGGGTACAAATCTCTTGTGAAAGAAATCCTCGGTGATGACCTGGTTAAACCAAGCTTTCTTTGATCCATAATAGTCGACTGGGAGTTGCTTGGTAATGATGAGGTCCTTAATTACTCTCGGCTTCTGAGATTTGCCGACGATTGTAGGGGTCACACGGTGGCTTGCGTCGGCATTAGCGCAGCAAAGCACTGAAATGCGCTCCTTCACAGTTTTGTGGCCAGGTGTGGACGTGATTTCTCGGTGGGCCTGTGTGTTGGAGGGTAGAGAACGCCAATATAAGCCAGTCTCGTCAGCGTTATAGAGCTGCCAATGTTGAAGGTGTTCCTCGGTTATAAGGGCGTGGAAGCGATCAGTGAAGGGTTCTATGGCCGAAGTATCGGCGCTTAAGATTTCACCACAAATACTCCTGTTTGAGAGGCCATGGCGGTTTCGGAACCTCCACAACCACCCCTCGCTAGCCTTGAAGTCTTGGTGATGAAGATGCTGGCCGAAACGTTCTGCTGCATGCTGGATCTCTATGCCTCTCACTGGTACGCCCTCAGCACGAAGTTGTTGGTACCACTTCAGCACTGCGTCGTCGATGTCTTGATAGGCTAGCTTAGCCTTGCGAAAGATCTTGGCGGTGGAAGGACCATGAAGCACAGCTACGCCGTGATGTCGGACTTTCTCCTTGTCTCGGATGAAGTCGTAGATTGTTGATCTGCCTAAGCTATACTTCTCCTGAAGTTGCTTGGCTTTCATCCCACTGTCCAGATCCTTTAGCATCTGTAGCTTTGTTTCAAGTGATACAGAAGTCACCTTACGCTTAGGCTTATCCTTGGGAGGCATGGTGAACTAAATAATGGCACGCGTCGATGTGTAACACAACAGAGCTTGGTGCGGACTGACGCTCCCAGCATCCGAGCCGGGCGCTTGGGCCCCGGATGTAAGATGGCGTCGGACCTCCCTTCTGTTTCTCGGATATTCACCCTTATTGTCCGGTTACGTGAGGGGTCGTCCGACACGTCATCCTTTGTCGGACACCGCTACGACACATTTCGGAAATATTCGAGATATCAGAGGACGGTTATGACGGACATATTCCGAATACTTATATAAAGTCCGACAACGTCAGAGACGGTCGGAACGATGCCGGAAATGTCCGAAATACGGAAGTGAATGTCCGAGAGCCGATGCCAGTCCGAGTAGTGCGGGTTTCCGACTTGTAGAGGTCCGAGATAGCGAGGGTTTACTGTACTGGTACTGAGCTGGATACACAGGCATAGTTTGCCTTTTTCCAGAGGATCTACTGTAAGAAACTGTAAGAAACTGTAAACATAGCCGTATGATATATTTATTTGTGAATTATTGTTTACACGCAAATAATTATGCAATATTTTATTAGGCTGACCTCTAACCCCTGTCTATCGGTACCCGTCATATGACGGGCGGCATTTTTATCCCATTATCGGCTCTGAGAGAGAGTCCACGCGTTGGGAGGACGATAGGCGGGCTCTGACCGACCACAGAGCCGCGACTGAGCTCCCCACTGCAACATTCCATACCCACGGCCTCGCGAGACCAGGAAAAAACTGGGGAAATGACGTTATTTTAGGGCTTTTCACCTCTCGTTGCGCGATCGCTACAGGATAACCCGTGGTCGTACAAGGATGATTCAGGTGTCATTGGAAAGCTCTATTATCGCCCTTTCACGGATACATAATTGTATTACGCTCTGGTTTTTCTTTATGCATGAAAAAGAGCATGGAATGAAGCTCGTTTAGGGTAAATATGCCCGCTTGGCAGGTAGTAGATGTTACAAACGGACCCGCACCTAGGGTGTTAACCCTTCTTTAGCGGCCTATGCGGTTTATTTATGTGTACCGCCCAGCGGGGTGTTTTTAGCCAAAATAGGGCTGTTTACGTGATCATTTTCATGCCTAAATAAGACCCAGAACGTAAAACAAGTATCTATCCCTGAAAGGGCATGAACAGAGCTTTCGAATGACACCATAACGATCCTTGTATGATGGATAGTTTTCTTGCAATAACCATGCAACGCGAGTGCAAAAAGCAGGTAATTCGGTACTTTCCCCATATAATTGAGTATGTAGCGAGTGAGAGAGGGAGGAGGGAGCTGAGATTCGTGTCAGTAGGTTCGCCGCGGTGGTCTGGAGCAGTCATACGCTCGCTAGTCTCCTGCCACCACTTGTCTCTCTCTCTCAGCAACATTACGTGCTGAAATTGCCACTCGACCTATGTCGAGCGCCGCCACATAGTCCAGCTTTATTAAATACGACTTAAGTGGTGAGCCGCTTTTTAAGGGTTAAAGAACTGATTGCAATGGAAAGCAAAAACTAACGTTGATATATCAAAACCATCAAGGGTTCATTTTGCTGTTGGAGCCACCTGTGCTAAATCGGAGTGGAGTGTGTTCGTGTGTGCGTTGTTGTTGTTGTTCCCCAAGCTGCCTGGCCGAACAGCCCCAAGGCCCCGAGCAAGGCCAAGGCCATAACCGAGCACCCCCACAGAACCCTTCCTGCCGACCACAATAAAGCCTGGATGACCGAAGCCACTCCATGGCGGGGAGCTGAGGAGGGTGCGGAAACGCCCTGGAAACCAAAGCCCCACCCAGGGCCCTGTGCCCTTCAGCAATTATGAAGAGAAAGTTGAGGGGCAAAGGAAAAATGTGATGCTTTGGCTTCCAATCTTGGTAGATTGGAAGGTCAATCCACGGAAGAGACGCCGTCACTTGAGATCTAGAAAATATATAAGTAAAAGGAACAGTCAAGAGTAAGCTATGGGTATGGCAGAGATCGCTCAGTTCTCACTTTTATAGACCAGCCGATCACCATGTGTGCGTTGCCACGTTTACCGGTCATCCAGAAAGACCCGGGATACCAATATTTCTTGAGTTGAGGGGGGCTTACTTTTAGGAATTGCAACTGTACCCCTCCATTTGGTCTGTCTGAGACGTCTGAGCCGTTACAATGCATGTAATGGAAAATTGATGCTAAACCATTGTATGTACTGTATGTCATTCCGCATACATCCAGCCTGTCATTCACTAACACTTCCAGGACCTCTCTCTCTTTTGTGTCCTCATTCATGCCTCTAACATTCCAAGTCGCAATTCTTAGACTGTCCATGGTTGGTCGAAGTTCGTCAACATTAAGTCCGTCCGGTTCCGAGGCCGCTTGTTCATTATTCGTTGCTGTAGATTTTTTTATTTTTTATGGGTCGAGGGTCGAAAGCCCACCGACAGGGTTTCAATCCAAAGCCATGTGTATTCTTCATTATTTATTGTATGTATGTATATACTCTGGCACCTTCCCCAGTTTTCCCTTTTTTTTTCTTCTTTTTTTCTATGGGGGTGGCCGACTCGAGAAAGAGCCCGAACAGGGACATCACAACACATCAGAAAACAAAACAAAACATAAAATCTCACATATAAATACTGTATATAAATATATATAAATATATAAAGATATAAAGATAGAATTATGGTTTATAGTTCAAATTTTGTCTTTTGAAGTGATAAAATGGCCAACACAATGCTATTTCATTGAGAGCAGTGGAAAGACGACTAGCTGGGTTCGACCTGGAAGTTATGGAGGAAGTGGAGGAGATGAGCAAGGTGTTTAAGGATGAAATCTGTGCAGCATGTGAGGAGGTGTGTGGAGTGAGGAGAAGAGGGAGGGGAGTGAAAGGTACAGCATGGTGGACAGAAGAGGTAAGAATAGCTGTGGAAGAAAAGAAGAAAGCATATAGAGAGTGGTTGGGTAGTAGAGGGAATGAAGATTCCGAGAGACAGAAACGAGCGAGGTACGTGGAGAGTAAGAGGGTGGTGAAGAGAGTAGTGAAGGAAAGTAAGAGAAGAGTAGATGAGGAATTTGGAAGGAATCTGAGTGTAAAATGGAGGGAGAGTAAGAAACTGTTCTGGAAAGAAGTCAAGAAAGTTAGGGAAGGTAGCAAGGGAAACAGTAAGGGTGTGAAAGATAAGAATGGGAGAATGCTAGCCGAGAAGCAAGACAGAGTCGAAAGATGGAGGGAGTACTTCAGTGAGTTGCTAAATGAAAGGAATGAAGAGCCAGCAAACATAGCTGGATATGGTATGGGAGGGAGAAGAAGAGAAGTAGTGGAGGAGGAGGTGGGGATCAGGAGGTCAGAAGTGTGGGAAGCCATGAAAAGAGTGAAGTTGGGGAAAGCACCAGGAACAGATGGAGTGTGTGGGGAAATGTTGAGGTATGGTGGTGAGATAGTGATAGAATGGGTATGGAAAATGTGCAAACTAGCATGGGAGAAGGGGAGTGCACCCGATGACTGGAAGACTGGCATAATAGTCCCCCTATATAAGGGCAAAGGGGAAAGAGGAGTGTGTAGTAACCACCGAGGAATATGTCTTCTAAGCGTAGTAGGGAAGGTATACAGTAGGGTAGTGATTGAGAGAGTGAGAGTGAGAACGGAGAAATGGATAGGCGACGAGCAGGGAGGTTTTAGGAAGGGAAGAGGATGTGTAGATCAGATTTTTACCCTGAATTGTGTTGTGGAGAAGTATCTGGAGAAGAAACAAAAGGTGTATGTTGCCTTTATGGACTTGGAGAAGGCCTATGACAGAGTGGATAGAGAAGGTTTATGGAAAATACTTAGAATATACGGAGTAGAGGGCAAGTTGCTAAAAGCAGTGAAGAGCATGTATGAGGGTGCAAAGGCGGCAGTACGTGTGGAGAGTGAGCAGAGCGAGTTCTTTGACCTGAATGTTGGTTTGAAACAGGGGTGTGTGATGTCCCCGTGGTTGTTTACTGTATATATGGATGGAGTTATGAAAGAAATACTATCAAGAGCAGTGGATGTTGGTGTATCGCTGAAAAGGGAGGGAATTGAGTGGAAGCTACCTATACTGCTGTTTGCGGATGATACAGTTCTGATGAGTGATAATGAATGGGAGTTGCAGGGTCTGGTAAATGAGTTTGGAACAGTGTGCGAAAAACGGAATTTGAAGGTAAATACGGGGAAGAGCAAGGTTATGGTCTTCGAAAGGGGTGAAGTCACAGAGTGTGAGGTGAAGCTGAACGGTCAGGCTATGGAGATCGTCAACTCTTTTAAGTATCTGGGCAGTGTGTTGAGTAAAGATGGGACTATGGATGAAGAGGTGCGGGAGAGGGTACAACAGGGGAAGAGGGTTGTAGGAACGCTAAAAGCAGTAACAAGAAATAGGGTGGTCAGTATGGAAGTGAAGAAGTCCTTGCATGACAGTGTGGTAATTCCGACACTGACTTACGGAAGCGAAGCATGGACGTTGGTTGAGAGACTCAGACCAAGAGTGAGAGCAGTGGAAATGAATTACTTAAGGAGTGCGTGCGGAGTTACATGGAGGGATAGACAGACTAATGAGGAAGTAAGAAGGAGGTGTGGTGTGGAGGTAGATGTGCTGGAAAGTGTGAAAAGGAACAACTTGAGATGGTTCGGCCATATGGAACGTATGGAAAGCGAGAGAATGACTAAGAGGGTGTACGAGAGCGAGGTGGAGGGACAGAGGGGGAGAGGTAGACCGAATATGAGGTGGAAGGATGGAGTGAGGAACTACATGAACGAAGGCGGTGCTGGTTGGGGGGAGGGGCGTCGACTGACTGGGGACAGAGGTGCATGGGGGCGGTTCGTTCGTGGCCACCCCTTCGGGGATCACAGCGTCAGGCAATAGATAGATAGATAGATAGAATGCTATTTCATATACATTTTTTTGTATTCGTTCTCATATTCATTCAAGTCTTCAAACCAACTTGCTCCGGTTTGACACCCTGCCCACCGACCTAACCTCTTAAGTCACATTTTACGACACGCAGAAGGCACGTGGGGCATATTCTATTTCCTTACCCCCAGGGGGAGTGATTAGGTGAGGTATAAAATGGACGGAATGTGATTAGGTGAGGTAATTCCCCTCCAGTACCTCCTATCACTCCACGTATGTTCCCCCTCTTCACCCCTTTCTCCCTCCTCAATTATCGGGTATTTTCCCTATTATTCCCGATATTTATTGAGTATTTTCGCGCGAGGACGGCTGGGAGAGAAGGGGGAGTCTTTCTCCGAGCCTCTAGTCAGTCTCAGACCACCCCTAGTCTCTCAGTAGCATACGAGACGGTGGAGAGGGTGGATGTAAGTCTCGCTGGTCCGCCTCGGATTACGACCTCGGGACTAAAATATAAGTTTTTCACCAGCCAATTGCTGTTACTGTAAACCCTCGCTATCTCGGACTAATTGGGGGGAGACCCAGTCCGAGATGTCCGATTTTTCGAGATGTCCGAAGTCCGACTTATGTCCGACTTAAGAGAGGGAAAATTCCGAATTAGAAGAGGAAAGTCCGCGTCTCCAGAGAAATTGAGATTTTTTTATTTGTTTTTTTTATTTTTTTATCTATCTATTTAACCCTCACACCCCGGAAGGGCTCTTGAACGCCCATAACAAACTCGGCCCGCGCAACCCGGAAGGGCTCTTGAACGCCCATTGCTTGCGTGCGTGCTTTCGAATGCCGCGCGTAAATTTTTGGTATCATGGGAGGGTAGGTGGCGCCACCAGGCGTAAACTACGCCACAGCAACAGTATCTACCCCGACGCCATCATGGATAGTACGCCAAATAGTGATTCCGCTGTGTCCGATACCGTGCTTCCTACGACGCCCGTGCTAGTTCGTCGCGCCTTACCCCGACGCCATCGCCTAAATGTGTTATCTCCTGGAGGTATTGAGACGACATTGAGACTTTATGAGCGTGCTGATGCCAAGCATAATGTTGATGATGAAGGCAGTGATCACTCCAGTAATTATAAGTAGAGTGATTATGGCGATGAGAGTGACAAAGAAGAGCAATTCCTGGGATTTGCGAGAGAACATGAGAGTGATGAAGGTGATGTACCAGTTTTTGAGGAAGCTGGTTTACCTAAAGACGGTGAACTTGAGAGAGTGAGTGAGTGGGAGAGTTCAAGGTCACTCACCAAATTTCGCATGAGTGACACGACCCCAAGCCCTTCGCCAGCTATATCGCCTTTCAAGCTACACTTATATAAGAAGCAAATACTTGAAAAGGCGGCCGCGGCAGCTAGGGAACGAGCCAAAATACTTGGTGAGGATGAGGCTGTGAGTGAGGGTGAGCGTGGTGACTCTTCTCGCCCGCCATTGTCTCCCTTATCTACCCACGCCACCCAAGATGACCCGGGTGCCCCGCATTCTTCCCCACCACTGCCAAGGGTTCAGGACCCCCCACTTTTGGCCTATTTGCCTCCTAGGTCCCCCGACAGGAGACCTACTGCTGCCGAAAAGGGGAAAGGCAGCAAATATAAAAAAAAAAGGAAAGCAAAGTAAGTGGGCTTTGTTCGAGGCTCCCGCGGCGTCCACCCCTGCCCGCCCCAGCCATACGCCCCCGCAACTTTCCCCACGGTCCTCCCCACCTCTCCAGCCGTCAACATATGTTTCTGACGAAGTCTTTGAGCCAGGCTGGGAAATTAGTGTTCCAGATCTAGTTGCCCCGGGCTAGTGAATTCAGAAATTTACTTGCCCTGATATTTTTGTACTTGCCCTGAATATGGAATTTGTTGAATTAATACAAATTATGTTATATACTGTATATACAGTATATAATGTTTTTTAGTTATTTTGTTTTATTCAATAGATTTTTTTTCTTAGGGGAATACAAAGGTTGCACATAGCAAAAAAATAACTTTCACAAGTTAGCATATAAAGACAGTGACAAAGTTACAAACAATGCAATACCATCAGATGGTTAGTTATCTAATTAATATGTCAAAAATAACTAATACGGTACCAGTAAGTAATAAGCTGTCAGTGTACAGTTATATTATAGAAAACTTATGAAATCATACTCATGTTGAATATTAAGTAAGGTAAACCTCTGCAGAAAACTCATTCTGAAATCTGAACTAAATAAATAACTATCTATCTATCTATCTGTCTGTCTGTATGTGTGTGTGTGTGTGTGTGTGTGTAAGTGTAGATATTATATTGCAAAATTCATGGTTCACATCTCTAATGAATGCGAAGGACTAGCTTTAGTTAATGATAATAAATATTGCTGATTTTTTTTTTTTTTTTGTATATAGAAAATAGAAATATGTCCAGAAAGTGAGTGATAAAGTCATCTTTAATCGACATTCGACACTCGGTACTTATTACTTAAGCCCATGGCCTCCCAACCAATGTCTGCAATGGCAGACATTAGGGGTGAAGTAGACCAGTGTTGTATTTACAACGTGAATACAAGACCCTGATCAGCATGATCGAATTGATTACACTGGTTACAAACTAAATTCACCACCACAGCCATTCCAACAGTATGATAACACACATTTCACTTGCACCCCCATACACAAATAATAATTCGCGGTTAGACATTATCAATTACCAACCCTCCCACGAAACAAGATACAAAATCGAACGAACTGAACGTTACCTCGATGCTGGAGCTTAGTTTGTGCCCATCCCCTCAGGGATCAAGTTGTCTGGCAATAAATATAGTTTTATTTAGGCCTAGGCATACTTTACATTGTACAGTAGAACAGAGAACAGAGAGTATCATATATATATTTTTGTATTAAAAATTGTGTAACTAAATCCTTAAGATTGTTTATAAACACATTTTTGTAACATTAAGTAAATATCTTAGGTAGAAAACATAGGTGGAGTAGCTTACCAACAATTTTCACTTAAGAGGCGAGTCAATAATAGAAATCTATCGCCTGACAGACTGACTAGGCTAGATACAAAAAAGTTAACAAACTATTTTAAAACAACGGTTTTACCTAGTTGTACTTGTTGATGGTGGTTGTTTTAGTGTCAAGAATCTTGTCAAGGTAGCCTGTTGTTTCTTAAGACACACTCATTATAGATTTTCTCACTAAACACGTGCCTCCCCGGCGACAATTGAAACACTAATGCTAAAGAGCGGCGAGCGAGCCGCCTATTCGGAAGTACCTCCTCTATCCAACCGTCCAACGGTTATATAGGCCTACGGGGGGGGGGGGGGAGGAGAAGAGATAAAGAGAATAGTGACGTGAAATTAACATGAATCGAAAACCAGCCGTTACGTTACCAGTAATCAATGGTCGTGGAAAGTGGAAATAGTAGATACATCTGCCTGTCTCTTATACTTTATTTATATTTATGGAAAGTGTGTATGTTTGTTTTTATATTTATTTTAGCATTTTTCAAGGGTTAAAAGGCAAAAAATTCGACTTGTCCCCCGGGCAACTGCCGGGCAGACCAACATTAAAAAGCACTTGCCCGGCAACATATCCGGGCTAGCCGGGCTGCCGGGCTATACCTAATTTCCCAGCCTGCTTTGAGCTCGCATCACCAATACCTGGGTCTAGTGACAGTGAAGCATTGCTTTCTGTTACCGGTACTCGTCGCAGGCCAAGGAGCCCAGGACCTCGGGGGGACATAGCCTCACCTGTCACTCCTTCCCCACCTCGCCCACCCGCATGCCGCCCACGCCTCACACGTTCCCCGCCAGATTATGTTGGGGCCACTGATGATGAAGGGCACCTCTCAGAAGACTCTGGCCATAATTACATAGGTCCACCGTCAGGGCAAGATGACCACTCTGACCATGACTATATGAACATCGACGACCCTAGACCCATCCGCTTGGCCCGGCGTCGTGCTGCCCGTCGTGCTGGCCGCCGCCCTGGCCGCCGTAGGGCGCGCGCCTGCCGAGTTGGCCGTGGGCGTGCTGGGCCATCAGCTGGAGCTCCTCGTCAGCGTAGACAAGACCCATTCTACGTTTTTCAGTGGGAAGACGTAGTTGAGGGGGATGGGTACAACCCTGATGTGCCAGCTTTTGATGCGGTACAGGAGGGTTCAGGCATTACCCCCAATTTTCCTGCAGGCCCCAATGCTCCAGCACACGAACTATTTGAGGCCTTCTTTGATGATGAGGTGGTAGGATATGTTGTCAAAGAGACAAATAAGCAGCACCAATTCCAGGTCCACTTTTTGGGCAAGGTGACCAAGGGCCACATGAGGCAGTGGACCCCAGTGACTCATAAAGAGTTCATGGTGTTCCTGGCACTCACCATGCTAATGCCTCATGTCAAGAAGCATAGGTTGCCTGACTATTGGATCACCAATGATCTCATATCCACCCCTGCCTTCGGGAAATATATGTCTCGCGACCGGTACCTTGATATCCTCGCAGCGCTCCATCTTGTCACCAACCTTGACGTCCACCTCCCAGACAAGCTGTGGAAGATTAGGACGTTGTACGAGATGATGCGAGAAAGCTTCACCTCCTACTTCAAGCCCTTCCGCAAGGTCGTCATTGATGAGTCTCTTGTGCTGTTCCGGGGAAAACTCAGCTTCCGGCAGTACATCCCCTCAAAAAGACATCGCTTTGGCATAAAATTCTTTGTGCTGTGCGACTGCCAAACTAGCTATGTCCTGGACTTCCTGGTCTACAGCGGGAAGGAAGGGGACGTGCTTGTGAACCCCGTCATTGGCTTTGGCGGAGCAGTGGTGCAAGCCATGATGAACCGCTACTTTCACAAGAATCACGTCCTCTACACGGACAATTACTACACGTCCCCCACTCTCTCAAAGTACCTGCATGAGCGCAAGACGGGGACTGTAGGCACAGTATGAGGGAAAAGGAAGCGCATGCCACCTTTCCCTCCAAAGACCAAAAAAGGTGATGTGTTCAGGAAGAAGTCGGGGCCCATTCTGGCTATCCACTGGCACGACCAGCGGAAGGTCAACCTCCTGAGCACCATCCACAAGGGGGAAATGGTGGAGACTGGCAAGGTGGATCGCTGCACCCAGGCCAGGGTGACCAAGCCTGATGCTGTCCTGGACTACAACATCAACATGAGGCTGGTGGACAAGTCCGACATGCAGATAGGCTTCATTGACTGCCTGCGTACCTCGTGCAGATGGTACAAAAAGTTCTTTCTGCATATGGTGGACATGTCAGTTCTGAATGCCTACAATATATACAAGCTTCGGAATGTGAACACACCCATGGATAGAAGCCTTCCTGAAAGATCGGAGACAGAGGGTACTGGTGAATGGAATAGGCTCGGGGTGGAGGGAAATTACAAGTGGGGTACCTCAGGGATCTGTGTTGGGACCACTGCTGTTCGTTATATTTATCAACGATTTACCTGAAGTTATAACTAATGGAAGTGAGGTATACCTGTATGCGGATGACACTAAGCTGTATAGAAGAGTGAGGAGTAAGGAAGATATGGGTTTGCTTCAAGGAGATGTGGAGGGCATGAAGGGATGGTCTGAGCATTGGTTAATGCCTTTTCATCCAAAAAAATGCAAGTACAGTCAGGACCCCCAATACACGATTCCACAATGCGCGAAAACCCTAATACACGAGTTACCCCTCGAAAATAACATTAATTAATTAAACATTAATTACGCGAGGTGGTACCACAATACACGAATCGAGAGCTAAGAAGGGGCCAAATCCGCTATTCCCGCTTGATACGCGAGCACGTCTACGTTTCGCGAGGCCCAGGCGTAGCTCCGAAAAGAGAAGAAGACGGGCATACACCTGCCTTCCCTCCCGCTTACCCTCCCTCCCACAGTCCCGCTCAAGCGCTCATAGCCGTGCGGAGTGACCAAACGTTTGTAGTGCCTGCCACTTTTTTCGCCATGCCACGCCAATATAAGAAGATAACACACAAAATGAAGGTGGAAGTGTTGGATCGCAAGAAAAAAGGAGAAGGAAACTGTGCAATAGGCTTGTCAGAGTAAACTGTTCGTACGATTTGGTCAGGGAGGGAGAAGTTGGAGAAAATCGTGAAGTCCTACGGTCCTAGCCTATCTACTACTAATTTTAAGGTAAGGTTTCATATTTGTATTCATTGTTCTTCTTATATATAAGATATAGACTGTACTGTACTATAGAGCCAAAAATGTCGAAAATAGGGCCAAAAATGTCGAAAATAGGCCATAATTGAGAGATGTCACCCAATCTAATTATTCCCATTTAAAGTTAGTTCCACAATACACGAATTCACAATACGCGATGCCTCCTGTCACCCCTATTCTCGCGAATTGGGGGTCCTGACTGTACATGCGGATTGGGACCAGCAAGAGAGACAAGGTAGGATACAGTATGTATGAAGCGATGGAGGAAGTGAATGCAGAAAAGGATATAGGAGTAGTGATAGACAATAAGTTAAATTTCTCAGAACATTTAGCGGAAAAGATAAACAAAGCCAATAGAATTGTAGGGCTGATAAGGAGGACATTTGTGTCACTTGACGAAGAAATCTTCAGGAATCTCTATACAGCGCTGGTTAGGCCGCACCTGGAATATGCGAACCAGGTGTGGGCTCCATATATGGTAAAGGATATAGAAGCATTGGAGAAAGTGCAGAGGAGAGCTAGCAAGCTGGTACCAACGTTGAAGAACGCGGGCTATGAGCAGAGGTTGAGAACACTGGGGCTTCCGACACTGGCATATAGGAGAAAGAGAGGGGATATGATAGAGACTTTTAAGATAGTGTCAGGAAAGTACGATGAGGATGTGTGTGAAGGTATCTTCTTGATGCGGGAGGGAACAAGAACGAGAGGACACTCTAAGAAACTTTACAAAGAAAGAAATAGGCTTGAGAAGGCAAAGAACTCATTTTGTGATAGAGTGGTAAATGAGTGGAACGCACTGCCCCAGTATGTAGTCGATTCCGAATCAATAAGGGAGTTTGAAAGTAATCTTGATAAAGCATGGGGAAGACAAGATTTGAAGTTTGATTATAAAACAAAAATACAGAATAGTAAAAATGTTGCGTCTGCTACCGCCGCCGCCAACACCGTGAACGACCGCAGCAGTGCAAGTACTGGTACTGAGCTGGATACACAGGCATAGTTTGCCTTTTTCCAGAGGATCTACTGTAAGAAACTGTAAGAAATGAAGTTCAATAGCCTGCGGAGGTTCCAAAAGCAGGTGTTGACGGAGCTCCTGGAGAAGTATGGTACGCCACAGAGGGCAGTGGCACATGCTGGGCCCGCCGTTACTGACCGCTTGCACTGTGCATATTACATGAATATGCACAGGCTTGTTTCCCTGCCTCAGGAATAACGCAGCAGAAGCGGTGCCATGTCTGCTACAACAGCAGGCTGAGGGCGAGGTCAGGTATAAAGTCCACCGTGGAGTGTGTGGAGTGCAAGGTGGCACTCTGTGCTGTAGGGTGCTTCTTTGATTACCACTCCAAGCAGGAGTTCTAATAATCATAGTGAAAGTGCCAAAGATAATGACAATATGTACAGTACAGTAGGGTCTCACATAAAACGAGTTTATGGTCGATAAACGAGGGCGTTTTATGTGAATTCGTTTTATGTGAACACAGCATTTTGGTGGCGCAATATCGTCAATGTTCACTGTAAGCGAAAATTTTCGTACAAAGCGAACGATATTTCGTACGTTTTGTACGATATTTCGGCGTTTTATATGAAAGCGTACGATATTTTGTACGTTTTGTACGATATTTCGGCGCTCTATATGAAAACTCCTTGTATTTGCCCCACTTTGGCGGCGGACTCGTTTTATGTGATCACATTCGTTCTGATCGAAAATTAAATATTAATATTTTAGGTCGGTCGTTTTAATCGAGACTCGTTTTATGCGAACACGTTTTATGCGGGACCCTACTGTATATATATACTGTAGGCAAAAAGTGGAAGTAAACCAATTTATTGTTATACAAAAGTCATGTATTATGAGAACATTTATACAAATACAATTACACCATAATAATATGTGAAAGTGACACATATGTATATAATACTTGACATTCATATGATTACAACCTATAGAAATATATAAATCAGTGAAAAAAGACAATAAATTGTATATAAAACGTTTACAAAGCATATAACTAAGTGAAAGTGACACAAGACCTAATATTTGATGGCCAAAGTATAATAAACACCTGTGATAACGAATAATCAGTGCCTAATATAACAATAACCTACCTCAATTACTAATAAAATGTACCGTATCGAGTGAAAATGAGCATTATCAGTGACTGACACTCTCTAAAGCATATTTATCAAAGTGAAAGTGACACAAGACCTAATATTTGATGGCCAAAGTATAATAAACACCTGTGATAACGAATAATCAGTGCCTAATATAACAATAACCTACCTCAATTACTAATAAAATGTACCGTATCGAGTGAAAATGAGCATTATCAGTGACTGACACTCTCTAAAGCATATTTATCAAAGTGAAAGTGACACAAGACCCAATACTTGATGGCCAAAGTATAATAAACACCTGTGATAACGAATAATCAGTGCCTAATATAACAATAACCTACCTCAATTACTAATAAAATGTACCGTATCGAGTGAAAATGAGCATTGACAGTGACACTCTCTAAAGCATATTTATCAAAGTGAAAGTGACACAAGACACAATACTTGATCTATCTATCTATCTATATGCTCAGGCCCAATCCCCATTTTGGGGGTAGCCGACTCAAGACAGAGCAAGAACAGGGAAAACACAAAAACAACATAAAACAAAAAATAAACACAGATAAAAAACACAAACTCTCACACATCCAGGTCACCCAGGAGAAGATCCAGAGACCAGGGTTACCAAGGTCGCTCCAGCACTCCCCCGGCCCCTGACCACCAGGAGAGGTTCCGATCTCGGCAGGCAGACATGCAGCGGAGCCAAAGCGACAAGCCCTCCCACCACACTTCCAGGCACACCCTTCATATTAATCGTCTCCCCGGGCCAGGCGCCTGATGGACTATTATCTAGTCCAACTTGCGCCCGACCCCTTACTCCAAATGACCACGTGTTCACTCAACTATTCACAAGCATTCTCCATTCACTCCTGTCCACCACCACTTCCCCTGCCTGATCTATAGTCATTCCTCTATCATCCAAAGCCTTTCTTACACAGTCTCTCCATCTCAATGGGGGTCTTCCTGCCCTTCTATCTCCCCTTGTACCTGACTCACATATTCTCTTTGTAAGCCTTTCATCTCCCATTCGTTCAACATGACCATACCAGCTCAGCACCCTTCTGTCCACTCTGGCTGACAAATGTTCCTGCTGCCCCACTCTCCTACGTATCTCTTCATTTCTCAATCTGTCTCTACGAGTAACTCCACACATACTCCTCAAGCAGCTCATCTCCATCACATCCAGCCCTCTTTTCTCCTTTTTCTTCAGAGCCCATGTCTCAGCCCCATACATCACTGTTGGCACAACAATTCCTTGATACAGTGCACTTTTTACTTTCACTCCGAGATTTCTCGTCTTCCACATACTTCCCATTGCTCCGAAAACCTTCCTTCCTTCACACACTCTCTGTTTTACCTCCACTTCCATACCTCCACTCCTGCTTAGATATTTAAAACACTCTACTTGTTCCAATATTTCCCCATCCAGCCTCACATCTAGATTCACCCTATGCTCTCCCCTATTACACACCTTACTTTACTTTTATTGACGTTCACCTTCAGTTTCCTCCTTCCACAACCACACCAAACTCTTTGACTACCTGCTGCAGTTTCTCATCAGAATCCGCCACCAATGCTGTGTCATCAGCGAACAGCAACTGATTCAACTCCCAATCTCTACCATTCTTTCCTAACTAACCAATCCTCTTCCCATAGTTCTCCTTTTCACCTCCCTCACCACACCATCCTAAACATATTAAACAGCCATGGTGACATTACACAACCCTGTCGCAAACCTACCTTTACCTCAAACCATTCACTCAACTCACCATTTCCTACTCTCACACATGCTCTGCTCCCTTCATAAAAACTCTTAACTGCTTCTAACAAATTTCCTCCAATTTCATAAATCCTTAACACCTTCCACATTGCTTCACGGTCCACACGATCATATGCTTTTTCCAAGTCCATAAAAGCCCAAAATATCTCCTTATGCTTCTCTAAATACTTCTCGCATAACTGTCTTACTGCAAACATCTGATCCACGCACCCTCTTCCCCTCCTAAAACCGCACTGTTCTTCTCCTATTGCAACTTCCGTACACTTTATTATCCTCTCTATCAACACCCTGCCATACAGCTTTCCAACCACTGACAATAAACTAATACCTCTATAACTTGAACACTCCTGCCGATCTCCCTTCCCCTTGTACAACGGCACAATACATGCACTCTTCCAGTCTATTGGTACCATTGACACAGCAAAGCACACATTGAAAAGTCTCACCAACCAATCTATTATCACATCTCCACCCTTCTCTATACACTCCACAGCAATACCATCCAAACCTTCCAGAGTTGATATTGATTAAATCAATTTGATTTAATCACTTGATTAAATCAATGATTTTTTTACCAAAAAAATCATTATTTTTTTTATTTTTTTTATTTTTTTTATTTTTTTGATTTTTTTGATCTGTGAATCAAGATAAAAAGAATTCTGAAGATTTATCATGCTTTCATAAGTTTGTGTAGGCATTGGTTCATTGTAAGATAGTAGATACTGGTACATTATGTAGTAACACAAATAACTGATAGCTTTTAAATTTACAAATATATGTATACAGTATTACCTTTCAACTTTAAAAGAGTAGCATTGTATGTTATAAATTCCTCTACTTGAATTACTACTCAATAGGGCGGGGGGATATTTTAAAAAAATCAAATAAATCAAATAAATCAAAAAAATCAAATAAATCAAATAAATCAATGATTTTTTGATTTTTTTGATTTTTTTTTAAAAATCAAAAAAATCAATAACCCTGAAACCTTCTGCTTTTCCCGCTCTCATTTGTTTCACTGCTTCTTTCACCTCATTTTCCTCAATCCTTTCATTCATTCCCTGCCACCTGGGTGGCCTGGGTATCCTATCTCCATCCACCTCTGCTTCAATCACTGCTTCTCTTCCATCTCTTGTATTTAACAAAGATTCAAAATACTCGGCATATCTTTTCCTCACTTCAACTGGTTCCACTAGTAATTCTCCATTTTCATCTTTCACTGACTCTTCCCTCTTTTGTCCTCCTTTCCTTACTTTATTTACCTCCTTCCAGAACATCTTCTTTCGTTCTTCAAAATTCTCACTCAGCCTTTGGCCCCACCTTTCGTTTGCATCTTTTTTCGCTTCTCTAATTTTTCGTTTTGCCTCTCTCCTTTTCTCCTTGTACCTCTCCCATACCTCAACACTACCATCCTGTAAAACCCTCTCAAAACACTGTCTCTTCTCCTCAACTGCCTTTCTCACCGTATCATTCCACCACTCGCTTCCCTTCCTGATACCTCTGCCTCCTACTTTCCTTTTGCCGCATACTACCTCTGCACTTGCTTTCACTCCTTCCTTAAACTGTTGCCATTCAACCTCTACTTCTCTCTCTTCCATCTCTCTCACTTCCATCCACTTTTCATTTAGTCTTTCCTTGTACTCCCTCTCTTTTTCACTCTTCTCTAACTCACTAACTTTTATTACCTCTCTTACTTCACGCTTGTCTCTTATTCTCCTGTAACTCTTAACTCTTAGCTTTCCCTCCACCAGGTAATGATCTGACATACCCTCCGCCTCACCTCTCATCACATTCACATCCAGAAGTCTACACAATCTTTCCCTTGTTACCAGCACATAATCCATCAATGCCCTCTCTACAATCTCTCCCCTCACAAGTACTTGATGGCCAAAGTATAATAAACACCTGTGATAATGAATAATCAGTGCCTAATATAGAGCAGATTATGAGCTGCTGAGACGGTGTTTGGACATTGACTGGGGGGAATATTTGAACGGTGAAGGAATGTGGAGGGAAATTAGAGTCAAACTGGAGAATGCTGTATCCAAAAGTGTACCAGTAAGGGAATATAAGGATAAAACAAAATTGAGGAAAAGAACTAACCCAGAATTGCCAATGAAAAGAAAGCTTTGGATATTGATTAGAAGAAAGAAATTATTGTGGGAAAGATTAAAATTGTTAAAAAAGAACAGGGGGTCTAGTATAGAGGCTAAGGAAGTGGATCTGGAACGCAGACAAATAAACAATAAAATAAGGTGGGAAACAAGGAGGGGGGTGAAGGAGAGGGAGAGAGAGATAGCTAGAAATGTGAAGGATAATCCAAAAATATTCTGGAAGTACATTCAGGAAAAGTTAACAAGAAGAGTAGGGATCCCAGAACTGGTGGGGGGGTTGAATGATGGGAGTAGAGCGGAGACTGATAAGGAGAAAGCAGAGGTGCTGGGGAAATACTTTGGGGGGGTACTAACAGTGGAGTCGGAGGATGCAGTGCCTACTATTCCCATCAAACAGGCACCGGCACTGGAACTAATAGAGTTTTCCCATGCTAGAATAAGAAGGGCTATAGAAAAAATGAACAGAAGTAAGTCACCGGGACCGGATGGGATACACCCAAGAATCATAAAGGAAGGAGGGGAGATGTTAGTAGAGCCATTGAAAATGTTATTTGAGGTATCGTTTAATACAGGACAAATCCCGATGGACTGGAGAGAGGCGAACATAACAGCTATATTTAAGAAGGGAAAGAGAAATGACCCAGGGAATTATAGACCAGTCAGTTTGACAAGTGTTGTGTGTAAACTAATGGAAATGGTAATTAGAGAAGGAATAATGGATCATATGAAGTCAAACCAACTTTTCAGTGGGAGACAGTTCGGATTCTTGCCGGGGAGGTCGACGGTACTACAGCTAATTAAGGTGGTAGATGATTGGATGCAAATTCTAGAAGATGGTGATGTAATAGACGTGGTATATTGCGATTTTATGAAGGCCTTCGATAAGGTCCCACATAAAAGGTTAATAGAGAAAGTTAGAAGCTATAATATAGGGGAGAAATGTGTGAAATGGATAGAAGCCTTCCTGAAAGATCGGAGACAGAGGGTACTGGTGAATGGAATAGGCTCGGGGTGGAGGGAAATTACAAGTGGGGTACCTCAGGGATCTGTGTTGGGACCACTGCTGTTCGTTATATTTATCAACGACTTGCCTGAAGTTATAACTAATGGAAGTGAGGTATACCTGTATACCACTATACCTGATGACACTAAACTGTATAGAAGAGTGAGGAGTAAGGAAGATATGGGTTTGCTTCAAGGAGATGTGGAGGGCATGAAGGGATGGTCTGAGCATTGGTTAATGCCTTTTCATCCAAAAAAATGCAAGTACAGTACATGCGGATTGGGACCAGCAAGATAGACAAGGTAGGATACAGTATGTATGAAGCGATGGAGGAAGTGAGTGCAGAAAAGGATATAGGAGTAGTGATAGACAATAAGTTAAATTTCTCAGAACATTTAGCGGAAAAGATAAACAAAGCCAATAGAATTGTAGGGCTGATAAGGAGGACATTTGTGTCACTTGACGAAGAAATCTTCAGGAATCTATATACAGCGCTGGTTAGGCCGCACCTGGAATATGCAAACCAGGTGTGGGCTCCATATATGGTAAAGGATATAGAAGCAGTGGAGAAAGTGCAGAGGAGAGCTAGCAAGCTGGTACCAACGTTGAAGAACGCGGGCTATGAGCAGAGGTTGAGGACACTGGGGCTTCCGACACTGGCATATAGGAGAAAGAGAGGGGATATGATAGAGACTTTTAAGATAGTGTCAGGAAAGTACGATGAGGATGTGTGTGAAGGTATCTTCTTGATGCGGGAGGGAACAAGAACGAGAGGACACTCTAAGAAACTTTACAAAGAAAGAAATAGGCTTGAGAAGGCAAAGAACTCATTTTGTGATAGCGTGGTAAATGAGTGGAACGCACTGCCCCAGTATGTAGTCGATTCCGAATCAATAAGGGAGTTTGAAAGTAATCTTGATAAAGCATGGGGAAGACAAGATTTGAAGTTTGATTATAAAACAAAAATACAGAATAGTAAAAATGTTGCGTCTGCTACCGCCGCCGCCAACACCGTGAACGACCGCAGCAGTGCAAGTACTGGTACTGAGCTGGATACACAGGCATAGTTTGCCTTTTTCCAGAGGATCTACTGTAAGAAACTGTAAGAATAACCTACCTCAATTACTAATAAAATGTACGGTATCGAGTGAAAATTAGCATTATCAGTGACATTGACACTCTCTAAAGCATATTTATCAAAGTGAAAGTGACACAAGACACAATACTTGATGGCCAAAGTATAATAAACACCTGTAATAATGAATAATCAGTGCCTAATATAACAATAACCTACCTCAATTACTAATAAAATGTACGGTATCGAGTGAAAATGAGCAATATTAGTGACAGTGATACCCTAATAAACATACAGTACTTTATATAATTGGCCTCAAAATAACTATAAAAATATCAAATAAACATCACATTCTCAATATCAAACACTAAAATCGTCTAAGGGAGATAAACACTTTGGCGCGACGAGCGGCTAGGTGCGTCGTAGCCGTGGCCGGGGCGACGCATCCGAACGCGGGAAGAATTTGCCGCCGAAAAGCACTCGTCTTCCCGCGCTCACCATTATGCAACCAGTGGGGCTAGAGACCTCTACTCAACGCCATTCTACAGAGGAAGGTTTGTGGGACATTTTACTTTTTTATTCATAACATTACATGCCATATTCATTGAATTACAGAGGAGTTAACATAGCCCAAAGATCGTCAAAACACCCGGTACCGCAGCACAGTCGCGAGCTAGAGTGCCCGGTGCTGGAGGGTTAATGCATCTATCTCCCTTATACATATTTATAACTATGTCTTATTTGGTCTTTTTTTAATCTATGAATCAATTCTAATACGATGGAATTGAAAACAATATTACCCTTCTAACACACAAATAATAAAATGAAAAAGAGAGTAAATAAAAATGTCTCCTTTGTCTTTCAGAAACATAAGTCCGTCTCGTATATGTTAGTATTTTATCGCTCGCTCGCCCCTAGCCACTCTCTCTCTATCTATTTATCTCTCTAATGCATCTAACTAACTCCCTTATACATTAACATAACTATGTCTTATTTGGACTTTTTGTAATCTATAAATAATTTCTAATGCGATGGAATTGAAAACAATATTATCCTTCTAGCACACAAATAATAACATGAAAAAAGAGTCCATATAAAAGTCTCCTTTGTCTTTCCAGAACCAATTAAGTCCGTCTCATAATAGTTCTTGTTTATCGCTCACTCCCCCTTCTGCAACTCTCTTTCTATCTATCTTGTCTTTTCAGAACCAATTAAGTCCGTCTCATAATAGTTCGTGTTTATCGCTCACTCCCCCTCTGTAACTCTCTCTTTCTATCTATCTATCTCTCTAATGCATCTACGTAACTCCCTTATACATTAACATAACTATGTCTTATTTGGACTTTTTGTAATCTTTGAATAATTTCTAATGCAATGGAATTGAAAAATATAATATCGGACATTTTCCGAATACTTATATAAAGTCCGACAACGTCAGAGACTGTCGGAACGATGACGGAAATGTCCGAAATACTGAAGTGCATGTCCGAGAGGCCGTAGCCAGTCCGACTAGTACGGGTTTCCGACTTCTAGAGGTCCGAGATGGCGAGGGTTTACTGTACTTCGTTTATTGCTCTTCAATGTTTGTATTTTCATATTAAAAGTAAAATAGGTGTAGGCCTATATGGAGAAGCAAAAATGTTATACTGTATATTTTTTATTTTATTTTATTTTTTTAAAAGAGACAATGAACGGAGGAAGGAAAAACACAGATAAAACAAAAAGGTCCATGTGCCTAAAGGCATCCTCCATTCATAAAATGTTTGTAACAACTGGATTTAAACTTTTGTAGATTGTAAGTTTGTGGAAAGCAACTCGAGGGAAGTGAATTCCAAAGAGTAGTAGTTCTAGGGATAAATGAATTTTGATAAGCAGAAGTTCTGCATTGTGGAGGAGAAAGTGTAAATTCATGGGCGCTCTCAGCTGCCCTAGTTCTACGGGGAAAGATGTGGAGAGGCGGCACAATTGAAGCAAGTTCCTTGGAACAATAGCTGTAGAATAATGCAAGGGATGCAATGTTTCTTTGTATGGATAATGTAGGAAGGTCCTGTGTGATTGCAGGGTT
Source organism: Paralithodes platypus (assembly GCA_032716605.1). Lineage (NCBI taxonomy): Eukaryota > Metazoa > Arthropoda > Malacostraca > Decapoda > Lithodidae > Paralithodes > Paralithodes platypus. The sequence goes on from CM064531.1 coordinate 3,580,280, forward strand.
ATTGATTAATCTAATAGCTTTATTTTGAATTTTGTCCAACTGCCTCAATGCAACCACTCCACTTCCACTCCACAGAGGTGAACAGTAATCCATCTGAGAACGCACATGACTTTTATATATTACGGCCAACTGCTCGTCAGTGAAAAATTCTCGAACTCTGTACAGGAGTCCCAGTTTTTTAGAGGCATTCTTAGCAATGCTTCTAACATAATGTGTCCAGCTCAAGTTAGTAGTTAATGTTACACCGAGAATGTCAATACTAGGGGAAGTGGGAATATTTACATCATTAAAAAATATATGGGAGTCAGTGAGATTCTGTCGGTTAGAAAATTGAATGTACTTGGTTTTCTGTGCATTAAAGGAAACTAGATTCTTTTGTCCCCATTCATTAATTCTAGAAAGGTATATGGTAAATATAAAAAATTTCGTCAGAATTGAAGTCGATATCTTCGCCTGGCGGGCACTTTACACTGCCATAGCTTCGCACTTCTCGAGTTAATGAACATGATTAGTTAGCAGTGATGTGTGGAGTGGCCTAAGAATTTGAATAGTACATGCATACACTTTGAAGATTTGAGTGATCCATAGGAAGTACAGCTTCAGTCTCATGTCCTAATGTCAGCAATCCAACTAACCCTGTTGTGGGCTGCCTGATATTTGAAGTTTTTAAATTCAAGATAAGATCGAAGTATCTGTTCTCACATTTTTGTTTAGGTCTACCCCTTCTCCCAGCTCTCTCCACATCACACATACAGTACTGCACCCATTATTATTTTTGTTTTAATCTATTCTCTCCACATGATTGTTATTTCACATACAATATTTAGGCTACTTTCTTTACAAATTTTATTCATATTATGTAGCTTTAATTGACAGACTACAGTAAACCCCCGTTTTCTCTGACTCTTTTTACTCGGAAACCCGTACTTCTCAGAATGGCATCTCATTATTATAATGTAAAACTTGCAAAATAAACAAACCAAAACTGGACAACACAAGATAAATGCAAAAGAACTAATCAAAATCGCTGTGGAAACAACGCTTAGTAAAATAAAATGTTAAAATAAAAGAACACAATCCACCACATAGGGTGTAGGGTGTCCGCTGACCTCCGAGCTGTCAACACCTTGCAGCTGCTCTCCGACAATGAGTTACCTTGTGTGAAGTTCATAGGAGTGTCTATAAGTGTTGTCCCGGAAATTTATATGAGCATTTCATAAGTAATTAGGTGTTTTATGAGCAATTCAGATGTAATTGGATATTCCAAGTAATTGAAAATATGGATTAAGTAAAACAGTTCCTGGAGTGAGATGGGATAGTGGGGCGATTGTTGTTTTTAGGCTAGAAGACGACCACCTCGCAATGGCGGCAGTGGCGTCACCAGGGGGCGTCACCAGGGGGGCGCCCCTTGGGGGGGCTTAGCCCCCCCAAATCAAGGACTCAGCCCCCCAAAAAATGCAAACCCCAAAACTGCCAAAAGTAATAAAAATAAATAAATTAATAAAAATTAAATAATAAATAATGCATAACCAGTTCACCACATTCACCAGCCCTGCATCCAACCCCCCCCAATCTACTTTTTATTAATTGATCCATATAGGTTAAATACGAATTGTTTATGTAATGTGAATATTTATTCACAATTTACATAAACCTATGGCTATGACTCAAATCATAATAGTAATATTAGTAAGTTTCCCCTATATTTTCACCAAGCTTGGTTTTCTTTGAAGCTTGAGCCGTTATATTTATTGAAATTACCATGTTCATGCAATGGAAAAATGGCTCTACTTCAAAATTTCACAATTGCATGGTAATGTTCATCAGAAACTTGATAACTAACATAAGCAACAAGTTCTGGACAACAGAGACTATGTTAAGACTCTATTGAACATTGCTATAACAGTTGCTAAAACAAACGTGGCATTCAGGGGGCACGATGAAGCTGAAAGTTCGTTAAACAAGGATGTCTTTCTAGAGGTATGTAACTTGGTAAGTAAGGAGTCAGAAAAGTTTTGTAACTTACAAAAGAAGATTCCAGTAAATGCCAAGTACACATCTGGATTGAGTCCGAATTCTCTTCTGAAAGCTGTAGCTGATTGTGTGATTGATGTCATAACCAAAGAAGCAAAATCAGCTCCCTTTTTTGCAATAATAGCTGATGAGACTAGAGACGTTAGTGTTACTGAGCATCTTAGTGTATGTATCAGGTATGTGTCGGATGAAACTGTAAATGAGAGGTTCTTAAGATTCATTGCTCTAAAGGATCTTGATGCTGCTTCTGTGGCTAATGCTTTGTTGGAGGAACTCTGTAAGCTTAGCTAGGACTAAATATTAATAAACTAACAGCACAGTGCTATGATACAGCATCAGTAATGAGTGGCAGGATCAGTGGTGTGCAGGCGAGAATTAGAGAATCAGCCAAGAATCCATGTTTTTATGTCCCATGCTCTGCACACAGATTACAACTGGTCATAACCCATACTGCTGGTTGCATACCAGAGGTGGCAGAGTTTTTTTTACTTGATTTCAGGCCTGATTAACTTCATCCGTGGCTCAACCTTACGCCATGATATCTTTATCGACTTCCAAAAAGACAGAAAACTGCCAGTTTTGGAACTTCCCAAAGTGTGCCAACACAAATGGGAATACAACCATAAGGCCCTTAAGTCAATATCCCAACGTTATGAGATCCTATTGGAAACTCTGGAAGATTTGTCTAGCCATGGACGATCTGGTGAAGAAAAGGCATTGGCTAATGGATTCCTACAATCCTTGAACAAATTTGAGACTGTTTTTCTATTGACTGCTCTCATTGAAATCTTTGACATTACAACCCCACTATCAAAACTTTGGCAGAGTGAGGATATGGATCTTGCTGCAGCAGTTAACATGGCACAAGACACAATCAAAATTTTCAATGACCAAAGAACTACAAATGACCATTTCAACACCATTTGGGAAAAAGCAGTTGAATTTGCTGCAGCAAGGAACATAACTTCAGCTCTCCAACAACCTTCAAGGTCAAGAAGGCAAAGGAAGCCATCTTCGCGGTTGTTAGAATCCGTTGTAACTGAAACCATAGGCCAACGAGACACCTCTGAAAGGGTTGAGGACCCAAAATCCCACTGTAAAAGGTTTCTGTATTATACTATTCTAGACAAGGTCCTCAGTGAGTTTAGACTCAGATTTGATGAACCGAAGAGTATTCTACTTGGTGTCTCTGCTTGCCATCCATTATCTCCAAATTTCCTTAATGAAACTGAGTTGAATTACCTTGCTGACCAGTACTCAGTTGAAAGGGAGAGCCTCCATGCAGAACTCCTTATTGCTCAGAAAACTTTACAGGATGTGAAATCCATTTCCGGTGCTTTGGATAAACTGAAGCCACTGAAGCATGGTTTCACCACACTCTGGACTTTGATGCATTTGGCCCTCACTTTCCCTGTCAGTAATACCAAATGTGAGAGATCCTTTTCTGTCTTAAAACTGATCAAAACATACCTCAGGGCAACAATGGGACAGGAACGGCTGACCAGTCTAGGTACAATTTCTATTGAAAAGGCTGTGGCGGCTCGCTTGGTGTAGTGACTAGCGTCTCGGACTTCCACCCAGAAGGCCCGGGTTCGCGCCCACGCTCGGCGCATTAAAGATTTTTCACAAGCACTGAGTCGTTACCATCCCTCATGAGCAAAGGGATGGGATAGTAGTACAGGACCCCAATGGAAATACGCCTAATCGGCCTTATTGAGCTATCCTTAGCTAGCTTAGCATGCGCTAGCTTTAAGAACTATTATTATTATTATTATTATTGTAGCATCAGAGGTGAATGGGAATGGTAGTGCACTTGTGGACGTATGTGTGGGGAGGAGGCTGTGGATAGCCAACACCTTCTTCCGACACAGAATGATCCACAGGTACACGTGGAAACGGATGTTGACGATGAAGGATAAGACAGTGGTGGAACGAAAGTCATTGATTGATTATGTATGTGTGGATGAACGAATGAAGAAATCTGTGATGGATGCTAGGGTGTATAGGGGTATTGGAGGGGGTCTGTCTGATCATTATGTAGTGGTAGCTAAGGTTAGGATACAAAAGAAGTGGGTGAGGAGAGCGGGAGGGAGGCGAGAGGAGGGTGGAATGGTGAGGAGGGTGGAGAGGTTGCAGGAGGAGGAAGTCAGGGAGGAGTACAGGAGAGCAGTGGAAAGACGACTAGGTGGGTTCGACCTGGAAGTTATGGAGGAAGTGGAGGAGATGAGCAAGGTGTTTAAGGATGAGATCTGTGCAGCATGTGAGGAGGTGTGTGGAGTGAGGAGAAGAGGGAGGGGAGTGAAAGGTACAGCATGGTGGACAGAAGAGGTAAGAATAGCTGTGGAAGAAAAGAAGAAAGCATATAGAGAGTGGTTGGGTAGTAGAGGGAATGAAGATTCCGAGAGACAGAAACGAGCGAGGTATGTGGAGAGTAAGAGGGTGGTGAAGAGAGTAGTGAAGGAAAGTAAGAGAAGAGTAGATGAGGAATTTGGAAGGAATCTGAGTGTAAAATGGAGGGAGAGTAAGAAACTGTTCTGGAAAGAAGTCAAGAAAGTTAGGGAAGGTAGCAAGGGAAACAGTAAGGGTGTGAAAGATAAGAATGGGAGAATGCTAGCCGAGAAGCAAGAGAGAGTCGAAAGATGGAGGGAGTACTTCAGTGAGTTGCTAAATGAAAGGAATGAAGAGCCAGCAAACATAGCTGGATATGGTATGGGAGGGAGAAGAAGAGAAGTAGTGGAGGAGGAGGTGGGGATCAGGAGGTCAGAAGTGTGGGAAGCCATGAAAAGATTGAAGTTGGGGAAAGCACCAGGAACAGATGGAGTGTGTGGGGAAATGTTGAGGTATGGTGGTGAGATAGTGATAGAATGGGTATGGAAAATGTGCAAACTAGCATGGGAGAAGGGGAGTGCACCCGATGACTGGAAGACTGGCATAATAGTCCCCCTATATAAGGGCAAAGGGGAAAGAGGAGTGTGTGGTAACCACCGAGGAATATGTCTTCTAAGCGTAGTAGGGAAGGTATACAGTAGGGTAGTGATTGAGAGAGTGAGAGTGAGAACGGAGAAATGGATAGGCGACGAGCAGGGAGGTTTTAGGAAGGGAAGAGGATGTGTAGATCAGATTTTTACCCTGAATTGTGTTGTGGAGAAGTATCTGGAGAAGAAACAAAAGGTGTATGTTGCCTTTATGGACTTGGAGAAGGCCTATGACAGAGTGGATAGAGAAGGTTTGTGGAAAGTACTTAGAATATACGGAGTAGAGGGCAAGTTGCTGAAAGCAGTGAAGAGCATGTATGAGGGTGCAAAGGCGGCAGTACGTGTGGAGAGTGAGCAGAGCGAGTTCTTTGACCTGAATGTTGGTTTGAAACAGGGGTGTGTGATGTCCCCGTGGTTGTTTACTGTATATATGGATGGAGTTATGAAAGAAATACTATCAAGAGCAGTGGATGTTGGTGTATCGCTGAAAAGGGAGGGAATTGAGTGGAAGCTACCTATACTGCTGTTTGCGGATGATACAGTTCTGATGAGTGATAATGAATGGGAGTTGCAGGGTCTGGTAAATGAGTTTGGAACAGTGTGCGAAAAACGGAATTTGAAGGTAAATACGGGGAAGAGCAAGGTTATGGTCTTCGAAAGGGGTGAAGTCACAGAGTGTGAGGTGAAGCTGAACGGTCAGGCTATGGAGATCGTCAACTCTTTTAAGTATCTGGGCAGTGTGTTGAGTAAAGATGGGACTATGGATGAAGAGGTGCGGGAGAGGGTACAACAGGGGAAGAGGGTTGTAGGAACGCTAAAAGCAGTAACAAGAAATAGGGTGGTCAGTATGGAAGTGAAGAAGTCCTTGCATGACAGTGTGGTAATCCCGACACTGACTTACGGAAGCGAAGCATGGACGTTGGTTGAGAGACTCAGACCAAGAGTGAGAGCAGTGGAAATGAATTACTTAAGGAGTGCGTGCGGAGTTACATGGAGGGATAGACAGACTAATGAGGAAGTAAGAAGGAGGTGTGGTGTGGAGGTAGATGTGCTGGAAAGTGTGAAAAGGAACAACTTGAGATGGTTCGGCCATATGGAACGTATGGAAAGCGAGAGAATGACTAAGAGGGTGTACGAGAGCGAGGTGGAGGGACAGAGGGGGAGAGGTAGACCGAATATGAGGTGGAAGGATGGAGTGAGGAAGTACATGAACGAAGGCGGTGCTGGTTGGGGGGAGGGGCGTCGACTGACTGGGGACAGAGGTGCATGGGGGCGGTTCGTTCGTGGCCACCCCTTCGGGGATCACGGCGTCAGGCAATAGATAGATAGATAGATTATTATTGTGGTGAATTCACTTGATCTTGATTTGGTAGTTGACAAATTTGCATCTCTTCCAATACCATCACAGTCAGGGTCAGGTGAATCCACCAAAAGGCGTTTGTCCCTTACTTAACATGGGGCATGGTGATTGGTCATGGAATGAAGAGCAATTTAGTTAATTTATCTCATTTACTATATTTTTTTTCTGTTTGATAATTGAAAATTTGAAATACCTTGAACTCTGATATTGCAAGTATATAATTAATAATTTGTCACTTTATCAAAAGGAAAAACTAAAGAAACAACCAAAAAATGTAAACGGTGGAAAGCAATAAAACTAAGTAAAATGCAAAACCATCAACAGTTATAATGAACTAATCATAATTAATCATAAAACGTTTACATTGATTGAAAAGTTAAATTGTGAAATAAAAGACACATATCCACATACCATTAGGCCATGTCACTATATGAAACTTTGAAAGGATATCAGTTTTATAGAATAAAAATTGTTTGTAATCTTGTATTTTATCAATAGGCTTATCTAAAGTAATTGCTTTATGATTTGGAGTTAATAAATTATACTTTTTTGTTTTAAGTGAACTGTTGTTTTTTTATCATAGTAATGGAAGAAAAATCTTGCCAATTAAATCTATATAATGGTACAATAATAAAAGTTCTTCAAATTATCCAATTTAATATGCTAAGAAATCATTACAAAGTATAGTATATTCATTATAAGTAGGCGAAACATCTAGACCACTTAGCTCTATACCTAAGGAAAGACGAGTAATCAAGCTAATATTTCTACCTTTGGGAAGGGTCAGCCAGGCAATAAGTATGGACATTTACAACCCATTTGCTCTAGCCATTTAGCGAATTACAAAGGTTAGGGGTCACAATTTCTGGCCTACCTATAATGAATGGACTATAGTATGATAGTATATGAAGAAAAAACTATTCTCTGCACATAGGCTTTATACCCTACAATTACCATTGGCCTTGTAACTTACTGACTGATGCCTGGTATCAGGCTCATCAATATTTATGTGTCATGTTTCTTACTTATACAAATTTTTAGGCCTCAAAAAGGCCCCAGAAACTGCTAAAATTTCACAAATTTCTGGGGGGGTGGGGGCTTACAGCGCCCCCCCCGGACCCCCCAGCTGCTCAGGCTCGCTTCGCTCGCCACCCACCCACCTATCTATGCCAGGGCTACAGCCCCCCAAAAATGTTACCCCTGGTGACGCCACTGGATGGCAGAAAGGCGTGAAAGCCTAGCTGGGGATGAGGAGGAATACGAATTTGAAGGCTTTATCACCGAGGACAAGGATGATCAGTTGGCAAGTTTGAAAAAACAATTGATGGGTCTTGTGAGATGGAGGGGAGTGATGGAAAATTGGAGGAAGGAGTTAGGGGCTAAAGTAGAAGTTTTGTCCGATATGTGTGGCGTTACTAGCGGGGTGGATAGGCCTAGGCCAGTAAGTGACAGCCTAGAGGCAGTGATGGCCAGAGTAGACGAGTTAGCGGCGGAAAATGTGGCACTCAAGGCTCAGCTTAAGGAATATGAGGGCGACCTGAGTGAGGAAGTAAAAGGAATTAGTGAGGTAAAAAATTAGTGGACAAGGGTAGAGAGTGCCACGATGGTAGCCCTTGAAGAAATTGTGAAGGAGCAGAAGGAAGAGAGAGAAAAGGAAAAGAAAGAGTTTGAAAAAAATTTAGTGCAAGTTTTAAAGAAGAAAGAGAAGGTAGTGAGAGAGACAATAGATAGAGGTAAGTGTGTAGTAATCTTTGGAGATGTGGAAGAGCACCTGGCAGATATGAAGGTAAGAAAGGAAAGGGATATTGTGAAAGTCAAGGGGATACTGGATTACTTAGACGAGGGTAATGAATGGGTAAAAGAACTGGAGGAGGTGAGAAGGTTAGGAATATATAAGAAGGGCGAGATGAGACCACTAAGAGTGGAACTAAAGTTTAGATCAACAGCAGAAGCAGTAGCCAATGTGAGCTGGAAATTAAATTCAACAGAGCTGAATCATATAAGGGTAAAAAAGGACCTAAGTGTAGAAGAACGAGAACAGTTAAGGGAACTCCAAGCTAAGGCTGATGAAGAGAATGGAAAGTTGTCTGAAGAGCAAAAGAAGATTTTTTTTTTGGAGAATAAGGGAAGGGCAATTAACACCTAAAGAGCGGCCTAGGCGGTAAATAATATGTAGCCACCAGCGGGGTGTTTTTACCCAAAATAGGGCTGTTTACGTGATCATTTTCATGCCTAAATAAGACCCAGAGCGTAAAACAAGTATCTATCCCTGAAAGGGCATAAACAGAGCTTTCCAATGACACCACAACGATCCTTGTATGACCGCTAGTTTTCTTGCAACAACCGCGCAACACGAGTGCAAAAACCATGTAATTCGGTACTTTCCCCATACATTTCACTATGTAGCGAGTGTGAGAGGGTGGAGGAGGGTGGGATTCATGTCAGTTGGTCCGCCGCGGTGGTCTGGAGCAGTCATACGCTCGCTACTCTCCTGCCACCACTTGTCTCTCTCTCTCAGCAACATTACGTGCTGAAATTGCCACACGACCTATGTCGCGCGCCGCCACATAGTCCAAATTTATTTCACTCGACGTATGTTGCGCGCCGCCAGTTAAGGGTTAAGGAAGTGGTACATCAGGAGCCACCAAGAACCAAAAGTAAGAGGAGTGATAGGGAAAGAGACAGAAAGACAAGTACAGTAGGGTCTCGTAAGATGCGAGTTTATGGTCGATGGATGCGACCGCATCTTACGATTTCGCATCTTACGATACACGTAGCTTATGGGGAAAACGTCCCGCCTAAGGCTCGCATTTTAATTTTTTTTTCGCATCTTGAGGTTTCTCCTCGGATTTAGCCCACTTTGAGCCTCCAATTCGCAAATTATGGTCAGTCTCGCATCTTAAAATAATTTATTTTATTATTTGGGGTCCTCGCATCTTATGCGAATCGCATCTTACAAGACCCTACTGTACCAAGTCAAAGCAAGGAGACGGAGCGAGAGATAATGCAAGGAGCAGGGGACCGGAGAGAGAGCCAGGATATGGTGGAGAAGGTGGAACAGAGGGAGAGAGTATGGGAGGTTGTGGAGGGGGGGGAGGAGAATAGAATTAGCAGGGGAGGTGGAACTAGGTCAGGGAAGGGATGGAGGAGGAGGTGAACCTGGTAGGAGGCAGAGAGGGAAGAGAAACAAGGAGGTGGATTCAAATATACTGTGCTACTACATAGATGGAATAAACAGTAAAAAGGTAGAGTTAGATGATATATTAAGAAAAGATCAACCACAGATAGTCTGTTTGACGGAGACAAAGCTGAACCAGGACTTTGACAGCAACATAGTGTTTAGTGAAGGATATAATATATGGAGATATGATAGAAAGGGTAAAAGGGGAGGTGGAGTGGCAGTATTAGTTAAGAACCCTAGGACAGCAAAGCACGTGGAGTTAAATAATGACAAGGCAGAAATAATGGCAGTTGAACTCAATGATATAGAAGGAAAAAAGCTAGACATAGCAGAAGAGCATGGAGGGAGTTGGAGTTTGAGGATATGGTCGAGGATATGATTCAGTCGTTGAGAAGATTGCTTTTAAGGAAGAATCGATTGATCTTGGTAGGAGATTTCAACTGTAGTGAGGTTGATTGGGAATCGGGAGATGCAGGGCCAAATCAGAGATCTTGGGGAAGTCGGCTAGTGGAGTTGGTTACGGAATATGTACTTGCACAACATGTGAAGGAAAATACTAGAATGAGGGGTAATAACGAACCTTCTAAACTCGATCTGATTTTTACAAAAGATCCTCACGAAATTAGTGATATAAACTATCTATGTCCTGTAGGTAAAAGTGATCACCTATTACTAAAATGGAAGTTGACCTCGAGTAATGCCAATAGATTAGACAATAGTTATATAAATGACAGATTAAATTATAGTAAAGCTGATTATGTATCCTTGAAAAGATATTTAGAGGGAGTAGATTGGGATCTTATTTTGAAGGAACAAGACGTACAAGGTAAATATAGTAGATTCCTCGAAATTTATAGTAGGAACCAATCTGTTTGTCCCAAGATATAAAACTGGAAATTTTACTAAGCAGAAAGAATGGTTTAATTTGAAATGCAAAAGAGCTTTGGGTAGGCATGATGCAGCTTGGACTAGATTAACCCCTTATTGGCGGCGCTCGACTTAAGTCGTGCACCAATTTGCAGCAAGTTAGGAGCATTATTAAGGCTTTTAAAGGGTTAAAATAGAGTGCAAATGGCCGGGAGCGCAGCGGGCCAGACAGCCGACTCCCAGGGCTTACCGCCGCCCATTAACTCATGTTCCCTGTGTTCTCGAGAGGCCGGCAGTGTAGCCAGTAGTGAGCATAGCTGGGAAAAATATACCGCTATACGCTAAATTCCCATGTTCGTGGCACCACTGCAAGAGAACCACGAGTGCTACGTAGCTCGTTCTGGTCTCATTTTGAAGCTTTTAGCGCCTAGTTTTTTGCTGAATACATTTCTTTTCATGCAGATACTTAATTGATCATTCAGGAGGGCCTGAATATGCCCAAATGAGCCCAAAACACCCCGCTAGACAAGGGTTAAGAAGAAGGAACACTGAGAGTAATCGGAATAAATATAAACAATAGATATGTTAACATAATTAGGCAAGTTAAAATGAACTATGAGAAGAACATAGTAAATAAATGTGAAAGTGACCCTAGATTATTTTATAAATATATAAACAGTAAGTTGAAGGTAAAGAAACAAATTACTAAATTAAGAGTTGATGCTAGGACGTATGAAAATGTATCAGACATGTGCGAGGTAATGAATAACAAATTGGGGTCAGTTTTTACTAGAGAGGAAGGTTTTGACGAACCACAGGCGGGAGTACTGGAGAGTGGTCTTAGTAAGATTGAAATAACTAGAGATGATGTGGTGATGGGCTGGTCTATCAGAGTGAGAACTGAGCAATCTCTGCCATACCCATAGCTTACTCTGACTGTTCCTTTTACTTATATATTTTCTAGATCTCAAGTGACGGCGTCTCTAACGTGGATTGACCTCCCAATCTACCAAGATTGGAAGCCAAAGCGTCACATTTTTCCCTTGCCCCTCAACTTTCTCTTCATAATTGCTGAGGGACACAGGGCCCTGGGTGGGGCTTTGGTTTCCCAGGCATTTCCGCACCCTCCTCAGCTCCCCGCCATGGAGTGGCTTCGGTCACCCAGGCTTTATTGTGGTCGGCGGGGAGGGTTCTGTGGGGGCGCTCGGTTTTGGCCTTGGCCTTGCTCTGGGCCTTTGGGGCTGTTCGGCCAGGCAGCTTGGGGAACAACAACAACAACAACAACAACTAGAGATGAGCTGTTATCTGCGATGAGAGGACTTGAAGTAAGGAAAGCTATGGGACCGGATGAAGTGTCTGCCTGGGTTTTAAAGGAGTGTGCAGAGCAATTAGTGGAGCCAGTGAGGGACATAATTCAAGCTTTCTTAGATAAAGGACAGGTTCCTGTTTAATGGAAAAGAGCTAATATCATTCCGATATACAAGAATGGAAACCCTGTGGACCCTCTAAACTATAGACCAGTTTCACTTACTAGTATTGTATGCAAGATTTGTGAAAAGCTAATTAGGAAGAGATGGATGAAAATGTTGGAGAGAAAGAAGATAATAAACCCAAAGCAATTTGGATTCAGAGAAGGGACATCTTGTGTTACCAGTTTGCTATGTTATTACAGTAGGGTGATAGATGTACTCCAAGAAAGAGCCGGATGGGTGGACTGTGTCTACTTAGACCTTTCCAAAGCATTCGATAAGGTACCACATAAGAGATTGTTATCTAAGCTTGAGAATCTAGGATGTGTCAGGGGGAGTTTGCTGAAATGGATGGAGAGCTATTTAACAGATAGGGAAATGAGGATCAACATTAGAGGAACTTATTCATCGTGGTGGAAAGTTGAGAGTGGTATGCCGCAGGGATCTGTGTTGGCACCTCTCATGTTCGTTATGTATGGTACGTGAATGACCTGCCGATAGGCATAAACTCCTACATGTCAATGTTTGCAGATGACGTAAAAATTATGAGACAAATAACAAATAAAAGTAGTTGTAAGGAGCTGCAAGGGGATTTAGATAAAATATACGAATGGAGCACCAAGTGGAAAATGAAATTTAATATAAGTAAATGCCATGTGTTAAATATGGGAAGAAGTGTGAATAGACCAAATTGGGAGTACAGGATGGGAGATAATATAATTAGCAAGGCCGAAAAAGAAAAGGATTTAGGGTTGATTATACAAGATAACTTGTCGCCAGAGAAACATATTAACCCTCTGTTCCCGGAAGGGCTCTTGAACGCCCATAAAAAAGCATACACGAGCTGCCCGGAAGGGCTCTTAAACACCCATGAGCTCAAAGCCTGTGAGCTTGGTGTGCGAGGCGTCGGTCCGACGCATGTAAACAACAGCCGGCTGGACCGACGCCCCGCATCTCCGGCCACAAGAAGGAGAGCGTCGCTTGTTCGTGTGTGCCTGTATGTTGTTAAGTATCGAAAAGTAGTGTAAAGTGGCTGTTTTTGCCATAAAGTTATCTCCAATGAAATCATCATCACAACTGAACCAGTTGACTTAGAGAGCTCTACTTAACGCCATTCTACAGGTAAATAACACAGCTACGCTTGGGGATGCGTGGGAATGCGGGAAGTAGTCAGAATAACAAATATACGGTAGCCTAGCCTAGACGTTTTACGGCCAAAACACCCGGGTTTCGGGGAATATTTATGTAATGCGTAGCCGGGGCTGGAGGGTTAACAAGCTCTTTAGCGGAATGTATGCAATGGCCGGAAATATGAAAGCTGCTCTGAACTACTAGGATGAGACCATGGTAGCGAAAATTATAAAAAGTATGATTAGACCAAGATTGGAGTTGTTGTTGTTGTTGTTGTTGTTCCCTAAGCTGCCTGGCCGAACAGCCCCGAGTCCCTGAGAAAGGCCATGGCCACGATCGGGCTTTCCCACAGAGCTCTCATTGAGTGTAGATTGTGTTGTTGGCGTAAGTGGTTGTGAGAAATGCAGTCTTCTATGATGTGTTTAATGGTATGGGGTGCTGTGTTACATCCCGGGCAGGCGTCGACAACGGAGTCATCCAGTCTCTTCTGATAGCTCAGGAGAGCTGGATGGTGTCCGCATCTCAGCCTGGCCAGGTGGACTCTGTCCTCGCGAGGAAGGGAGGATTCGGAAGGATGGATTTCGGGAGGTCGTGCATGCAGCTGCGTGTTGTCTGTGAGTGAGTGGATGGATCGGTGAGAGATATGAGTATGGATGTGCTTCTGGAAGTTGGTTCGGGGTGGGCAGGGAGGGAGAGAGGACAATAATTGTGTGTGATACCGTGTGCTGGGTGTTGTTTTGATATTTCTTGGTGTCTGTGGGTGTGTTGCCATGTAGTTTAGTGGGTGGTCTTGGTTCGTGGAGGCTGCTGCCAGGAATTGAGTGCCTCTCATGTCCAGATGGTCTTTGACTTTGAGATTTTGGTTTCTTGATGTAGGTGATCTGTGGGTGAAGTAGCTGTGCAGCCTGTAATGATCTTCAGGGCTTTGTTTTGAATAGTCTGTAAGGTCTTATGATGTGTTTCAGCTAGGTTAGAAGCCCAGGCTGGGCTTGCGTATTCCATCACTGATCTTATGTATTGTTTATATACTGTGGTGGTAGTTTCTTTGTTGTGTCAAAATTTTGTGTGAGCAAGTGACCTGAGGGCGTTAAGTCTGGGTGTCAGTTTCTTTTTAATGTTTGTGGTGTGCTGTTTGAATGTCATTTGAGTATCATATGTTACTCCTAGGATTTTGGGTGTGTGTGTATGTGTTAGGGGTGTGTTGTTTATGGTGAGTTGAGGGATGTATTCGTGTTCTCCTGTCCAACTTGTGAGCAGGGTTGCGGTGGATTTGGCTGGGGCTAGATTAAGTCTGTTTGTAGTGCACCAACCATGTAGTGTGTTGAGATAGGGTTGAAGGAGATCTGTTGCTCTTTTTGGGTCATGGTGTGTGCATGTGAGTGTTATGTCATCTGCATAGGAGGCTAAGTTTATTTGGGGCGTATTGGGTGTAGTTATATCGTGCATGTACAGATTGAAGAGTGCGGGCGATAGGACGGATCCTTGTGGGACTCCGTTTGGAAAGTTTCTGATTTTAGATGACTGACCGGCAAAAGATACGTGTGCACATCTGCCTGCTAGGAAGTTGGCCAGCCACCTTTTTGTGTTGTTGTGCATGTTTGTGTTGTAGATTTTGTTTGTTAGGTTGTGGCGGGGGATGGCATCGAAGGCTTTACTAATGTCGAGTGTGGCTAATAGTGATCTGTGTGGTGGTCTAGCTGAGTTGATGCCGTCGAAAGCTCTTTGTGTAAGGTCTGTGAGAAGAGTGTTTGTGGAGTGCAGTGGCCTAAAGCCATGTTGTGTTGGAGCTAGGGGTAGGTCAGGTGTAATTAGTTGTAATACTAGGCGTTCCATGACTTTGGAGGGGGAGCAAAGAAGTGTGATGGGGCGGTGCGAGGAGGGTAGCGTGGGGTCTTTGTTGGGTTTGGGGAATGTGATGATGATACCATGCTTCCAAATGTCTGGTATTGTGTTGTGTGAATAGCTGTAGTTTGATATGTTAGTGAATGCTTGTATGCCTTGTGGTCCCAGGTGTCTGAGGTGTATGTTGCTTATGTTGTCTAGGCCACAGGCGGGTGAGTGCTTGAGATTGTTGATGATATGCTTTGTCTGGTGATTGGTGAAGGGAGTATAGTCAGGGTCTGTGGGGAATTGTCTCTTACGTCGGATGACACGTCGGTCGTCTTTGTGAGGTTTTAGGTGCCTGACATGTGAAAAGTGATTGATGAGAGTGTTTGCTTGTTGTTTACATGAAGGAGTAGAGTCTGTTGTTGTGATTGCAGCATGTGATTGTGTTGTGTTGCTGTTGGAAAGTGTGATGCTGTTTAGTGTTTTGTAGAGTTTTTTGGGGTTTGTTTTGTGATAAAGTGTTTGTAGGAAGTTATTCCAATTTAGTTTTTGTTGTTCTTGTATTTTGTTGTTAGTTTGGGTGTTGAGTGCTTGAATTTGTTGTGTGATGTCTTGTGTGTGGGGTGCTGGGGAGTGTTTCAGTATGTCGCGTTGTCTGATGAGGTTTTGAATTTCTGGTGTGAAGTTGGGGTTGTGTCTTTTCCTGTTACCTCTTGGAATGTGTTTCTTGTCAGCGTTTTTGATCGTTTTATTGAGTATGTGTACAGCATTGTTGATGTTAGTGATGGGTGTACTGTTTAGAGTTGTGAAGTGTTGTTCTGTCTCATTTGTGAATGCTTCCCAGTTAGCTCTTTTATAATTGGTGTATGTGTGTTTGTGGCTAGCTGGGGTGAGTCTGGTTTTGGTGGTGATAATGATCGGGAGGTGGTCAGAGCCTAAGGTTCTGACCACCCTCCAGGATGTTGTGGGGGCGAGTTCTGGGGAGCAAAAGGTGATGTCAGGAGATGATGGGTTATAGAGGGCTTGGTGAGGAATATGGGTATGTTGATGGATGTCGTTAAGGATGATGAGGTTATCGGTTTGGTTTTGTAGTACCAGCCCTCTGTCTGTGTCGGGGTTGTCGACAAACCAGGCCGACGTCTTGGCGTTGAAGTCACCACCCAGGATGATGTGTGGGTGTGTGGGGTGTTTGTGATGTGTTGTAAGTGTGGTCTGTATTCATTTGGTACTGTAGGGGATGTTTGGGGAGGGATGTATGTGTTTATGATGGTTATGTTGGAGTTGTTGCCAGTGCATATTTTAATTGATTGTATTTCTGTTGTGTTATCATTTGGGGGGAGGAGGGATTTGGTTTGTACACTGGTTACTATGTATGATATTTCTTTGTGTACCAGGGTGATGAGTCCACCGCCCCCGCCGACAGCCCGGTCTTGTCTGATGGTGGTGAAATTATGAAATGTGGGTGTTTTTTGTGTTGTGCGGAGTTTTGTTTCTTGTAAGATGGCAATGTGTATGTTGTGTTGTTTGATGAAGTGTGAGAGTTCGTGTTTCTTTGTGTTGATGCCATCTATGTTCAGTTGAAGAATGTTAATGTTATGTGCACGATGTATGTTGGGTGCTGCTGCACGAGGATGGGGTGGGGGTGGGGGTGAGGGAGGGTCTGGGGGTTGGGATGGGTGAGGTGGGGGTGGGGATTGGGGAGCAGGAGATGGGGGTTGGAATGGATTAGGATGGGGTGTGGTGTGTTGAGTTGAGGATGTGGATGGTATGGGAAGGTTAGGTGGGTTAGGGAGGAGAGTTGGACGGGTTTTAGGGGGGGGAGTGGATGATATGGGAAGGTTAGGTGGGCTGGGGAGGAGAGGTGGATGGGTTTTAGGTGAGGGATTTGACTGGGAGAGGGAGGGGCATGAGGAACAGGTCCAGGTGTTTGTGTAGTGTTTCTTGGAGGCAAGTGTTGTGCAGGTGAAGTGGGTCCAGTTCCTGCATGAATTGCAGAGAACTGAATCCTTAGTATGGCGACTCAAAGTGATGGGTTTTGAGCAAGTTGGACATATGTATGTGTACGTGGGTCCTGGGTTGCTCTCAATGTCTCCGGCTAGAAGAAGTCTTCGAGAAATGACAGCCGGAGAGTCATTTCTCGGTGTAGGAAAAACTGTGTGATGTGTGTGGTGTGCGAGGTGTGGAAATTCCCGGCGCGACCGAAGCCGCTCCAAGGACCCGTGCCCCCAGGGAGGGGGCAGGGGATGGTTGTGACGGTTTGGCTCCCGAAACTGCTCCCCGCGGCCGGCATCCGGTTTTCCTCCACTGGTCGTTGATTTTGTCTTCGGCCGTGGAGGGTCGGCAGCCATCCGCGGTTGGCAGCCTCGGGAGGTGGCCCCACGGCGTAGACGCCGCCACATCAGGACCCCAAGATTGGAGTATGCAGCAGTGGTGTGGTTCCCGCATCTAAAGAAGCATATTCACAAGTTAGAATGAATCCAGAGAGCAGTTACTAGATTGGTTCCAAGTCTCAGAGAACTGCCATATGAAGGGAGGCTAGACAAATTAAATCTACCGAGTATAAAAGAGAGGAGAGAGAGAGGGGAGACATGATAATGATGTACAAATGCACCCGGGGGCTGGAGAGGCTGGATAGGGAGGATATATTAATTATGGATACAGGAATAACTAGAGGCCACAGCTACAAAGTAAAAAGACCTACCTGCAAGAACGATATCAAGAAGTTTAGCTTCCCCTATAGATGTATTGACAAATGGAATGGGCTGGAGGAGGAGGAGGTGGTAGGGGCAAGGAACATCCATATTTTCAAGAAAAAATTGGATAAAAGTAGACTGAGAGACGGGACAACACGAGCTTAGCTCAACTCCTTTAAACTACAATTAGGTAAATACTGTACAATTAGGTAAATACACAACTACATGAGCAAGTCAATTTGGTTCCCAAGCTAACTGATCGCACATATAACAATGCACTATCGTCATGTCCAAGGAATTAGTCAATTTGGGAAGTCCGGGATGTTCTGGTAAATTTTACTAAATTCTGTATGAATAAAGAAACTACAATTGATATCAAATTTTATATAAAGCTAAATTTGCAATTTGACAAGATATCAACAAAAGTACAAAAACCATACAGTATATCACTCACTAACGATAGTGCTATCAGGTAGATACCTGCATGCTTCAAGTGACCCCTAACAATTACTACCCTACTAATAATATACATTTGACCTCCATTTTCGTACTTTAACTGCTTAAAAGCAAAGACATTATACAGTGGATCACTCCCATAACCGAATTATATGGGCCATGGCCAGTTTGGTCACAGGAAGTATTGGGATAGGCCTACATTATTTATGTAATTATTATTAGGTTATTAGGCCTTTAACTATTTATTTGTCTCTATTATATTGGCAACATACCTTCATACCAGGGGTCATAAATATATCCAAATAAGTCCTGTGGGACTATGAAATAGCTATTATTAGACAAAAGAAATATTCTGTTCATTCCTTTAATGTAACATCAACAACAATGAATGGGACTCGTTAGCCTTGGTCGGCAACCCATCTAGGGGAGACAACCTTATAAAAATCTGGGTGGATGGGACTCGTCAGCCTTGGTCGGCAACCTGTCTAAGGGTGATGATGGGCTGGTCTATCAGAGTGAGAACTGAGCGATCTCTGCCATACTCATAGCTTACTCTGACTGTTCCTTTTACTTTTATATTTTCAAGATCTCAAGTGACGGCATCTCTTCCGTGGATTGACCTCCCAATCTACCAAGATTGGAAGCCAAAGTGTCACATTTTTCCTTTGCCCCTCAACATTCTCTTCATAATTGCTGAGGGGCACAGGGCCCTGGGTGGGGCTTTGGTTTCCCGGGCATTTCCGCACCCTCCTCAGCACCCCGCCATGGAGTGGCTTCGGTCACCCATGCTTTATTGTGGTAGGCAGGGAGGGTTCTGTGGGGCCGCTCGGTTATGGCCTTGGCCTTGCTCGGGGCCTTGGGGCTGTTCGGCCAGGCAGTCTGGGGAACAGCAACAACAACAACAACAACTATAACAATGATGCTGTCGGGTCCGACTCGGCAGTGTGCAGTACTGCCAATACGTATAGCGACTTCCGCTAGATCTAGCGACCTTTACTTCGATTTAGCAGCAATGATTTACACTAGCGGTTTGTATTTAAACTTTTGTTTTGAAATTTCAGAACCATTTCGAAGTGTTATTATATGGATTTTGCCAACTCATATTTCTAGTGGGCCTACCTATTTATCATGTCTTACATCTAACAGTACTGCCAATACGTATATCGACTTCCACTAGATCTAGAGACCTTTCGATCTAGCATCAATTATTTACTTTTGTATTGAAATTTCAGAACAATTTCGAAGTGATATTATTGTACAGTACAGTATATGGATTTTGCCAATTCATGTTTCTAGTGGTATTTATCATATCTTACATCTAACAATATATGCTAGCGGATTTAACTTCAATTGGTAACCCTCCCGCTCGAGTCGGCTCGAAGAAAATCGATAATGGTGGCACTTTAGTAAACCGGGGGTAAACAAAACCGCATGCTTATCGGTTTGGCCAAGATTACTCGGTTTATATAAGTTTATTATGAAATATAATTTAGTATTATGGTAAGTTGTCTACCTACTATTATGTTTATAAGATATAATAAGTAATGGTAAGCAAATTATTGTATAGGCCTATCGGCGATTTCAGTCACTCAGATTCTTGGCGCCAAAAGTGAATTTGAAGCGCCAAATTCGGATTCTGGTACCATATCTAACCTATCGCCAATACTGTGTTTCGCCAAGCTGAAACTCGCCAAATGGGAGGGACCACTGTAATATGATGAATTTCACATGCAATGATGTAATTCGGACATCTCGGATAATCCTACATTTCGGAAGTGGCCATCCCCCAATTAGTCCGAGATAACGAGAGTTTACTGTACAGTGGAGTCTCGCATCTAACGCATTTTGATCTAACGAATCTGTATCTAACGACCCTTTTGGAGCCCTACCCGATCTCGTAACTAACGATCCAAAATCCCTATCTAACGGCAATTATTCTGGGTGCCCGGGATCGAATTTGCAAATTTCCTGCTGATCGTTGAATGTTTAACGCTACCTGGCGTCTCTCCCTCCCTCCCTCCCCAGCTCCCTCCCCGCCACTATCGTCTAGTATTTACCTAATTGTATTTACCTAATTGTGGCCTCTAGTTATTCCTGTATCCATAATTAATATATCCTCCCTATCCAGCCTCTCCAGCCCCCGGGTACATTTGTACATCATTATCATGTCTCCCCTCTCGACTCGGTAATTTGTCTAGCCTTCATATGGCAATCTTGGTCTAATCATACTCTTCATAATTTTGCCATTGCATACATTCCGCTAAAGAGCTTGTTAATATGTTTCTCTGGCGACAAATTATCTTGTATAATCAACCCTAAATCTTTTTCTTTTTCGGCCTTGCTAATTTTATTATCTCCCATCCTGTACTCCCAATTTGGTCTATTTAGTGTTGCCAATTTAGCTACTTTCCCGCTAGATCTGGAGATATTTACTTCGATCTAGAGGCAAATTTGTATATCTAGCAACATGAATTCTAGCGATATTCTTGAGATTTGAGCCATTTTGTTAGTAGGCTATTATACTGGAGATTGTGGCATTATTCTAGCGATTTTCGGCATTTATTTACTATCTAGCGGACTGTATTTGGAAACCCTGCTATCGTCAGTCCGCGCCAACCTTTTGTTCTGCCTTCCGAAGTTCCGTCCCATCTAACAATTGTCTGGCGGTGTGTTACGCCTTACATGATGTAAACCCAAGCCTCAGGTACTGGAGTGGGGAGTGGAGAGAATGGAATGCAAGAAAGGAAGAGAAAAGTACCAGTGAAGAGGGCTACACGTGTTGGACAAAAATTGGATAAATATATGGAAGAGGACAAAGTGAAAGTGATTGAACTAATTGAAAAAGGCCTCAAGAACTGTGAGATAGTGAAGATAACTGGGTTTCCCGAGGGGACAGGTCGTAAATTTAAGAGACAAAGAAAGTCGCGAAACTACAAGAGAAGGCGGTGGAGACACGGGCAGAAAGGGAGGAGAGAGAGGGAGGAGGTGGTGGAGGTGCACGGCACTTCCTGTTAGCCTCGCCTCCCTGCCTCGGATATCTCAGACATCGTCTAACCTACACACCTCATTATTCACTCATAGGTTGGTTTATTATTAATTCTTCTAATAATTAATATATTCCATGATTTGTATTTATTTCATGTCTCAAAATAGTACTCGGAAGGGCAAAAATAGGTGAAAAATGGGGACTTGGCCTAAATTTTGACACTAATTACCATTTTTCCCATAAGTTTATGTATTTACATCTAACGAATCTGGATCTAACAGTTTTTTTGCACCTAATATTCGTTAGATGTGAGATCTTACTGTACAGTGAGTTTATATTAGATATCATATTAGGGGAGGTGTGACAGAGTGGTCTTGCCAATGGACTGGTAATCCAATGGACCCGGGTTCGAATCCTAATATGTCAATGGGAAGATATTATTGGGATGGAATTTGTGCTGTACCTAGTTTCAGTGCATTACTACAGCACACCGAAATGCCAAAACATAATACCCTCATTGTTCCCTGATTAAATAGCACTGTATGAATATTCCCATATTCAAAATATGCTACAGGGGGGGCAATGCCTAGTGAGTTAATTGCTCAATAGGTGGCGTTCTGAGAGTGAGGGTCCGAGCCTGGGGAGTGAGACTGTGAAGCGCAGGGGCGAAGCAGCTTCAGAGATGGAGTTGGGTTCGAGCCATGAGTGGGTGCTTCGCATGTCTCACTCCCTAGACTGGAACAAGACCTCACGGGCCTCACCGTGTTCAGCGGTAGAGTGTAAAGGCTATCAGCCTATGCCCGAGAGGGAGTAATTGGAATATATATAAAAAAAAAAAAAAAAAAAAAAAATCAATATTTATGCAACTAATATTCTTTATTTATTTTTATAGTACCGTTAGTTATATATTTGAAGTGGTCAATAAAGTGTGTATGATATATGTCTCAGGGAGTTAGGAGACATAACACAGGAGCACCGTCAGGCCACCCAGGCACTGTTGGACATGTGTATATGGCAGGAAGGGAAGGATGCCCAGGGAAACACTGCCATCAGGCTCACCACTACCTTCAGGACAAACCTCAAAGTCGCCATGTTGGGAGGGTAAGTTGGATGACCCTACTTTGCTTTTGTAGTACCAGTACTTTTACTGTACTTAATTTTATCTAGCTTCCTTTCAAAAATTGAATTAATCAGATATAATTACTATTATGTATGCAGTGCTGGGATGGGTAGAGGTGCTATGATTGAACTCATAGTTTGTTAAGTTGGTCAAACTGTATCTAGACGTAACTCTTGTCTGTGTCTGAGCACTTTAGCGATATACAGTACTTAATATAAGAAGGTTGAATTGGGGGGGTGGGGGGGAGTTGGAGCATTAGACATGGTACAGTATAAGGAATTATTGGATCTCCAATTTCATCTGTCTGGCCCATCTTATCTTTTTAGTGACTTTCAAATACAGAGAGCAACCTAGCTAGCTCTGAAAAACAATTCCTCCTCTCAGCACTACACCAGAAAGACATTAAAGTGCATTTATCTTTCATTCAGTAAGGCTATGCAGTCTTGTAAAGTATTTGTGAGCTGTTGTTACTCCTAACACTGCCACATAAATCATAGAGGTAGCAAAGTGGTACTGGAGTGTGAGACTTTCAATTAAGGGGACCGACCATTTTTTTTTACCCAACTTCCAGGTCTTACTTTCAATCTAAATGCAATTTAGCACAGGTGTATGTGACTATAAAACTAGGTAAAGGATATATATATTTTTTCAATTTAGGTAAAAAAAAGGTTGAAAACTATAGCACTACTAAAACGCATATAACTCCTACAGAAATCCCTATAGCACCTGTTGTAGGTGATCAAACTACTCACAAAAGGTGTGTCTGTAGTTTCTTTTAAATAACTTTATATATTTTGTGTACTGTATTTTTGGATTTAGGTGATTATGAATTAAGGTGAAATTATTTTGTAGAATTTTACGGCTTTGACAACATGCTGCAAACAAACAAAGTTGGCTAGAGTAAATCAAATTCAAAGATATTGTAGAGTTTCCTATGCACTTTACAAAGATATATAGAACATTTCTGGAGGCCCAATAATAACAGACTTATTAGATCTCCCACATTGCCAAATTACTTTTTGAGAAAAACCTGTGAAAGTCTTAACCCATGGGATCCGGGGGGCCTCATATGAATTTTGGTATAGTCAAACTTTATAATTCAGTAGCTACTGATTGAGATCACCTAGAGCAGTGGGCGTTTCCGCACCCTCGTCAGCTCCCTGCCTTGGAGTGGCTTCGGTCACCCGGGCTTTGTTAGTGGTAAGCAGGGAGGGTTTTGTGGGGGCGCTCGTTTATGGCCTTGGCCTTGCTCGAGACCTTGGGGCTGTTCGGCCAGACAGCCTGGGGAACAACCACAACAACAACAACAACCTAGAGCAGTCAATGTTTTTGCAAATTGTAGAACTTTTTGTTGTCTGTAGAATGCCGTAGAGATGACGTCGATACAACGCGTGGTTGCCGAGTTCTGATGATTATAGCGGCGATTTTTAGCCGCACATTTTGACTCATATGAGGCCTCCCGGATTCCGAGGGTTAAGGTAATTAGGTGAACATTTTTAACTTTTTTTGTTTTGTTTACAATATTTTATGCAGGAACACGGCAGAGTAGAAGATATAGCTTTTGGGAAGTTGTAGAGTATTTTACGCTCTTTCCATTTATATATGTACAGTACAATCCTTGTATGCCCAGTAGTTACTGAGCCTGTAAATTTCAAAGTTCGCTATATAACGTTTTTAGAAATACAGTACAGTACAGGAAAAGTTTGGAAAACATTAAAAACAAAATCCAATGGGTTTTCACTAATAACATTTCACTGGCTTATGAAGGGATGTTGAGTAAACACCTAATGGTGTTTCAAGATTTCAAGCTTTTTAAGCCTAAACACTGGTCGGTCCCCTTAACTTCTGTGTTGCATATGGAAATTCTCCTCTCTGTTTCCACTAACAAGAGTGCGACAAGCACTAGTGTTTGTTGACGTGTGTCTGTATTGTCAGAGGGAAGCCATGGACCATGTCCGGAGGCCTGGAAGCAGATCCTCACCAGCGTGACATAGAGTTCCTGGACAAATATGCTATGGACCGCTGGGAAAGTGTACTTCAGTTCCTGGTACAACCGGGACGACCACAAACAGCCATCTCCAGGGACGCCATGAGAACACTGCTACATGCTGGTCTCATTGAAAGGTCAGTCCTAAACTCCATCAAAGCACTATCTATATTATCTGTATCCTCTCTATACACTATCTATATACAATCCATCCTCCTATAACACGAATTCCTACAACGCGATCCTCCTACAACACGAGGAGGGGTCCCGATAAATAGCACATTTATTCAGTTAATTGTAGCCATGATATTGTAGATTGAATTTGTTTTTAACTAATTTCTCTAGGCCTATTATATATTCATACATTTTGATATATTCTAGGAACTAATAAATTCTAGGTCTTTCCTAGGACCGATTGATCACTTTTGTTTACCGCCGTATTGCCGCCGTATGTAGGCTATGCGCGATCGCATAGCGCGAATGTCATATAGTGCGAGGGTCGGATCGACCCATTTTTCTTCATTAGTTGTAAGGTAAGTGATATTTTTTTATATTTGTAAATGGTTTGATGGTATCTGGTAGGTAATATAGGTGTTTGTTTAGCAAGAAATCCGGAAAAAAGGGGGCAAAATTGTGGGGTTCAGACCCATATAGAATTATCTCCATATAAAGTGTTATTCCTACAGCGCGAGGGGCTCTGCCGCTCATATAGTCGTGTTATAGGAGGATGGACTGTACTGTACTATGTTGTTGTTGCTGTTCCCCAGGCTGTCTGGCCGAGCAGCCCCAAGGTCCCGAGCAAGGCCAAGGCCATAACCGATCGCACCGCCCTTCGTGGTTGTTTGTCAAAGGCGGTGACCTGAGGAGGGTGCGGAAACGCCCAGGAAACCAAAGCCCCACCCAAGGCCCTGTGCCCCTCAGCAATTATGAAGGGAAAGTTGAGGGGCAAAGGAAAAATGTGACGCTTTGGCGGGAGGTCAATCCACGGAAAAGATTAGAAAATATATAAGTAAAAGGAACAGTCAGAGTAAGCTATGGGTATGGCAGAGAACGCTCAACTCTCGCTCTGATAAACCAGCCCATCACCAGACTGTACTATGTATATGCTATCTAATCACTATTTTGGGAGTTACAGTACAATATGAAATAGAAAAAAATAATATTAGATAGTCAGTGGGTACAGTATATGGATATAGGTCAATGTGTTTTTTTAAATATTGTCAACCATTTGTATCGTGTAAAGTGTTGACTGGTGAGCCAATTCCACATACGGTAAGTGTTGCAGGTTCGAGTCTCTTTCATGGAAGATGCCACAATAATACCGCCCATCCAGTTAATGGCTAGGGCCAGTATTTGCCAAAGTCTGCCCCCCCTGGTACTACTCTCCTCGTCGCGGTTGGGCGCTTCGGGGCTGGCAACTGGAGCTTGATGGTGGATGGTTGTGGTTATTTCCCTTCCTCTCCCCTCGAGCTTTTGTCGTCGGCTTGACTAATTTTGAGTATTTTTTCTTTCCTCTTTCTATGTACTTTCCCCTTCTATTCTTATTCTGTCCCATTCGGTTGTCCTCGGGCATCCTATATCACATGCCTCCCTGGCCTGGCTAGGTAGTAGGCTCCTGACCTGATTTGTCTCTTCGGTTGCTGCTGCGGCCGAGCTGACTCGATTCCCCTCAGTAGTGCATTTTGTTGCATCTCGCTGTGATTTTTTTGTACTTTAGACCTGATCTCTCTGCTTCGCCCTGATCACGTCTTGGTTCTATAAGAGCTCTGCTGTGGAGCTCATGTGGTCCGGCTTAACTGGTGAAATGGCGTGAAATAGCTGCGTGTTTTCACCTTCCTAGATTTGTTCCCCTTCTGCCCTTCCCTATCTATCTTGACTTGATTAGTTGTCCATCTTGATCTAATCCATGGGCCAGCCCTATGAGAGTTCTTTTGCGGAACTCAGTGGTCTGGTTAAACTAATTTGATATGTGTATATATATATATACAGTATATATATACTGTATATATATATATATATATATATATATATATATATATATATATATATATATATATATATATATATATATATATATATATATATATATACACTCTCAACCCTCAGCTATCACGCACTTAGCTATCGCGTTCCACAGCTATCGCCTGCTCCCCAAAAGCTGTCAGACCATGGCTTTCACGCCTATGAGCTGGCTATCACGCACCAAATGTGGCCAAAAATACAACAAAATTGGAAATTCCCGGGCTTGGGAATTTCCAGGCGGGCGGCAAGCATACGTTTACGATACTCGCTCCCTGATTGGGCGTGACTCATGGGAAGCAAGCGCTGTGATTGGCCGCCACCCATCCTCCTACCCTCCCGCCATACTTACAATTTCTCAGTCTTACTTGTACCCCCATTGTTGTCTGGTGAAAGCTGTGAAGTGTTTTTATACCTGTGAACAATGGCTACTAACCCACCCCAACGGCCACCGAATCCCCCTACCTTCGCTCAGCGTAATGTGACCGCACCAAATCGAGACATTAAGAAGAGAAAGAACCTTACGTATGCTCAGAAACAGGAAATTGTGGACTTAATAGGCAAAGGGTGAAACAAAAAGGAGTGTGGCAAAGAAGTTTGGAGTGAATGAATCGACAGTGAGGGGGATTTATCAAAAGCGCGAAAACATAAAGAGTCACATGAAACTTGCCCCATCAATTGCTGCATCGAATGCCTTTCGAAGTTCTAATAAAGTGCTACTTAAGACGGAACAAGTGTTGGGGCGATACTTGAATAAGCAGGCAAAGCGGAACTTGCCCGTGGACACACGTGAGATTACGGTCACAGCCAAGGAGATTTATCAAAGTGTGGCTCGTAAGCTTGGTGTGGATAACCCCCAAGCATTTCAGGCTTCCAAAGGGTGGGTTAGCAAGTTCATGAGCCGCCATACAATTAAGAGTGTTAAAGTATCGGGTGAGGCGGCTAGTGGGGACAGGCCTGCCGCTCGTGCATATCCAGAGGCCCTGAAAAACATCATAGAAACGGGACAATACACTCCAGGCCAAATATTTAACATGGACGAAACAAACTTCTATTGGAAGACAATGCCCAAACGTACATTTATCACCAACAAGTCAGCCAAAATTAGGGGTAGAAAGGCGATAAAAGAACGCTTCACCCTGCTCTTCGCCATGAATGCTTCAGGTAGCTGCTGCTTGAAACCTACCATCATTCATCACGCCAAGAGGCCTAGGGCTTACAAGGGGCATGATATGAACAACCTAAATGTCCACTGGCTATCTTCCAAGAAAGGATAGAAAGGATGCAAGAACGATATCAGGAAGTTTAGCTTCCCCTATAGATGTATTGACAAATGGAATGGGCTGGAGGAGGAGGTGGTAGGGGCAAGGAACATCCATATTTTCAAGAAAAAATTGGATAAAAAGTAGACTGAGAGACGGGACAACACGAGCTTAGCTCAACTCCTGTAAACTACAATTAGGTAAATACAATTAGGTAAATTAGGTAAATACATGTCTGCCAAGCTCTCCCTGGACTGGTTTAAGGAAGCATTCGTCGCGGAAGTTAAGGAGTACTGCAAGGCCAAGAACGTTAGATTTAACATTCTACTCCTGCTGGATAATGCCCCTGGCCATTCACCCCTTATGAGGACGGAGAACCCTAACGTGAAAGTGGAATTCTTGCCTCCCAACACAACCTCCCTAATCCAGCCCCTCGACCAGGAGGTGATTGCGGTAGTGAAGGCTGCATATTCTCGACGGCAGTTTCGTCAGATGCGGCAGGCAACACAAGACAATCAACTTATTCAGCAGTTGGTGGATAGTGAGGATGAAGGAGAGGACGAGGAAGCTGAAGCAAATACCGAATCTGAAAAAAAGTGATTCGGTATTGGAAGAATTACAATGTCAAAAAGGCAATAGACTTGGTGGTAGATTGCTGGAAGAATGTAACCCCGGCTACAATCAACCATGCATGGCGCAACATTTTGGTGGGTCTACCAGAGGACAGGCAGGTAATAGTGGCAGGTGAGCTGCAGTCAGTGGATGCAGAGTTAGAGGCAGCAGCAGAGGAGGCAAGAGGGATCGCTGGCCGTGGTTTTGCAGAGACAACTGGCGAGGATATCAGGGAAATGTTGAGGCCAGCAAATGTTACAGCAGAAGACCTACTCCAGGAGGACGAAGAAGGACAGGAGGATAGTGCAGAAGATGAAGAGAATGTTGAAACACAAATGGACGGCATTCCCATGAGCGACATAAAACTCCTCATAGAGTTAGGTGGACAGATGCGGCATATTATTGAGCAAGATTCAAACGTGAACAGTGAAACAAGGACATCCTTACTTAATC